>LR738711.1:858265481-858403431 GCA_902687465.1 Secale cereale
CCCCCCCCCCCCCCCCCCGGGGAGTCAATGGGCCTTAATGGGCCCTAGTGGAGAGAGGAGGCATCAGCCAAGTGGTGGGCCACGCCCCCCTTAGGCCCAAACCGAATTGGTTTAGGGTTGGGGGGCTCCGTTCCCTTCTCTTCTCCTCCTCCTTCCCTCTTTCTCCTAGTAGGAATAGGAAAGGGGGGTGAATCCTACTTGGAGTAGGACTCCCCCCCTTGGCGCGCCACACCTTGGCCGGCCTCCTCCTCCCTCCCTCCTTTATATACGTGGGAAGGGGGCACCCCAAATACACACAAGCCAATCTTTTAGCCGTGTGTGGTGCCCCTCTCCACGGTTACACACCTCGGTCATATCGTTGTAGTGCTTAGGCGAAGCCCTGCACCGGTAACTTCATCATCATCGTCACCACGCTGTCGTGCTGACGAAACTCTCCCTCATCCTCAACTGGATCAAGAGCTCAAAGGACGTCATCATGCTGAACGTGTGCTGAACACGGAGGTGCCGTACGTTCGGTACTTGGATCGGTTGGATCGTGAAGACGTTCAACTACATCAACCGCGTTACTAAACGCTTCCGCTTTCGGTCTACAAGGGTACGTGGACACACTCTCCCGCTCGTTGCTATGCTTCTCCTAGATAGATCTTACGTGATCGTGGGATTTTTTTTTGAAATAGTACGTTCCCCAACAACACACTCTACCCTCAGAGTTATGGTTGAGAAGACATTTTATGCTTCGAAGAATAGATTTACGATCCTTGGTCACAAGACATTCCATCATTTTCCACCCAAAATAAGTTTTTTTTTCATATTGCATTCTTCATAACTGGACCTTAGATTGGGATCTTGATGAGTATGTCTCGGAAGAACTGAAAACTATACCTAGCCATGGGCTGGGCCGGGCCGGGCCGGGCTTGGGCTGGGCCTAAAAAAGCCCATGGCAAGAAACTGAGGCCCAGGCCCTACCATCGGGCCTACTTTTGAAGCCCAAGCCCTGCACATCCTGTAAAAAAACCTGAAAAGCCCTTAGGGCTTAGGGCCGTGGGCCGGGCCTCTTCCTTAAAATGCCAATATGCCAAGCGCAAGCCCGTCCACGGCCTGCTGGTGGGCTCAAAAATCAGGTCCAAACTCGGCCCACGGGCAAGCCCGTCGGGCCTAGGCCGTGGATTTTGGGGCCGGGCCGGAGATGGCCAGGTATACTGACAACTAATGATCTTGACTCCGGCCATGGGATGAAGGCACGTGACAATGAAGCTTCAAAGAATAAAATGATGGGATTGGACTAAGTCAATGTGGGCTAATGGAGGCAACACAAGGATATGGAGAAGACAAAGCGGAGGAGGAGGAAGAAGTGGATGGTGAACTCCCTTCTTGATCGCTAGTGACGAACTTCCCTCTTTGTCCATAAGACTGATAATTTGTTACTTTTATTTTGTTAGTAGATAATGAGCCGACCATTTGTTTAGTATGTAGGATTGAATGATGTTAATTTGGTATTGCTTATGTATTATATTTTGTGGTAAGGTCATCGCTACTAGCAAGAAGGGGCGACCACAACGGTAGGCCGAGAGGAACCAAACATCATGTAATTGCATTTTCACAAGCATGAGTCGTCTAGTACTGCCAACCAAACAATATGTGACAAGTTATATAATGATACAATGCATGCAACCAAACAAACAAAGTGCATAACATGGCTGAGAGCCTACTCATCCTAGCTATTGACGAGAATGTCCAAAAAAACGTTTGGTGCCCGGACTATGGGTAGCTCCTTTGGTCAATAAAGTTTAAACATATTTTTAACGAAAATACAAACGTGAATATGGTTCCACACGTACCCATGTGAATAGTGAACTAAAAAACATACTAGAAAGATCAAACATATCTAAAATGTTGGGGTATCAAACTCGATGGACATTCTACTCATGTGTGAAGTTACATACTAGGGCACCGGATACGACATCACTTGTAAGTACGACTAGTGGCCACTACTCGGCGGCCTCCGCCGACAAGAGGGCACCAACAACATCATTTGGAATCACACAACTAGTGGCCACTACTCGGCGACCGCCGTTGACAAGGCACAATTTTTGGGTGCAACCGTCACCTCCATGGAAATTACGGTTCCGAAAGCTTGGGCAATGTGAGGTTAAATTTTTCGTTTGGTTGGCCAAAATGTAAGACCTGAAATAACTAGATTAAAATGAGTTCTATTTGTGTTCCCACAAATCTGTCTTTTTCATGTAGCCTACAAGTCACCGTATATTTATTCCCACAATAAGGATCATCACATATTACTCCCTCCAATCCATCAGAAGTGTCGTACTCCCTCCGTCCCAAAATAAGGATTTTTTTTAACTATCATGTTTTTATAGTGAATCCGAAAACTATATGACTGAACGTGGAAAAATAAAAAACTATTACCCCGTCGGCCATTTGTTGGCCGAAGAGGGCTTTTTCGGCTTCCTTTAGGCCGAAGAAGGGTCATTAGTTTCCTGTTGGCCGAAGAGAAGCCGAACATGGTCGAAAATGCTATTTTCCGCCTCCATTAGGTCGATGAGTGTACTTCGGTCATCCTTAGGGAGGAGTATACCTGGCCATGGGCTGGGCCGGGCCTAAAAAAGCCCATGGCGGAAAACTGAGGCCCAGGCCCTACCATCGGGCCTACTTTTCAAGCCCAAGCCCGACCCATTTGGTAAAAAGCCCTGAAAAGCCCACAGGGCTTAGGGCCGTGGGTCGGGCCTCTTCCTTAAAATGGTAATATGCCAAGCCCAAGCCCGTCCAGGCCCTATTGGTGGGCTCAAAACTCAGGCCCAACCCCGGCCCACGGGCAAGCCCATCGGGCCTAGGCCCTAGATTTTAGGGCCGGGCCTGGGTGGGCCGACAGGGCCGGGCCGAAGATGGCCAGGACTAGGCAGGAGTGTCCCCCGAGGCCCACCTCTTTGCGTAAATGGTAGGCCGAAGTTGCATGGCACATTTTTTTGCAGTTTGACCTATGAATCTTGTACAACCATCCCCATCTTAGACATTGAAAAAATAAACCTTCCCGCCAACCCTCCCCCCATATGTTCTTGCCAATCCTTTCTCGCCGTTCTTTCCCGCCATTCTTTCCTGCCATCCTCTCTTCTAAACCTATAAAACCCCTCCACACTAAGGTGGGTAAGCAGTCCAGTGTAGTCGCGTCAACATATCTGGTTATCCTTTTGATCGTAGATTTCAACCTAGGATAAGACAATGTCTTCTGAGGTTAGCCAACTATTTCAAGATAGACAATACGATAGTTCCATGGGACGAACTCATCAGTAGTGACACCTTACTGAATGAGTAGGCTCACGCATTAAGTAGGTCTGGGTGGCATGACCTATGAGGAGATACAAAAATAAATTCTCATGTTGCATGGAAGGTGGAAGAGGTAACATCATCAAAGTGCAACTTTCCTAAAGATTGGAGCAGAGCATACTTACTTATGGACTACTGATAACCCACAAGTGTAGGGGATCGCAACAGTTCTCGAGGGTAAAGTATTCAACCCAAATTTGTTGATTCGACACAAGGGGAGCCAAAGAATACTCTTAAGTATTAGCAGCTAAGTTGTCAATTCAACCACACCTGAAAACTTAGTATTTGTAGCAAGATAGTTTAGTAGCAAGGTAATATTATAGTGGCAGTAGCAGCAATAAAAGTAACGGTAGTGTTTTTGTAGTTTTTGTAATAGTAGCGACAGAAAAGTAAATAGCAACTAGCAATATATGAAAAGCTCGTAGGCATTGGATCGATGATGGGGAATTATGTCGGATGCAATTCATTATGTAGAAGTTATAACCTAGGGTGACACAGAACTAGCTCCAGTTCATCAATGCAATGTAAGCATGTATTCTGAATATAGTCATACGTGCTTATGGAAAAGAACTTGCATGACATCTTTTGTCCTACCCTCCCGTGGCAGCGGGGTCCTATTGGAAACTAAGGGATATTAAGGCCTCCTTTTAATAGAGTACCAAACCAAAGCATTAACATATAGTGAATACATGAACTCCTCAAACTATGGTCATCACCGGGAGTGGTCCCGATTATTGTCACTTCGGGGTTGCCGGATCATAACACATAGTAGGTGACTATAGACTTGCAAGATAGGATCAAGAACACACATATATTCATGAAAACAAAATAGGTTCAGATCTGAAATCATGGCACTCGGGCCCTAGTGACAAGCATTAAGCATAGCAAAGTCATAGCAACATCAATCTCAGAACATAGTGGATACTAGGGATCAAACCCTAACAAAACTAACTCGATTACATGATAGATCCCATCCAACCCATCACCGTCCAGCAAGACTACGATGGAATTACTCACGCACGGCGGTGAGCATCATGGAATTGGTGATGGAGGAAGGTTGATGATGACGATGGCGACGATCTCCACTCTCCGAAGCCCCGAACGGACTCCATATCAGTCCTCCCAAGAGAGATTAGGGCTTGGCGGCGGCTCCGTCTCGTGAAACATGATAATTCTTTTTTCCTTGATTTTTTCTCCCCGAAAGTGAATATATAGGATCTGGGGATACGTCGACGGAGCACCAGGGGGGCCACGAGGCAGGGGGCGCGCCCTGGGTAGGGGGCGCCCCCCCCCATCCTCGTGGACAGGGTGTGGGCCCCCTGGTCTAGATCTTCTTGCAGATATTTTTTATATTTCCAAAATAAATCTCCGTGGAGTTTCAAGTCATTGCGAGAACTTTTTATTTCTGCACAAAAACAACACCATGGCAATTCTGCTGAAAACAGCGTCGGTCCGGGTTAGTTCCATTCAAATCATGCAAGTTAGAGTCCAAAACAAGGGCAAAAGGGTTTGGAAAAGTAGTTACGTTGGAGACGTATCAACTCCCCCAAGCTTAAACCTTTGCTTGTCCTCAAGCAATTCAGTTGATAAACTGAAAGTGATAAAGAAAAACTTTGACAAACTCTATTTTCTCTTGTTGTTGTAAATATGTAAGCCAGCATTCAGGTTTTCAACAAGATCGTGAACTAACCACATTCACAATAACTTTCAGGTCTCAAGTCTACTCATATCAATGGCATAATCAACTAGCGAGCAATAATAATAAACCTCGGATGACAACACTTTCTCAAAACAATCATGATATGATATAACAAGATGGTATCTCGCTAGCCCTTTCTGAGACCGCAAAACATAAATGCAGAGCACCTTTAAAGATCAAGGACGGACTAGACATTGTAATTCTTGGTAAAAGAGATCCAGTCAAGATCATACTCAATGCAAATTAAAAGAGATCCAGTCAAGATCATACTCCTGAGAACACTGAGATCTGGGACACACATATGACAAGCCTCATCTTTACCATTTATGCATCTACCAATAAAGAGAGCAAAGTAATGAATAGCAGGAAAATGGATGCTCCCTATGGTGGCCTGTGTGATTTCTTTGGATTCCCCCACTGTGATACTAGCAAGGAATTCTCTAAATTCAGATTTGCAAGGATCACCCATACTGCCCCATTGTGGGAGCTTACAAGCAATATTAAAATCCTCTAAGTCCATGGTGTAAGATTTATCATACATGTCAAACAGTACAGTGTGAGAATTACATGAAGATGAAAATTTAAACCTTATCACAAAGCTATCAGTTAAGCCACGGTATTGAGGGCACTTATCTTGTATGAAGCCCTCGAGGTCAGCATTGTGCACGTATGCGTAAAATTCATCCTTGATGCCAGCCTGATCCATAAAGTCATCTGACGGCCATTCACAAGGTCGTACGTCAGAATCCCTTGGTAGTTCATCGTCCGGCTCACGGAACGCGAGCCTCGGTTCTTGCTTCCTTGAAGAACCACCTTGGAAGTTTTTCCTATGCATTTTTCTGAAATTTTTAGCAACTCAAAATAAAAGTTAACCAAACTCAACAAGATTGATAGCAACAACTCCTATAAGTGCCTAGAGACTATATCATGCATTAAAACTACTTGGGACCAAGAAAATTTGACATGCAAGCTCAAGAACAAGGTCACCACAGCAACAAAAATTTGCAATAAATAGAGCACTAGAACAAAAACTAATTGGACCAATGGAGTAGTCACATACCAAGGAACAATCTCCCCCAAACAGTTTGGTGAATGGTGCTTTGAGCAAGGAGATCGAAAATGGCAGCAAGATGAGCTAGAACTCGGGTTTGAGCTGGTTGGTGATTTTTTTGGGAGGAAGAAGAAGAGTGTGGGTGCAGGAATAAGTGGAGGGGGCCCACGTGGGGCCCACGAGGCAGGGGGCGCGCCCTGGACCCTCGTGGCCAGGTGCTGGCTCCCCTCGATGTGTGTTCTGTGCCATATTTTCTCAAATATTCTAGAAAAAATCATATTTCATTTTCATGGCATTTGGAGAACTTTTATTTTTGGGGTATTTTTTTTATTGCATAGATAAGTCTGGAAACAGACACAAAATACTATTTTTGCTTTATTTATCCTAATTAACAGAAAGTAAAAGGAGGGTACAGAAGGTTGTGCTATCTAGATTCACCTATCCCATGCTCATCAAAAGGAATCCATTAACAAGGTTGATCAAGTCTTGTTAATAAACTCTTTCCGAGTAGCATGAAACCGGAGAATTTTCGAATAACACTATGTTACCTCAATGGGGATATGTATGTCCCCAACAATAAGAATGTCATATGTCTTCTTGGTAGTAGGAAGAGGAAATTCAAAACCTCTGATAGTGATAGTTGAATTTTTTCCAATGTAATTGATACTGTGGACCTGAGGTTGTTTCTTCGGAAAGTGTACCGTATGCTCATTACCATTGACATGAAAAGTGACATCGCCTTTGTTGCAATCAATAACAGCCCCTGCAGTATTCAAAAAGGGTCTACCAAGGATAATAGACATATTATCGTCCTCGGGAATATCAACTATAACAAAGTCCGTTAGAATAGTAACATTTGCAACTACAACAGGCACATCCTCACAAATACCGACCGGTATAGTAGTTGATTTCTCAGCCATTTACAAAGATATTTCAGTAGGTGTCAACTTACTCAAGTCAAGTCTACGATATAAAGAGAGAGACATAACACTAACACCGGCTCCAAGATCACATAAAGCAGTTTTAACATAGTTTTTCTTAATGGAGCAAGGTATAGTAGGTACTCCTGGATCTCCTAGTTTCTTAGGTATTCCACCCTTAAAAGTGTAATTGGCAAGCATGGTGGAAATTTCTACTTCAGGTATATTTCTTTTATTGGTAATAATATCTTTCATATACTTAGCATAAGGATTTGTTTTAAGCACGTCAGTCAAATGCATACGCAAAAAGATAGGTCTAATCATTTCAGCAAAGCGCTCAAAATCCTCATCATCCTTTTTCTTGGATGGTTTCGGAGGAAAAGGCATGGGTTTCTGAACCCATGGTTCTCTTTCCCTACCGTGCTTCCTAGCAACAAAGTCTCTCTTATCATAACGTTGATTCTTTGATTGTGGGTTATCAAGATCAACTGTAGGTTCAATCTCTACATCATTATCATTGCTAGGTTGAGCATCATCATGAACATCATCATTAATATTATCACTAGGTTCATGTTCATTGCCGGATTGTGTCTCACCATCAGAAACATATATATCGTTGGGATCCCCAGGTGTGTCAGCTACAAGTTCACTAGAGGCATGCAAAGTCCTATCATTTTTCTTTTTCCTTTTCTTAGAAGAACTAGGTGCATCTAAATTAGCTCTCTGAGAATCTTGCTCAATTCTCTTAGGGTGGCCTTCAGGATACAGAGGTTCCTGAGTCATTCTGCCACCTCTAGTCACAACTCTAATGGCATTATCATTATTCTTACTATTTAATTCATTGAGCAAATCATTCTGAGCCTTAAGTACTTGTTCTATTTGAGTGGTGACCATAGAAGCATGTATACTAATGAGTTTCAGTTCACCTTTAGCTCTAGATAGATAATCACTCAAGCGTTCAATCATATAAGCATTGTGTTGTAATTGTCTACCAACATAAGCATTGAAGTTTTCGTCTTTCACAATAAAATTGTCAAACTCATCTAAGCATTGGCTAGCAGACTTATAACGAGGAATATCACCTTCGTCAAATCTATAAAGAGAATTTACCTTTACTACCTGTGAAGGGTTATCAAGACTATTTCTTTAATAGGTGGTAAATTCTTAACATCTTCAGCTTTAATACCTTTTTCTTTCATAGATTTCTTTGCCTCTTGCATATCTTCCGGACTGAGAAATAGAACACCTCTTTTCTTTGGAGTTGGCTTAGGGGCTGGTTCAGGAAGTGTCCAATTATTTTCATTGGCCAGCATATTATTCAATAGTAATTCAGCTTGTTCAACTGTTCTTTCCCTGAAAACACAACCAGCACAACTATCCAGGTGGTCTCTAGAAGCATCGGTTAGTCCATTATAAAAGACATCAAGTATATCATGCATCTCAAGAGGATGATTAGGCAAAGAATTAAGTAATTGGAGAAGCCTCCCCCAAGCTTGTGGGAGACTCTCTTCTTCAATTTGCACAAAATTATAAATTTCCCGTAAGACAGCTTGTTTCTTATGAGCAGGAAAATATTTAGCAGAGAAGTAATACATCATATCCTGGGGACTACGCACACAACCAGGATCAAGAGAATTAAACCAAGTCTTAGCATCACCCTTTAACGAGAAAGGAAACAACTTAAGGATATAGTAGTAACGAATATTTTCATCATTGGTGAAAAGGGTGGCTATATCATTCAACTTAGTAAGATGTGCCACAACAGTTTCAGACTCATAACCATGGAAAGGATCATATTCAACCAAAGTAATTAACTCAGGATCAACAGAGAATTCATAATCCTTATCGGTAACATAGATGGTGAAGTGGCAAAAGCAGGGTTATGTTTCATTCTAGCATTCAAGGTCTTTTCTTTCAGCTTAGCTAATAATTTCTTAAGATCATATCTATCATTGCAAGCAAGAAAGTCTCTAGTAGTTTCTTCATCCATAACATAACCCTTAGGAACAACAGGCAATTCATATATATTGGGAGAAGCTTCATCATCACTTTGATAAATATCATCAGTTTCAATATTTGCATTCTCCCTAACCTTAGCAATTTGTTCATCTAGAAATTCACCTAGTAGCACAGTATCAGGCATAGAAGTAGTTTCATCATACATAGCAGAAGTGAAAGAACATGCGGTGCCCCCATGTTTGGTTTTGGTAATTGATGACAATCTCTATGGACTAATGGTTGCCTTGAGTTATATTTGAAGGGTTTATCCATAGGATTTTCTTGGAGTCCATGTGTTGGTTTCAAGGAGAGTTTGTGATGACCAAGGTGCTATTAAGGAATTATCCAAAGATTGGTCTTGTAAGTGTTGAGCTTATTGCAAGCATGTCTTGAAGAAGAAGAGTGTGTTATCATTCATGTTTACCTTCAAGACATCATCCAAATGAAGAGAGTTGGAAAGATTCAAGGTTGATCAAGACTAAGTACAAAGAGTGTTTCAAGTTGATCAACACACAAAGCGTAGAAGATGTACCGAGAGGGATCAAGCGATCCCATGGTATGGTAAGCATTGTCAATTAACCTTTGTGTGCTAACCCATGGTCTTTGTGAGAGCTCTATGTGGGGTTAGGTTATCTTCCATGGGATTGCGTCAGGAGGAAGATCACATACAACCCATGGAGGATGACATCAAATCAAGGTTGTGGTGGGCAAGTTCAAGTGATGCATCACGAAGAGATAAAGTGCTTGAAGTTTGCCGTCCATTGTGGTGACAGTGAACTTGTGAAGATATGCCTAAGAGTAGCTCAACCATAGTGGAGTATGGGGGAGCAATCTACTAGTCTTCACCGAGCCAACAGAATCAAGAAAGGTGGTCCAACTTGAGGAAGTCAAGATCGCCTACATCTAGCTCAAGTGGACTTTGTGCAAGGCAAAGGTTTGCCCTTGATAGGTTCTTTATTTTACCGGTCTCATGGTGGTAGTTTGGAGACCGGGTTATAGGATCGATTGTCGTACTATCAAGGGGGGCTCTCAAGTGAGTAGCTTGACCGTATCGTTCGTAGAGAGCTCAAACCATTGCATGTTTGCATCATATTTCTTGGTTCTTGTTTGGTTTTCTTCTTGTGATATTTGGAGCTTATGGTCATCTTCTTGACAAGCTTGAGTTCATCGAAAACGGAGTTCACATGCTTCTTCTATTGCGTTTTCGGTGTTGGAGGTTTTACCAGTCTCTTTCAAGGAAGGGTTCTCACCTTTTTCTTATGGGCCTTTTCTCATTTGCTTCTTATTGTTATTTCTATCAAGATTGTGTTAGGCCATGTCGTTAGCTTTCCAACAAACTTGGTTTCGTTGAATTCGGAGTCCATTTGCAAAAGTTATGTCAGTTTTGGTGTCCCCAGAAGGGCTGTAGCGGTACTACCGCAAATGGGAGCGGTACTACTGCTTGGAGCGGATGTAATTTTTTACTTCCGTGGCTACTTCCGCTCCAGACCAAAAACTCGTCACAAGTCCAGCGGTGGTAGGCACAGATGTAATTTTTTTAGTACCGCTCGCAAGCAGTAGTACCGCTACCCTTAGCAGTAGTACCGCTACCCCTAGCGGTAGTACCGTGAGGTCAAGCGGTACTACCGCTCCGAGGGTTCTTCTGGCCTTTTTGCCTCCTCGCTGTTTCAAAGGGCTACTACCGCCCTAGCGGTAGTACCGCTCGGTGCGGGCTGTGAGCATAACGGTTGGATTTCTCCCGACCTATAAAAGGGGGTCTTCTTCCCCAATGAACCTTATCCTTTGAGCTCGTGTTATTCCCCCGTTGTTGACCTTCTTTGAGCTTGCTATCTCTCAATCCCTCCATGGATTCTTGCTAGTTTTGGGGGGAAAAGAGAGAGGAGATCTAGATCCACATTTCCACCTATCACTTTCTCCTCTAGGTGAGGGGAACCCATTGGATCTAGATCTTGGAGTTCTTGGTGTTCTCCTTCTTGTTCTTCCTCTCATTTCCTCCCTAGCATTCGTTGCTTTGGTGGGATTTGGGAGAGAAGGACTTGGGCACTCCGTGTGCCCTTGCCATTGCATTTGGTGCATCGGTTTGAGTTCTCCACGGTGATACGTGGAAGTTACAAGTTGAGAAGCTAATTACTCTTGGGTGCTTGGTACCCTTGAGCTTGTTCCTCTTGGGTGCTTGGGTCCCCTAGACGGTTGAGTTCACCTCGGAGCCATATTCCATTGTGGTGAAGCTTTGTGGTGTTGTTGGGGAGATAGCCCCAACCTTGTGGTGATTCGGAGCTCAATCATTGTGGTGTAAAGCTCCGGGCAAGCGTCGGGGTCTCCAATTAGGTTGTGGAGATCGCCCCGAGCAATTTTACGGGTTCCGGTGACCGCCCCCAAGGGTTGCCAAAGTGTACGGGTTCGGTGACCGCCCCCAAGGGGTGCCATTTGTACAGTTTCGATGACCGCCCTCAAGGGTCCCTTAGTGGAATCACGTTATCTTGCATTGTGCGAGGGCGTGAGGAGATTACGGTGGCCCCAGTGGCTTCTTGGGGAGCATTGTGCCTCCACACCGCTCCGAACAGAGATTAGCATTCGCAAGGGTGTGAACTTCGGGATACATCGTCGTCTCCGCGTGCCTCGGTTATCTCTTACCCGAGCCCTTTACTTATGCACTTTACTTTGTGATAGCCTGTAACACCCCAAGGATCATGCTACAATAATCTCCCACTAATGGTGTCAGGTCATCATGTTTGTCTAAGCCAAATTGCCCCTTGCTAAATCAAAGCCAAATTTAAATTTAAATTCCAAGTCAGATTATTATTTCTTCTAACCGTAAAACAAAAATGTTCGTTGGGTTGAAAATATTCACTAAGGAATTATCTTGTAGAAGCAAACATCATTTGGCTTACCTAGTAATCCCTAGACAATAATAAAGTGGTCCAAAATAAACTATAATGGCCTTTAAAAAGGAAACAATTATTTTAACTTTTCCAAATCAAGTGAAACTTGTTGGTCTAGCCCAAAATACTGTCTAGAATTTATGTGATACCTGCACATTTCACTGAAATCAGTTAGTACCTAAACTATATACAAAACCATAGCTAAAGTAGAAAACAGAAAAGGATTTAGGGGAGATGCCAAAACCACTATACACTTGGGCTCTATGTCTACAGCTAATAGCCCAACCCATCACGTGGACCTTTTCCTCAGCCTCATGTACAAAGGAGGCAGAGCCATGGCGTGGCAGCCATCCATGGCGCCATGGCCGCCGATGCTCGACGTCTGGCGCTACAGGGAGTCTGGGAGAGGAAAAGGCCGACATCCCCCGACGCCCTAATAACCCTAGTTCAATCCTCCCCTTCCCCATGCTGGATCCCCTCGATCCCGAGCTCGGTCGTCGCTGCCTTCGTCGATCCCGACACCTCCGACTCCCCATCGCTGCAACGACATGTCCATGAGGTTCTCCGTTGACTACTTCATCTTCTCCACCGCCGGATCGAGCCCGAGGAGCCAGATCGACGACGCCCACGTCTCTTCTTCGCCCATTGCCACCGCGGCCATCGTCGTCGATCTTCACCACTGGCGCCTGCCGGCCTCGCCGAGCTCGTCCACGGCCTCCCCGGGGTGAGCCTTCGCTCGTTCCCCATTTCTTCCCCTCTACCCGACGTCGTTTGCCGCCGCCCAAGCTCCGGCCGTTGGCCGCGATGCGCGCATGCGCCTCGCGCCACGGCGCCCTGTACCACCCCCTCGTCGCGTCCGGCCGCGAACGGCCACGCGCTGGCCGTCTCCTGGCCGCACCTGCCGCTCACGTCGTTGTGCGTTGCGCCCACAACTTCCCTTCCCAGTGCGTGCCGGCAACTACTATTGCTCGGGGCCGCTGCCTGCTGCTTGGCCGTTGTTGCCGCTGAAGCTCTGCTGAGTGTTGCCTTCTTGCTACTGCTGCCCCTGCGTAGCTGCCGCTGTCGTTGTTGTTCTTTAGCTGTTGCCGCTGCTTATTGTTGGTTGCTCTGGCTCGTAGCTGCAAATTTGTTTGCTGTAGAATTAAGTGACGAAACTGAACTTACATACTCCCTCCATTCCCTTATACAAGGCCACAAACTCAAATTACAGGTACCAAGGTAAAAGTTAATGACATCTTTGCAAGCCAACTTTTCTTTTCGTTAATCGAGATCATTTATATGCCTGCATGCATGCTAGGAAGGAATGGAAAGAAAACAGCATAGTGTCATTATGACTACGTGCATGCAAGTACTCCCTCCGTCCGGAAATACTTGTCATCAAAATGAATAAAAGGGGATGTATCTAGATGTATTTTAGTTCTAGATACATCTCTTTTTATTCATTTTGATGACAAGTATTTTCGGATGGAGGGAGTATTAAATAAGTTGGTAGTACGAGGGAACAACATTAATTTTTGCCTCGATTACTGTTAGTGGCCTTGTATATATGCAAAATGTATTTTTCATAGTGGCCTTGTATAAGGGAATGGAGGGAGTATAAGGTACTGAAGAAACCCATCAGACTACCAGAGAGCTTGCCCCATCCAAGCTTGGTCGTGTGCTATGTGTGCGTTTGTGTGCGCATCCGTGAGGTTGGCTGTGCAACTAGGCCGGCCCTTGTTTATTAGAGCTAGGTTAGTTAGTGCTAAATCCCTTGTTTATTAGAGCTAGGTTAGTTGGTGCTAAATTGGTCTAATAACAGATGACGTTGGTCCCCCGTTAATTAGGTTTGTTTTATTTATTTGTTTATAGGTATAGCCTATGACATGTGGACCCAAAAGCACTATTCACTATTTGACCCATTCAACTTTGACTGGCCTCTATAGCCACTGTTGTGTACACTAATTTGTGTGCACTTAGCAATTCCCTTTCGAAATATTAATAATTGCAGGAACTTCATAATATTGCTAAAACTTTAGAAATTCGTAGAAAATAATCCGTAACTCGAATGAAAAGGTTTTATACATGAAAATTGCTCAGAACGACGAGACGAATCCGAATACGCGGCCCGTTCGTCCGCCACACATCCATAGCATAGCGAACACGCAACTTTCCCTCTCTGGTTCATCTGTTCGAAAACACGAAACATCGGGGATACTTTCCCGGATGTTATCCCCCTCCGCCGGTATCGTGTAGCACCGCGTTAGAGCACCCTAGCACTGCGTGTTGACATGTCGTGCTTCTGTGTTGCATCTGTATGCTTTGTATTTATTGTTTCTTCTCCCTCTTCTCTCCGGTAGACTGCGAGACTGATGCTACCTCGGTGATCGACTTCATCGACGACGACCCTCCTTCTCGTCTGAGCAACCAGGCAAGCCAACCCCCCTTGATCATTCCGATATCGCCCATTCTCTTCTCTCTTATGCTTGCATTAGAACTGCTACTGCTTTTTGTATGATCCTATTCTGATGCATAGCATGTTGTTGATACTGCTTTCATACCTTACATGTTTATACTAAACTGCTTAGTATAGGCTGGTTAGAGATCCACCAGTGACCCCCTACCTTGTCCCGATTGCCCCGCTGGATTATCAGAAGACCCGATCAACGGGATCGAAGACCAGGACCCGGCACCGCACGTCACTTTCCCCTTAGTTGCTCGACACTACTGGGTTACTATCGAGTGCCGAGGGTGAGACCTCATCAGCACTTCTGATGTTAACCTTGTAGGTTAGTTCATCGGTTGTGGTCATCGAGGGTGATTCCTCTTTCTCCACTCGCGATAACGACACTGTCATGCAACTCCTCAAGAGTGGACCTCGAGGGTGACTCCTCTTTCGTTCACCTTGACGATAAACATCAGGTGGAATTCCATCGAGGGTGATTTCCTCAGGTTTTCCTTTGGTGTCAGACACATAGTTACTATGGTTACTATGACTTTACACTGAACCTGGTTACTAAAGACGGGTCGACCCTGAGGGGTACCCGCGCGAGCTTAATTGCGAGTGATGTGTAGTCGGGTTGACCTGGAAGGTGCCCGCGAGATAAATACGAGGCGTGGCCGGGCACTCGCCCTTGCCGTAAGTTCTCGAGACGGGGCGATGGGGTCACATGTTCATGAGTCTCTGCTCGTTACCGCGCGTTCCCAAGACACTAAACGGTTTGGATATTTGATCCAAGGGGCCTTTGGCCTGATAGCGCTAACCATCACGTGGGCATAGTATGGGCGTTCTGCGTCGTATGCATCAGCCGAAGCTTAACTGACGTCATTGTGACTGAGCGGCGCGCGCCGGGTTGGACTGGTTAGGCTCCTACCTTTTTAAAGGAGGTTGCTAGGTCTGCTCACCGGCCGCGTACGCAACGTGCAGGAGTTCCTGGGGCGATTGGCCCATGACCCCTGGGGGCATAGGGTTTAGTCCGGCGTGCATGACCTCTCTATTAAGCCTAGGTCGGGTTGCGGCGTATTGTTTGGCCGAGGGCGGGCATGACCTAATGGTGTGTCCGGCCGGAGTTAAGCAAGCGTGTTGGGTAAGTTGGTGCACCCCTGTAGGGAAGAAAACATCTATCGATAGCCTGTCCGACGACAACGGACACTTGGAGTTGTATCCCGATCGCTACAACCAGAACTGGATGCTGAGGCATTGTTTGGATATGTTGCTTCGGGAGTCGAGAAAGGATCCCGGAGCGTTGGAACAACAACATAAATATGACTTATGTTACACTACTCTACTTCTCCCTCTTGCTGCATGACGGTGGTTTCCAGAAGATACTAGTCTTCGATAGGACTAGCTTCTCCCCCACTTATTCTGGCATTCTGCAGCTTAGTCCACATATACTACCCTTTTCATTGATACCGATGCATATGTAGTGTAGATCCTTGCTTGCGAGTACTTTGGATGAGTACTCACAGTTGCTTTGCTCCCCCTTTTCCCCCTTCTTTCTTCTTTCTGGTTGATGCAACTAGATGGCGGAGTCCAGGAGCCAGAAGCCACCCTTGACGACTACTACTACCCCGACAGAGCCTACTACTACGTGGAGACCACTGACGACCAGGAGTAGTTAGGAGGTCCCAGGCAGGAGGCCTTGCCTTTTCGATTGTGTTGTTTTGTGCTAGCCTTCTTAAGGCAAACTTGTTTAACTTATGTCTGTACTCAGATATTATTGCTTCCGCTGACTCTTGTGTATTCGAGCCCTCGAGGCCCCTGTCTTGTAATATGAAGCTTGTATTATTTTATTTGTGTCTAGAGTTGTGTTGTGATATCTATCAATGAGTCCCTGATCTTGGTCGTACACATTTGCATGCATGATTAGTGTACGGTCAAATCAAGGGCGTCACAAGTTGGTATCAGAGCCGAATGCATGTAGGAACCCCCCCCCCCTTTCCAACTCCTTGGCCGAAGTTGAATCTAGTCTTTGAAAAAAAAATGCTAACATGGCCGTGTGGCTTACGGGCCCACGTCACCAATTGGGTGGTATTAGGTTCTTTTATTCCTCGTCTTTACTCTGGGATTCTTATCTCTCTTCTATTCGGGTTAAATGATTTTGCTAAAATCTAACTTTAGGTTCTCGAAAATACTTCCTCCCGGAGAGCCCCTTGAGTCAAGATGGTCGCTCGCTTCATCAGAAGATTCTGGAGATAATATTCGATGTTTTTCCGAGACCCTTGTGCCCTTCTCCATTGCAATTCTATATCACCGATAAACCCTAAGGATAGCTGCATACCCTTGCCGTCCATACCTTCATTTCAATTGATCTTGTTCTTACAAGATATCCTGAGATGCTCTGGATATCCCGAGAATCCTTTGTGCCCGCGCAACTCCTTTTCCGCATAAATACATGTATGAATAATTCCTCACACTCACTAGGGATTCGTTGCTATTCAATCTTCCAAAATCCTCAGCAACCTATTGCTCTGGAAAGTTTTACCTGCTTGCATCATGGTTAATTCCATATGTATAACAATATTTGTTAAAATTCTTTGTGATTGACTTTATGATCTTATTCATTCAATAGGTTGCAAATACTCGCAATCATCAGTCAAACTAGGATTCGTTCTTCCAGCTCACACGTCATTCCGAATATGAGCTGGTTCTCGACCAATCAAATTGCCGTCGATTGTACCCGTAAGTCTATTCAACTTATCCATCCTTTATCAGAGCGTTTGCTTCTGATCCCATGATTTGGAAATCATAATTCCTTCACAGTTGACTTTGGATTAGTCAGTTGTTTCTATGATCCAATGCCTTGCATTGTTTCTTCCTCTTGTTGTGTGTCGATGCTCACATCAGCTCCATTATGAACTGTCCGATCCTTCGTTGGATTATTATCCGACATTGTCCTTCATATCCTATAACTTTGTGAGTCTTTCCTCAGATACATAATGACTTCGGTAAATTGTATCCTCTGCTTATGTCAACCATGCCCTACCTTCGAGCTGGTGTTATTACTCTTGAAGCCTGTGGTATATATTCCTAAGATGCCGCTATGGGCTGAACCTATGCTTTCCCTAATCCGTGTGAACCCAAGAGTTTTCACGAGTCATACTATTCTGGTGTTTTACCAGATATAATTTCTACACTACAACTTCATCGAAATCAAGAAGTGAATGGAAGGGAGTGGACCTTGAACTTTCTGTTCATGCCCATGGACACAGTGTAGATCTTATCATTAAGTCTTCTTTTAAAATTAATTATCCCCTTGATATAAGTTCATCTTATATCAGGGATCTGGCCTTTTGCAATCGTGGTTCCGACCATGCTCTCCTTTAAATACCATTTTTTGGACAAGTTAAACCACTTGTCCTCTGCAGGTCATTGCACCTGTCCAACCTCTATTATGTTCTACCTTCGATTATTACCCCGTGGTATCTCGATAATGTCACATAACCATATTACTTCTTATGAGTTCTTCAAGTATTACTACTCACCGATTCCAATTTTACCCGGGTTCTGAGATGTTAGACACTCAAGGACACCGATAAGTGAATCAATTCCGCACTCCTATTCAATAACTCTAAGTAATCTTCATTGCTTATGAGTTTATTAATTCTTCTAGTCATATCTAGCCTGATCGGCTATATCACTATCGTGCATCTTTTAACTGTGCTACCTGGTCCTTCTTCCCGGAGCACAATTTCGGCAATGAGCTAAGTTTACGCCGATCTTCCTCGGCATACATTTCGCCTTGAACAACTAGCTTGATTTCAAGTTTGTATTGTACTAATGGATTCAATAACCTTTCGCTCCATCATTCATTTGACTTAATGTCATCGCCGATCGATTACATCTTAATGAAATCTCTCGACAAATGTGTCATGATCATCATCAACAATGGTTTACCTTCTTCCAAGTTGTGAATCGAATTCATGATGGGAAATACCATCCTTTCCCCTCGATGATTTGTATTAACATCGATAACATTCTTGCATTCCCTCCAACACAAACTTGCTCTTGTTTTGTGTTATACCTTGAGTTCCTTGTTATCCGACTTATGATATGCTCTACCTTGGAGTACTACCATCTTTCATGTCAAGAATGTCGTAAGAATTTCACCGCCCCTTATGAATTATTAATACAAGTAATACTTATCGCCATCCTCGTTCGTTCCCTGGTCCCCGTGTTGTTTCTAACCGGAAACCCAACAATTGAAGTATGACGTGTGAATCCAGAACTTCTAGCAAACCGAATGCTTTGAAGTGAATGGTTGATAGTTTCATTCCAACCCTTCTGGTTATTAACCTCCATGCTAACATCGATCTTGCTACTTGGTACGTATTTCCAGGTGCATTCCGTTCAGTACTTAATTGTGGATGTTATCCACGAACACACTTCATTATATATCCTGGTGTACCCAAAGTCTAACCTTTTCTTGAAGACCATGTCGGGGCTATCTCGAAGCATGTTTGTGGTACTCCGAAGATCCATAAGAACTTTGTAAGTGCAATGCTAAATGTTCTTGATCAACTATCTAACATCGTTGAGTGGGTACATATCATAATTCTTCTTACCCCTTTTATCTATATGGTCATGACTTTGATCTCCTGACATGTATATCATGCCCTGCTTAATCTTGTGGATGATTTACTCCTATTCATTATGTTTAAACACATTTTCCTTTCCATTTGTTTGTTTAACCTTTCTTTGATCTACATATAATCTAAGCAGTAATAATTTTCTGCTTATGTAAACACCTTGGTGTACAACTCCGTCAGTAAGACCCTGTTACTATTGTTGATAACATTCCGGTAACCACCGATGGACGAGAACTTAGCCTATTTGGTCCGCCTCATTTCAACGAGCAGGAAAATGGTTCTCTTCGTCCCTCAACCTTGGTACCGATGTTGTTGCCGGCATAACCGACATGCTATCCTCTAACATGCCTTGCTTACATGATCGTGCAACACGTCACCACCCTTCCTACTGCTAACCCACATGGTGAGCCCATAACCCACAGTTCCACAGGATCAAAACCCACCTCTCGTGTACACCCCCCCCCCCAAATTCCAAGGTTATTCCTCACGGTTGGCTTCGTGTGCAATTCACGAGCCACCTTCCTAGTGATATATTCTGGTATCAGACGCAATACTTATTCTTGTTCCTCTGGACCCCTTTCACACCTTATTTTAGACATCGACCGATTGCCTATCCGTTTGAAACTTCTTATTGTACCATATTACTTTGCTCTGGGCGTGTTTTATTCGTTCAACTCGAGAGATACTCATGTGTTCATTCGTGGGATAACCCTCGATGATTACCCCCTTGTAGCATTCTATCGTTGTCAAGCTACCCCTTTCCTATTCGTAAGTACGATGGAGGTCTTGAAGAAAGGATGACGACTTCATCATGATGACCGGAAGCAGGGAAATGAAGACATCAACGTAATGGGTCAACCTCTTCGAGAAGAGCAATCAAGAATAAGAAGACTCGTTAAAATTTTGTAACCAATTCTTTCCCCCAACCGTACCAGTTAAATCTCGGGACGAGATTTCTTGTAGTGGAGGAGATTTGTAACACCCCGAGGATCATGCTACAGTAATCTCCCACTAATGGTGCCAGGTCATCATGTTTGTCTAAGACAAATTGCCCCTTGCTAAATCAAATCCAAATTTAAATTTAAATTCCAAGTCAAATTATTATTTCTTCTAACCGTAAAACAAAAATGTTTGTTGGGTTGAAAATATTCACTAAGGAATTATCTTGTAGAAGCAAACATCATTTGGCTCACCTAGTAATCCCTAGACAATAATAAAGTGGTCCAAAATAAACTATAATGGCCTTTAAAAATAAACTAGAATTTATGTGATACCTGCACATTTCACTGAAATCAGTTAGTACCTAAACTATATACAAAACCATAGCTAAAATAGAAAACAGAAAAGGATTTAGGGGAGATGCCAAAACCACTATACACTTGGGCTCTATGTCTACAGCTAATAGCCCAACCCATCACGTGGACCTTTTCCTCAGCCTCATGTACAGAGGAGGCAGAGCCATGGCGTGGCAGCCATCCCTGGCGCCATGGCCGCCGATGCTCGACGTCTGGCGCTACAGGGAGTCTGGGAGAGGATAAGGCCGACACCCCCCCCCCCCCCGACGCCCTAACAACCCTAGTTCAACCCTCCCCTTCCCCACGCTGGATCCCCTCGATCCCGAGCTCGGTCGTCGCTGCCTTCGTCGATCCCGACACCTCCGACTCCCCATCGCTACAACGACATGTCCATGAGGTTCTCCGTTGATTGCTTCATCTTCTCCACCGCCGGATCGAGCCCGAGGAGCCAGATCGACGACGCCCACGTCTCTTCTTCGCCCATTGCCGCCGCGGCCATCGCCGTCGATCTTCACCACTGGCGCCTGCCGGCCTCACCGAGCTCGTCCACGGCCTCCCTGGGGTGAGCCTTCGCTTGTTCCCCCTTTCTTCCCCTCTACCCGACGTCGTTTGCCGCCGCCCAAGCTCCGGCTGTTGGCCGCGATGCGCGCACGCGCCTCGCGCCATGGCGCCCTGTACGCACCCCCTGGTCGCGTCCGGCCGCGAACGGCCACGCGCCGGCCGTCTCCTGGCCGCACCTACCGCTCACGTCGTTGTGCGTTGCGTCTGTAGCTGCCCTTCCACGTGCGTGCCGGCAACTGCTACTGCTCAGGGCCGCTGCCTGCTGCTTGGCCGTTTTTGCCGCTGAAGCTCTGTTGAGTGTTGCCTTCTTGCTACTGCTGCCCCTGCGTAGCTGCCGCTGTCGTTGTTGTTCTTTAGCTGTTGTCGCTGCTTTTAGCTGGTTGCTCTGGCTCGTAGCTGCAAATTTGTTTGCTGTAGAATTAAGTGACGAAACTGAACTTACATACTCCCTCCATTCCCTTATACAAGGCCACAAACTCAAATTACACGTACCATGGTAAAAGTTAATGACATCTTTGCAAGCCAACTTTTCTTTTTGTTAATCAAGATCATTTATATGTCTGCATGCATGCAAGGAAGGAATGGAAAGAAAATAGCATAGTGTCATTATGACTACATGCATGCAAGTATTAAATAAGTTGGTAGTACGAGGGAACAACATTAATTTTTGCCTCGATTACTGTTAGTGGCCTTGTATATATGCAAAATGTATATTTCATAGTGGCCTTGTATAAGGGAATGGATGGAGTATAAGGTACTGAATAAACCCATCACACTACCAGAGAGCTTGCCCCGTCCAAGCTTGGTCGTGTGTTATGTGTGCGTTTGTGTGCGCATCTGTGAGGTTGGCTGTGCAACTAGGCCGTCCCTTGTTTATTAGAGCTAGGTTAGTTAGTGCTAAATCCCTTGTTTATTAGAGCTAGGTTAGTTGGTGCTAAATTAGTCTAATAACAGATGACGTTGGTCCCCCATTAATTAGGTTTGTTTTATTTATTTGTTTATAGGTATAGCCTATGATATGTGGACCCAAAAGCACTATTCACTATTGACCCATTCAACTTTGACTGGCCTCTATAGCCACTGCTGTGTACACTAATTTGTGTGCACTTAGCAATTCCCTTTCGAAATATTAATTATTGCAGGAACTTCATAATATTGCTAAACCTTTAGAAATTCGTAGAAAATAATCCGTAAGTCGAATGAAAAGGTTTTATACATGAAAGTTGCTCAGAACGACGAGACGAATCCGAATACGCGGCCCGTTCGTCCGCCACACATCCCTGGCATAGCGAACATGCAACTTTCCCTCTCCGATTCATCTATTCGAAAACACGAAACATCGGGGATACTTTCCCGGATGTTATCCCCCTCCGCCGGTATCGTGTAGCATCGCGTTAGAGCACCCTAGCACTGCGTGTTGACATGTCGTGCTTATCTGTTGCATCTGTATGCTTTGTATTTATTGTTTCTTCTCTCTCTTCTCTCCGATAGACCACGAGACTGATGCTACCTCGGTGATCGACTTCATCGACGACGACCCTCCTTCTCGTCTGAGCAACCAGGCAAGCCAACCCCCCTTGATCATTCCGATATCGCCCATTCTCTTCTCTCTTATGCTTGCATTAGAACTGCTACTGCTTTTTGTATGATCCTATTCTGATGCATAGCCTGTTGTTGATACTGCTTTCATACCTTACATGTTTATACTAAACTGCTTAGTATAGGCTGGTTAGAGATCCACCAGTGACCCCCTACCTTGTCCCGATTGCCCCGCTGGATTATCAGAAGACCCGATCAACGGGATCGAAGACCAGGACCCGGCACCACACTTCACTTTCCCCTTAGTTGCTCGACACTACTGGGTTACTATCGAGTGCCGAGGGTGAGACCTCATCAGCACTTCTGATGTTAACCTGGTAGGTTAGTTCATCGGTTGTGGTCATCGAGGGTGATTCCTCTTTCTCCACTCGCGATAACGACACTGTCATGCAACTCCTCAAGAGTGGACCTCGAGGGTGACTCCTCTTTCGTTCACCTTGACGATAAACATCAGGTGGAATTCCATCGAGGGTGATTTCCTCAGGTTTTCCTTTGGTGTCAGACACACAGTTACTATGGTTACTATGACTTTACACTGAACCTGGTTACTAAAGATGGGTCGACCCTGAGGGGTACCCGCGCGAGCTTAATTGCGAGTGATGTGTAGTCGGGTTGACCTGGAAGGTGCCCGCGAGATAAATACGAGGCGTGGCCGGGCACTCGCCCTTGCCGCAAGTTCTCGAGACGGGGCGATGGGGTCACATGTTTGTGAGTCTCTACTCGTTACCGCGCGTTCCCAAGACACTAAACGGTTTGGATATTTGATCCAAGGGGCCTCTGGCCTGATAGCGCTAACCATCACGTGGGCATAGTATGGGCGTTCTGCGTCGTATGCATCAGCTGAAGCTTAACTGACGTCATTGCGACTGAGCGGCGCGCGCCGGGTTGGACTGGTTAGGCTCCTACGTTTTTAAAGGAGGTTGCTAGGTCTGCTCACCGGTCGCGTACGCAACGTGCAGGAGTTCCTGGGGCGATTGGCCCATGACCCCTGGGGGCATAGTGTTTAGTCCGGCGTGCATGACCTCTCTATTAAGCCTAGGTCGGGTTGTGGCGTATTGTTTGGCCGAGGGCGGGCATGACCTGATGGTGTGTCCGGCCGGAGTTAAGCAAGCGTGTTGGGTAAGTTGGTGCACCCCTGTAGGGAAGAAAACATATATCGATAGCCTGTCCTACGGTAATAGACACTTGGAGTTGTATCCCGATCGCTACAACTAGAACTGGATGCTGAGGCATTGTTTGGATATGTTGCTTCGGGAGTCGAGAAAGGATCCCGGAGCGTTGGAACAACAGCATAAATATGACTTATGTTACACTACTCTACTTCCCCCTCTTTCTGCAAGACGGTGGTTTCCAGAAGATACTAGTCTTCGATAGGACTAGCTTCTCCCCCACTTATTCTGGCATTCTGCAGCTTAGTCCACAGACACTACCCTTTTCATTGATACCGATGCATATGTAGTGTAGATCCTTGATTGCGAGTACTTTGGATGAGTACTCACGGTTGCTTTGCTCCCCCTTTTCCCCCTTCTTTCTTCTTTCTGGTTGATGCAACCAGATGGCAGAGTCCAGGAGCCAGAAGCCACCCTTGACGAGTGCTACTACCTCGACGGAGCCTACTACTACGTGGAGACCACTGACGACCAGGAGTAGTTAGGAGGTCCCAGGCAGGAGGCCTTGCCCTTTCGACCGTGTTGTTTTGTGCTAGCCTTCTTAAGGCAAACTTGTTTAACTTATGTCTGTACTCAGATATTACTGCTTCCGCTGACTCTTGTGTACTCGAGCTTATGTATTCGAGCCCTCGAGGCCCCTGGCTTGTAATATGAAGCTTGTATTATTTTATTTGTGTCTAGAGTTGTGTTGTGATATCTTCTAGTGAGTCCCTGATCTTGGTCGTACACATTTGCGTGCATGATTAGTGTACGGTCAAATCGAGGGCGTCACATAGCCATATTGTTTCTGTCATATATCTTGCTATCACATAGTTGTTTATCTTGCTTAGCATAAGTTGTTGGTGCACATAGGTTAGCCTAGTTGTTGTAGGTTTTGTGCTTGACAAATTAACCGCTAGGTTTATTCCGCATTTGTTCAAGCCTAAACCGTAATTATTTTAAAGCGCCTATTCACCCCCCCCCCCTCTAGGCGACATCCACGATCTTTCAAGAAGTGGCATCATCAAGAACATACGACATATCAGATTCAATAGCAGTAGTAGGTGTCGCAAGTTTACTCATAATAGAAGGAAAATCAAGTGCAAAGCTTGATGGCAGTTCCTTACCTCCCCTCGTAGTTGAGGGTAAGATCTTGGTTTTTGAGTCCTTCAAATTCTTCATAGTGATCAACAGATATAAATCCCAAGTGACTTAAAGAATAGAGCTATGCTCCCCGGCAACAGCGCCAGAAAATTGTCTTGATAACCCACAAGTGTAGGGGATCGCAACAGTTTTCGAGGGTAAAGTATTCAACCCAAATTTGTTGATTCGACACAAGGGGAGCCAAAGAATACTCTTAAGTATTAGCAGCTGAGTTGTCAATTCAACCACACCTGGAAACTTAGTATCTGCAGCAAGATAGTTTAGTAGCAAGGTAATATGATAGTGGCGGTAGCTGCAATAAAAGTAACGGTAGTGTTTTTGTAGTTTTTGTAATAGTAGTGATGGAAAAGTAAATAGCAACTAGCAATATATGAAAAGCTCGTAGGCATTGGATCGGTGATGGGGAATTATGTCGGATGCAATTCATCATGTAGAAGTTATAACCTAGGGTGACACAGAACTAGCTCCGGTTCATCAATGCAATGTAGGCATGTATTCCGAATATAGTCATACATGCTTATGGAAAAGAACTTGCATGACATCTTTTGTCCTACCCTCCCGTGGTGATACGTCCAAAATGCATCACTATTTTGTATTATAATTTATCCTTATTCATTGATATATTTCACGTTATGATGATGTTCTTATGTTGTTTTGGTCTATTTTACACAGTTTGCAACTTTCCGATACCGAAACAGCAGACGCAGGATTCAGCAGGAAAAAGTGGATGCTGAGTTGCTGAAGAAGAACACCTCCAAATTACCTGAAAATTGACGGGAGGTATTTTTCAGACGAATAGCGAAGACATGCAAAAGGGGAGTCAGAGGGGGGCCACAGGGTGCCCAGGCGGCCTGGGGGCGCCCCCCCCCCCCCTGGCCGCGCCGGGGGGGCGCCTGGAGCCCCTGGCCTACCTCTGGTCGCCCCCTTTTGCATATATGTTCTCCGTCCCCCGAAAACCCTAGGCACGGGACTTTTTACGGAGTTCCGCCGCCGCTTTACAAGGCGGAAACCTGCAGAGAAGAAAAGGGCATCTCCGGTGGGCAGATTCCGCCGGGGAGATCACCTCCCGGAAGGGGAGATCGTCGCCATCGTCATCACCATCGTCACGGGCATCATCGAGATCATCATCAACATCATCCCCAACACCAGCACCATCTCCATCTTCATCCAAATCTCATCTTACCATCGCAACTCGTGTTGTAACTCGTACTACCTATCCCCTTTACTCCGTTGGTGTTGATTACTACTTTGTGGTGAATGCTATTGAGTTTTGTTGGAGAAATATTATTATGTCCAGATTGTTTATCACATATTTATCCCCACTGATCATGATCTCTTTTATGTTTTGTGAGTAGTTACCTTAGTTCTTGAGGACATGGGGGAAGTCTTGTTGTTAGTAGTCATATGATGTTGAAGTAATATGTGTTGTTTGGTACTTAAGTTGCGTTGTCATTCTACTAGTGGTGTTGTGTGAGTCGAACACCCAACACTTCGCCTTATTAAGGACCTAGGAGAATACATTGTGTATAAAGAATGCTTATGGTGGGTTGCTGGAGTGACAGAAACCTGAACCCCAGTTCGCACGCTTTTGCATAAGGGAATAATGGATCCTCGATCGTATTGCTATGGTTAGGCTTTTGCCTTAAATTCTATCTTGTATTTGCGGATGCTTGCAAGGTGTTTAATCATAAGAGTGCATTCATCTTAGTCTAGAAAGTGCACTAGCATAGATCCACCCACTCAACACTTATCAACACATAACATAGTATCGATACGGAATATGGCGAAAGCACATGACTACCTCTCCCGTGTGTCCTCAAGAACGCTTTAGTCTTTATAAGTTCAGTTGCTAGGCCTCTCCTTTGCTAAGAAGGGATTGGGCCACCTGTTACTTTCAGTACCTTTTACATTACTTGTCTTTACATTCCTGTTGCTTATATCGAGAAAACCCCTAAAAGTTATCTTTCAGTGCTTGCAGTAATTTCTTGCTCAGAATCGCTTATCAATACCTTCTGCTCCTCGTTGGGTTCGACACTCTTACTTATCAAAAACGCTGCAACAGATCCCTTATGGTTGAGGGTCATCAAGTAACGTTTTCTGGCGCCGTTGCCGGGGAGCGTAGCGCTATTGGTAAAGTGAAATTGGTAAGAAAGTTTTTTTTATAATTCTGTTTTTATTTTTTGCTATTGCTGCTCTTTGTCCTTATGGATAACCCTATTATTGGAGCGTTGCTTGCGGGAAGACGCTCCACACCTGTGGTGGTTGATCCTCCCCCTACTGAAATTGTGCCTTATAAAATACCAGCTGACATTATCAATTATGTTTTGGCTAATCGTTATGCAGGAGACAGACATCCCGGTGAACACATGCTATATTTGTCACGACTATGTTCATTATTTAAGCTTGCAGGTGTATCGAGGGAGTTTGTCATGAGGAAATTGTTTGCCGTATCCCTTATAGATAAAGCTTCAGATTGGTATGGGCTTCTCGATAACTCACACTTGCTGGACTGGCAGGAGCTTATGTCTCTTTTCTATACTAAGTTTTATCCTCTTCATGAAATTCATCGAGACAGGAATTATATATATAACTTTAGGTCTCGTGACGGAGAAAGCATTGCTCAAGCTTGGGGGAGACTGAAGTCTCTAATGCTCAAATGCCCAATTCATAAGCTTCCCAAGGAAATTATACTTACAAATTTTTATGCCAGGCTTTCTCGTCAGGATAAGGAGATGCTGGATGCCTCCTCTAGTGGGGTATTTCAGAAGAAGAGTGTTGAAGAAAGGTGGGATCTCCTTGAAAGAATCCAAAGGAATACTGAAGATTGGGAAATTGATAAAGGTATTGAACCCGCTATAAATTATGAACATGATTATATTGAGAGCTATGTGGAAACTGATTACTTCAATACTTTTTGCTCTAAGATTGGTCTTGATTCCCATCTAGTGATTGATTTATGTAAGAACTTTGCCTCTCACGTTGGTTCTTTTAAAAAGAATAGAGACCAGCACCATGCACCTTTTAAAGAACCATCTATTGATATTTATGTTGCTGAGCCTATTTTGCCTGCAGTCATATATGAAAAACCTCCTTTTCCCACGAGGATAAAGGAACACTCTCTCGTAACAGGCATAATAAATAAAAGTGAGAGAAGAGTTGATGAACCTGAGGACCAGATCAGGGTCGATCCTCAAGTTGCATTGATTAAAGACCTTGCTACTTATGATGTTTTGGATTCCAATATAACTTTTTTGTGCTGTTTCCACTAACCTTGTCACGGCCAAGAACAAAGGCCCAATTTCAGGTACTCCGGTGGTATCTGTTAAAATAGGAGATCACAATTATTATGGGCTATGCGATTTGGGATCGAGTGCAAGTGCTATTCCTTATTCACTCTATGAAGAAATCATCGGTGAGATTTCCCCTTGTGAACTTGAAGAAGTTGATGTTACTATTCATCTTGCAAATAGATCAACTATCTCTCCTATCGGAATTGTGAGGGACGTTGAAGTCCTATGTGGAAAGGTAAAATATCCTACCAACTTTCTAGTACTTGGTTCAGCCAGGGACAATTTTTGTCCCATCATTTTTGGTAGACCTTTTCTTAGAACTTGTGGAGCTATAATAGATTGCAAGAAAGGTAAAGTTTCTGTTGAATTCGATGGTGAGCCATATGAATTTAATTTTTCTAAGTTCTCTAAGCAGCCTCGTGGTACTGATTCACCTAGTGATGATAAAATTATTGAAAGTATTGCCTCTATTGCTATTCCCCCTGATGATCCTTTGCAGCAATACATGGAGGACCACGAGAATGATTTGCATATGCAGGAAAGAAATGAACTAGATGAAATATTTTTGAGACAGCCTGCTATCCTGAAGCACAACCTTCCGGTTGAACCTTTGGGAATTTTATCAAAACCAAAAGAAGACCCGGTGTTCGATCTTAAACCTCTTCCCGATACGCTCAAGTATGCTTATTTAGATGAAAAGAAAGTATATCCTGTTATTATCAATTCTAACCTTTCAGGATATGAAGAAGAACGATTATTGGAAGTACTTCGTAAACACTGAGGCACAATTGGCTACACCCTTGATGACCTTAAGGGGGTTAGTCCATCTATCTGTCAACATACTATCAACCTTGAGCCTGATGCTAAACCAGTTGTTGATCATCAACGACGGTTGAACCCGAAGATGATGGATGTCGTGAGAACTGAGATTCTCAAGCTTCTAGCCGCAGGTATCATCTACCCTATAGCTGACAGTAAGTGGGTAAGTCCGGTGCATTGTGTTCCTAAGAAAGGAGGTACAACTGTGGTTCCTAATGATAAAAATGAACTAATACCTCAGAGAATTATTATTGGATATAGAATGTGTATTGATTACAGGAAGTTGAACAAGGCAACCAGGAAGGATCACTACCCATTGCCGTTCATCGACCAAATGCTTGAAAGGTTATCCAAAAATACCCACTTTTGTTATCTCGATGGTTATTCTGGCTTCTCTCAAATTCATGTTAACACCGCCGATCAAGAGAAGACCACTTTTACTTGTCCTTTTGGTACTTATGCTTACAGACGTATGCCTTTTGGTTTATGTAATGCCCCTGCTACTTTTCAAAGGTGTATGTCTGCTATCTTTCATGGTTTCTGCGGGGATATTATGGAAGTCTTCATGGACGATTTCTCCGTCTATGGAACTTCATTTGACCATTGTCTTCACAACCTTAATAAAGTTTTGCAGAGATGCGAGGAGACAAATTTGGTACTCAACTGGGAGAAGTGCCACTTTATGGTTAATGAAGGAATTGTTCTTGGTCACAAGATTTCCGAAAGGGGAATTGAAGTGTACAAAGCCAAGATCGAAGCTATTGAGAGGATGCCCTATCCAAGGGACATCAAAGGTATTCGCAGTTTTCTCGGTCATGCAGGTTTTTATAGAAGATATATTAAAGACTTTTCTAAAACCTCGAGACCCCTCACTAATCTTCTCCAGAAGGATGTTCCTTTTGTGTTTGATGAAAATTGTAAGGAAGCTTTTGAAGTCCTTAAGAAAGCTTTAATAACTGCTCCTATAGTACAACCACCTGACTGGAATTTACCTTTTGAGATTATGTGTGATGCAAGTGATTTTGCTGTTGGAGCTGTTTTAGGACAAAGAGTTGATAAGAAATTGAATGTTATACATTATGCTAGTAAAACCCTTGATAGTGCTCAAAGAAATTATGCTACTACTGAGACGGAATTCTTAGCTGTAGTTTTTGCTTGTGATAAGTTTAGGCAGTATATTGTTGATTCCAAAGTTATTATTCATACTGATCATGCTGCCATTAAATATCTTATGACAAAGAAGGATGCCAAGCCAAGGCTTATCAGATGGGTACTCCTTCTCCAAGAATTTGATTTGCAGATTGTTGATAGGAAAGGGGAAGACAATCCGGTAGCGGACAATCTTTCAAGAATGGAAGATATACCGCATGACCCCATCCCAGTTAACGATAGTTTTCCAGACGAGCAACTTGCCGTTGTAAAAATACAACCTCTTTCCGACCCTTGGTATGCAGATTATGCTAATTTTATTGTTGCGAAGTATTTGCCTCCAGGTCTAACATTTCAGCAAAGGAAGAAGTTCTTTCATGATTTGAGGCACTACTTTTGGGATGACCCACATCTTTTCAAAGAAGGTCCCGACGGAATCGTGAGAAGATGCATTCCGGAACATGAGCAGAAGGACGTTCTCCGACGGTGTCATGATAGTCCCTATGGAGGACATCATGCCGGTGAGAGGACTGCACATAAGGTTCTTCAATCAGGTTTTTATTGGCCTACTCTCTTTAAAGATGCTAGAAATTATGTTTTAGCTTGTGATAAATGTCAGAGAGTTGGTAACATTAGTAGAAGGAATGAGATGCCTATGAATTACTCACTAGTGATTGAACCTTTCGATTGTTGGGGTTTTGACTTTATGGGTCCTTTTCCTTCTTCGCACAAGTACACTCACATTTTAGTAGCTGTTGATTATGTGACCAAGTGGGTTGAAGCAATCCCCACTGAAAGTGCTGATCACAAAACATCTTTGAAAATGCTTAAAGATGTAATTTTTCCTAGGTTTGGTGTACCAAGGTATCTCATGACCGATGGAGGATCACACTTCACGCACGGAGCTTTTAGAAAAGCCCTGGCTAAATACGATGTTAATCATAGAATTACTTCACCGTATCATCCTCAAACTAGTGGGCAAGTTGAGCTTACCAATAGAGAGATTAAGTTGATCTTGCAGAAAACAGTAAACAGAAATAGGAAGGATTGGTCAAATAAATTAGGAGATGCTTTGTGGGCATATAGAACTGCTTACAAAAACCCCATGGGCATGTCCCCCTATAAGATGGTATATGGCAAGGCTTGCCATTTGCCATTAGAGCTAGAGCACAAAGCTTTTTGGGCTGTTAGAGAGCTTAACGCTGACCCAAAACTAGCTGGTGAGAAGCGTCTCATGAACTTGACTTCTCTAGATGAATGGAGAAGTGAAGCTTACGAGAGCGCTAAAATGTTCAAGGAAAAGGTAAAAAGGTGGCATGATAGGAAGATTCTGAAACGTGAATTTAATGTTGGTGATAAAGTTTTGTTGTTTAGATCTCGTTTCGGGTTTTCTCCAGGTAAACTACTTTCCAGGTGGGAAGGACCATTTCATATTGAAGAAGTTTATCGGTCTGGTGCAATTAAGATTAATAATTTTGAAGGCACCAAACCTCAAGTTGTGAATGGGCAAAGACTTAAACACTACATAGCAGGAGACCCTGTCGATGTTGATGTGAATATAATATACACAACAAACCACGAAGAACATGTTGCAGCCCTGTTTCATACGCCAGCAGAAGCAGAATAAAGAAAAGGTATGTAGTACGGTAAGAAAACACCGCAAGTCATCATAAAAGTTCCGTATTACGAGTTTTTTGTAAAATTAGTAAAATTCCGAGTCGAAGTGGAGCCGGAGACGACCACCAGGGAGTCCAGGCGCCCCCCTGGCGCGCCCCCCCCCTGGGCCGCGCCGGCAGGCCGCCTGGACACCCTGGAGCCCGTCTCCGACCCCGCTTTGGTCCGTTACCTTCCTTTCTGTGCATAAATTTTTCCTATATATTTGCTCGGGGTGTTCCGGCAACGTATCTTGCGATTTCGCGTGTTTTCTCTTCGATCTGTTTCTGCTAGGAAATCTTTCAGCTAAATTTAGGTGCCATGGCTTCTCCAAGTTCCCCCAAGGACACGTTCGTCGTCAACGTCATCAACCCTTACCTCGCTGAGGTGAAGAAGCACCCTCAGGTTGTTCAGATGAAGGAAGGCGTCCTTCATCAAGAAGATCTGAAGGGACCCATCAAGGAGGGGAGCGTCCAGGCCAGGCTGGAAGAAGTGGAGCAAGAAGTCTTCAAGTACAAGAAGATGACCGAGCGTGGTGTCGAAGCCAACTTTGACATCACCAACGAGCTGAAGAACTACTTTCTGAAGGAGATGAAGGAGATGTGGGAAAGAATCGCCGCGTCTGAAGACAGAATTATAGAACTCCAAGGGCAAATTAATGATCTACATAACCATAACTGTGAGTATGAACTAAGGTTTCTACACATGGGTTTGGGTGCTGAATGCAGGATCCAGGAGACGAGCTTCTCATATGAGACTGGAGAACCCCTTCCATGGAAGAGCTTCGCCAAGAACTACTTGATCAACGCCAACAAGGATGATGAGTGAAATCTCCGTGGGTAATGGCATTCCCTTGGCTTGTTCCAAGCTTGGGGGAGTGCCCGGTATCTTTATATTTTACCTTTTGTCTTTCAGAAGTCAAGTAGAGTCGTATCATGTCTAGGGAGGTTATTATATGAGATAGGTGCGTGCATTGAGGTCTATCACCCCTTTGGTGAAGAATTGTATCCGTGTGTGTGGAGTCGTTTATGATGGAATATTAATGAGAAGTTTATCGGTTCCTTTTTGCTGCACTCGGTATTCTCTTCACGCAATCGACCCTATATGATGATTCTTATGGGGAGTATTGACCTTATGTCAGGTATGGCTATGAAACTTTATTTAATCTTGGCAAACATAGCTTTGGTCATAACAACAAGCATGATGTTCTTAAAGTATCAACATAGCCAAAACCTTTATGTTATTATGCTTGAAGTGTTATGTTGACAAGGAAGACAACTTGATGTGTTATGCTTATTTCAATGTTCAGGCTTTATATTGCTTTGCATCTTAGTCATCATCAGTTGTCTGCTCTTTCAAAACCTTTGCTAGCCTAACTCTGTACTAAGCGGAATTCTGCTTGTGCGTCCATACCCTTAAGCCAATACCTTCCATATGAGTCCACCATACCTACCTACTCGTGGTACTCCACTACCACCTCCTAAAGTATATAATTTATGTGTTATCCTTAAATGTTCAAAATCTTTTATTTTGTGCCTCTGCTTTAGCTCATGAGGAAGTAGTAGCTAATTCATGACCTTTTTGAGTTGGACAAGCTTCACCCCGGGATTGCATGTATAATGTGCAAACCCATAATACGAAAAGGAACTGGCATTGAGTGCGCCCGGCTTAAAAATAATATAACAAACAAACCCTCCTTCACGCTTTGTTCATGAGAAATCAGAAAACTTTGGCAGTGATAAACAAAGGAGAATAAGAGGATGTTATCGTCCTCATACGGGAGCCGTTCCTCGAAACTTGTCCAGTTCAAGAAGTAATTGAGTTATCTATTAGCATTCGTTGACGAATCATGCACCTCTCAAAAACTTGTTTTCATTCTGTTTGATTTGAGGATAGCACATGAGTTTTCCCTACTACCCTAGAGCAGGACCTATCTTTTAATTTTAAGTTGAGTCAGTTATTTCTACTTCCCTCTATTTCTCAAAGAGAGCAGACGTTTGATGTTGATAAGGATTCATTCATATAAAGCTGCATTAAGATTTGTCATATCATATCCTTGTTGACATTATCATTTGATAAGTAAGTTGTTTGTCATGCCCAGCTAAGGCAAATATCTTCCTTCGTGTTAACACTTTCACTTCTTGCTTATTAACTTGTTATTTCAAAAAGCTTCAATTAATCCCATCAAAAGCAAAAGTTAAAATTATTTGTTGTTCTTTGACCAAAGGACATGTTTGCCACGATATAATGAGTTTCCATTGGTCCTACTTTCGAATATAAGTGTTGACACTCTTTCATAAGATCCTTATGAGTTGAAGATTGCTGCTGAGGATATTTGAGTTGGTGAAGAGACTATGATGCTTCTTGTCCGTATTCTATTTATCGACACTTCACTCTCTAAACTTGTGGACAGGTTTACCAAGTTCATATTCGCTTGGGGACAAGCGAGGTCTAAGCTTGGGGGTGTTGATACGTCCAAAATGCATCACTATTTTGTATTATAATTTATCCTTATTCATTGATATATTTCACGTTATGATGATGTTCTTATGTTGTTTTGGTATATTTTACACAGTTTGCAACTTTCCGATACCGAAACAGCAGACGCAGGATTCAGCAGGAAAAAGTGGATGCTGAGTTGCTGAAGAACACCTCCAAATTACCTGAAAATTGACGGGAGGTATTTTTCAGACGAATAACGAAGACATGCAAAAGGGGAGTCAGAGGGGGGCCACAGGGTGCCCAGGCGGCCTGGGGGCGCCCCCCCTCCCTGGCCGCGCCGGGGGGGCGCCTGGAGCCCCTGGCCCACCTCTGGTCGCCCCCTTTTGCATATATGTTCTCCATCCCCCGAAAACCCTAGGCACGGGACTTTTTACGGAGTTCCGCCGCCGCTTCGAGGCGGAAACCTGCAGAGAAGAAAAGGGCATCTCCGGTGGGAAGATTCCGCCGGGGAGATCACCTCCCGGAAGGGGAGATCGTCGCCATCGTCATCACCATCGTCACGGGCATCATCGAGATCATCATCAACATCATCCCCAACACCAGCACCATCTCCATCTTCATCCAAATCTCATCTTACCATCGCAACTCGTGTTGTAACTCGTACTACCTATCCCCTTTACTCCGTTGGTGTTGATTACTACTTTGTGGTGAATGCTATTGAGTTTTGTTGGAGAAATATTATTATGTCCAGATTGTTTATCACATGTTTATCCCCACTGATCATGATCTCTTTTATGTTTTGTGAGTAGTTACCTTAGTTCTTGAGGACATGGGAGAAGTCTTGTTGTTAGTAGTCATATGCTGTTGAAGTAATATGTGTTGTTTGGTACTTAAGTTGCGTTGTCATTCTACTAGTGGTGTTGTGTGAGTCGAACACCCAACACTTCGCCTTATTAAGGACCTAGGAGAATACATTGTGTATAAAGAATGCTTATGGTGGGTTGCTGGAGTGACAGAAACCTGAACCCCGGTTCGCACGCTTTTGCATAAGGGAATAATGGATCCTCGATCGTATTGCTATGGTTAGGCTTTTGCCTTAAATTCTATCTTGTATTTGCGGATGCTTGCAAGGTGTTTAATCATAAGAGTGCATTCATCTTAGTCTAGAGAGTGCACTAGCATAGATCCACCCACTCAACACTTATCAACACATAACATAGTATCGATACGGAATATGGCGAAAGCACATGACTACCTCTCCCGTGTGTCCTCAAGAACGCTTTAGTCTTTATAAGTTCAGTTGCTAGGCCTCTCCTTTGCTAAGAAGGGATTGGGCCACTTGTTACTTTCAGTACCTTTTACATTACTTGTCTTTACATTCCTGTTGCTTATATCGAGAAAACCCCTAAAAGTTATCTTTCAGTGCTTGCAGTAATTTCTTGCTCGGAATCGCTTATCAATACCTTCTGCTCCTCGTTGGGTTCGACACTCTTACTTATCGAAAACGCTGCAACAGATCCCTTACGGTTGAGGGTCATCAAGTGGCAGCGGGGTCCTATTGGAAACTAAGGGATATTAAGGCCTCCTTTTAATAGAGTACCAGACCAAAGCATTAACACATAGTGAATACATGAACTCCTCAAACTATGGTCATCACCGGGAGTGGTCCCAATTATTGTCACTTTGGGGTTGCCGGATCATAACACATAGTAGGTGACTATAGACTTACAAGATAGGATCAAGAACACACATATATTCATGAAAACATAATAGGTTCAGACCTAAAATCATGGCACTCGGGCCCTAGTGACAAGCATTAAGCTTAGCAAAGTCATAGCAACATCAATCTCAGAACATAGTGGATACTAGGGATCAAACCCTAACAAAACTAACTCGATTACATGATAGATCCCATCCAACCCATGACCGTCTAGCAAGCCTACGATGGAATTACTCACGCACGGCGGTGAGCATCATGGAATTGGTGATGGAGGAAGGTTGATGATGACGATGGCGACGATCTCCACTCTCCGGAGCCCCGAACGGACTCCAGATCAGCCCTCCCGAGAGAGATTGGGGCTTGGCAGTGGCTCCGTCTCGTGAAACGCGATAATTCTTTTGTCCTTGATTTTTTTCTCCCCGAAAGTGAATATATAGGATCTGGGGATATGTCGATGGGCAAGGGGGCGCGCCCCCCACACTCGTGGACATGGTGTGGCCCCCCTTGTCTGGATCTTCTTGCAGATATTTTTTATATTTTCCAAAATAAATCTCCGTGGAGTTTCAGGTCATTCCGAGAACTTTTTATTTCCGCACAAAAACAATACCATGGCAATTTGCTGAAAACAACGCCAGTCCGGGTTAGTTCCATTCAAATCATGCAAGTTAGAGTCCAAAACAAGGGCAAAGGGGTTTGGAAAAGTAGATACGTTGGAGATGTATCAACTATCGACAACGAAGACAAAGACGATATCTTCATGCGGAGCACCAAGCCCAAGAGTCACATCATCGGAGGACAAGAGTACTGCATTGTCGAAGGGCAAGAGTGCTGCATCGATGGAGGATGACGATGATGTTGGGTTCTACCGTAGGGTGCGTCGACTGCAAATTAAAATTCCTATGCGAAGAACATCCAGGAACATGCTCGGGAGATGGATCACAGATCGTCACCACTAGACGCGCAGTGCCGTGCAGCGGAAGTGGAGTTGGGGCAACGCATCTCCGGAGTCGTCTCCTCCTCGTCGATCTCTGTCGGTGTACTAAAGTAGGGGTACCTTAGTATCCCGACTTGTGCACGGGCAGTAGCAGCGTCCCATGGCAGGGCTTGCCACGCGCCCGCCAAAGCCCGCTTTGGTTCCTTTGGAGCCATTCAAGAACAAAGTATTCAAGTCAATGAAACAAGGCCCCGGCAAGAGGAGCTTGCCGGGAAGGCCGCTCCAGGCTCAAAACCATACCTTTAGCACAAGACCCTGGCAAGAGGAGCTTGCCAGGAAGGCCAAAGCATGGCATTTCAGAAGACTCGTCGTGGCGCATCGCGCGCCCCGGCAAGGCCCGGAGAGCGACAAGCTTCCGGGCGCGGCAAGGTAGCGACCGCGGCAAGCTTCCACTGTGTGCCTGCGCTTCAGCTCATCTGGCCACACGTCGCCCTGGGGCCCTTCCAGGGGCACGTGGCGGAAGGCTGTGCAGCCTGGGGTACACGGTGGCAAGCCACGATGACGAGGCTACCGTCGTGGCGAACGGAGACGCCCAGACGGACGCTTTTTTGCACTATTTGGGGGCGACGGCGACGGGCATTCAATGCCCTTGTCCCCCACCATCAGGGTTAGGTACAAAACACTGTACATACACTGTTACAACTACCACCATTTTTACGATTCTACCCTCACCTACGTTGCCACCTGTCGGTGACCCCTTGACCTATAAAAGGAGGCCCATGCACAACGTAGGGGGGGTTCCGACTCTCGATCACTCCCACGCTCAGTGTTGTAAGCGGCAAGTACTGTAGATCTTCTCGCTCCCGAGCCAAGAACACAATACAAACCAAGGCAGGAGTAGGGTTTTACGCATCCGTGCGGCCTGAACCTAGGTAAACTGCTCGCGTGTGCGCCTCGATCCGCTCTTTGTGCTTCCTCCGCTCCCTTGCCGTACCGAAAAGGGGCTCCAGTCCCATAGGTGTTCGTGGGCGATCAGTTTCCCCGACATCTTTGGCGCGCCAGGTAGGGGAGCGTCGAGGTTGTGCGAACCTGATCCGGCGTTCACGCGGGCGCAATCTTCAGCAACTTCACCAACTTCGATAGCTTCATCGACATGCCGCTGAAGAAGAAAGCTTCGGAGGTAGGAGGCCCGTCCGCGTCGATCCCACCACCACCAGAACCAACAGTTGGTGGGGGAGACGCTGGCGGAAGGACGGACGCCGGCGAGGAAACTCACGGCGCCGACAAATCCAAGGACAAGACGGACGACCGAGCGCACTCCAAAACCTCGGCGTCCGTGCACGCACCGCGCCCCTCTCAGGAGGTGCCTGATGTCTACACACGCTTCTACTCTCGTAGACTATGTTGGGCCTCCAAGCGCAGAGGTTTGTAGGACAGCAGCAATTTCCCTCAAGTGGATGACCTAAGGTTTATCGAACTCAGGGAAGTAGAGGTTGAAGATGGTCTCTCTCAAGCAACCCTGCAACTAAGATACAAGAAGTCTCTTGTGTCCCCAACACACCTAATACACTTGTCAGATGTATAGGTGCACTAGTTCGGCGAAGAGATGTTAAATGGCAAGTGATATGGATGGCAAAACAAGGTAATACAAATATGTAATAAAAAGTGCAGCAAGCAAACAAGTAGTAAACGTGAGCACAAACGGTATTGCAATGGTGGAAACAAGGCCTAAGGTTCATACTTTCACTAGTGGCAACTCCCAACAACATTAACATAATCGAATCACATGATATTTCCCATAAAACATGCAAAGGGGACACACTCTGAGATCATTCCTTCGTGGTCAAGAGAGGACGAGAATTATGTAGGGCTACAAAAGCACACCTCAAAGTTCGTAGTTCTCGATCTAAGGATTTCCCAATGTCACCGCGCCCATCCAAAGAGAGTCCCACAATCACCATAACATATCTAAAGGATAGTCAAAGACAAGCACCAAGAGACTCTCAATCTTCAGTCAACACACAAGAGAGGAAATCACTCATGAAAATATATTTTTAATCCATGTCCAATAGACCGCTGTCACCTTGGTCTCGGGGATTATACTAGATAGAGACAAGTGAGTACATCAATCCAATACATAGAGGAAGGGGAAACACCCTAGATTAACATAGCCTATGATCACAACGAAGATCACATCATGGGAGAGAGAATTGACCACATAGCTACTGGTAAGAACCTCAGCCCGGAGGAGTAACTACTCCCGCATCATGGAGGGAGGAAGCAACGTCGATGGAGATGAATCCGGGGGCACTTCCCCGTCCCGGCAGGGTGCCGGCGCAGGAATTATGGTCCCCCGAAGCTTGATGGCGATGGCGGCGGAGATCGGAATCGCGTCTGGAGAAAAGGGTTCCGGAATCAGGGTTTCCTCGACACGCTTTAAATATATGCCAAAGGGGGCATCGGAGGTGCCTCGGGGGGGCCAGGCGCCCCCCCCCCCCGACGTGGCCTAGGGGGGGCGCGCCCACAGGGCGCCTGGAGCCCCTGTGGGTCCCCCCCGGCTGTACTTTGGCCGCACGGTAGCTTCTGGAACGCTGATTTTTTATATATTTTTTCTGGATTTTTCCTGGCAGTTCTCGTAATGTGAAAACCTGAAATACAAAAACAGCCGAAAACAGAAACTGGCACTGGGGTGCACTGGATTAGTAAGTTAGTCCAAATATGATCAAAAGTGTACGGAAGTGTATGAATATCATAGCAATATCACCCAAAAGTGGCATGGAGCAAGCAGAAATTATAGATACGTTTTGGACGTATCAACATCCCCAAGCTTAATTCCTGCTCGTCCTCGAGTAGGTAAATGGTAACAAGAATAATTTCTGTGGTGACATGCTATTAACCATATAGGACTTTTTCATAGTCATATGACAAAAGCTTACTGGGACAATGATTCTAAAGTAATTAAGTTGCCTAATGAGAAAATCACAAATGACTGAAAGTTTTACAATATGAAACTGAAACATCAAAAAGATTTGCAATGAATATGATGTGCAAATATGATAAAGTGATATCTAGCTTGCCCCCTTTAGTGATGCAAAACATAAATGCAGGGGCACCTTCAAGGTTTAAGTGATGACTAGATACAATCATTTCAGAATAAACGATATCACAATCATGCAAAAGACAATGCTACTTTGGGACAATGCACATTACACTCAGAATGACAATCATGCTCTCAATAGTTGGTGCTTCAACATAAAAGTAAAAGAAAGGTTATGTGCTAGAGTTTTTTTATTTTGAAAACATGGAAGCAATTGTGTCAACGGTAGTAGTACTTCATATGTGTCATGTATAAAACATCCTATAAGTTGCAAGCCTCATGCATCGAATACTAATAGTGCTCGCTCCTTGTCCTAATTAGCTCGGATCCCCATGGGCTATCATTGCATTACATATGTTTTAACCAATTGTCACAAAGGGGTACCTCTATGCCACCTGTACAAAGGTCCAAGGAGATAAATCGCATTTGATTTCTCGTTTTTGATAGATCTCAACTTGAGGACATCCATACCGGGACAACATAGAAAATAGATGATTTGACTCCTCTTCAATGCATAAGCATATTCTCATAAGAGATTGAGGATTAAGGTCCAAGCTAAAACTTCCACCATGATGCATGGCTTTGGTTGGCGGCCCAATGTTCTTCTCTAACAATATGCATATTCATACAACCCACGGTAAATCACCCTTACTTCAGACAAGACGAACATGCATAGCAACTCACATGATATTCAACAAAAGTGTGACAGTTGATGGCGTCCCCAGAAACATGGTTACCGCTCAGCAAGCAACTTATAAGAAATAAGATACATAGGCAACATATTCTTTACCACAATAGTTTTTAAGCTACTTTCCCATGAGCTATATATTGCAAAGTTAGTTCGCTTAGTACAGGTGGAGGTTAGCAAAAGACTGGGAGCGACCAACTAAGAGAGCAATGACGGTCATAATCATGTAGAGCGACAAAGCAATATTGAATCAGGCATGGAAGTTATATCGCTACTCAGAAATAAAAGATCATCAAGGCTTGACAGACTTTCTTTACAGTCTTAAATATGCGTGAGCATACGCCAAGTCAATCAAAATAAATTTTCGAAGGAAGATATTACTGAACCATACCATATCATAGGCAACCAAACCATGTTGGTACTCCAATAACACATTGGGAACCCCCCAGCTATTTGAGATTAACCATAAGAAAACCTGAACTACTAAGCACCATCATGCAAGTAGCATCTTTATCATAGACACATTAACCAGTGCAACGGAAGCAAACTCTCTTAATAAGGTGAGCATGGTAATTAAAGAGAGTTCAAGCAACCAACTAAACAAAAGCTCTTTGAAAAGATAGGCATGAATACTAAGAGCAGAGCATGATAGTAGCTATTAAAAGATAAAGAACACACACAGCATATATAGACATGAAAATTCTATGTTATGTTCTAGGTAGAAGTGGAGCGTGTTTCTCTCCCACATAAAGGAATGCTGAGTTCCGACTCGTTATGAAAAACTAAAAAGAAAACTAAAAGCAAGACGCTCCAAGCATAGCACATAACACATGAAGTGATAAAAATATAGCGAAACGAAAGACGAACTGATAATGTTGATGGAGAAGGGGATGCACGGGGGCATCCCCAAGCTTAGACGCTTGAGTCTCCTTGAATATTTTTATCATCTTCCCTCGCACACTTGAAAACTCCCTTCATACATAACTCATCATAATCTGATTAGCGAGGTTAGTACCCTTAATAAAATAATTATACCCTGCTGGAAATAATGATATTCTTGAATTTATACTGTTTCTCAAGATTGCCAAAAGGTTTTTGCAAATAAAAAGCAAGTTCTTGATTTGCAAAGTGAAGGAAAGGCAAAACATGATAGAATCTGTGAAAAACAGAACAGCAGGTAGTAATCGATCTGTTCGGGATACTTCTGCAACTCAAATCAAAAAACTCAGAACAGATGCACGAAAGATAATTATATAGAGAACGCTGTCGAAAAAATTCAGACCAAAAAGATGATCTGGTGATTTTATACGAATTTTTCTATCCAATGACAGAATCTGTTTCCTGGACAGCACCTCACAACTTTTGAACTTTCTAGCAATCAGAGGCTACACTTGGCACAAATATGAAAAGCAAAGATACAATGATGATGCTACTGTAGTAAACAACATCAAGACACAACAAAAAGCAAAATAAAATTTTATTCATTGTGGGCTGCCTCCCAAAAGCGCTTTCTTTTATGCCTTTAAGCTAGGCATAGGACTTTAATGATTCTCTTGTAGGAATAAGAATTGAAGAACAAAAGAGAGCATCAAGAAGCAAATACTAAACACATTTAAGCCTAACATGCTTCCTATGCATAGGAATATTGCAATAGAATAATTCATTGAAGCACAAAGCAATAAGCATAGGAAGACAAAACAAGTGCAGCTTCAAAACCTTCAACATAAAGAGAGGGAACTTCTTATTATTAAGATATTTAGAACCAAGCCTCCCTCTCTCATTATAAATTTCAGTGGCATCATGGATGAACTCAACAATATAAGCATCACATAAAGCATTGTTACCATGATCCACATGCAAAAAGGTACTCTCAATCCCCACATAAGCATAATTATTCTCATTGGTAATAGTGGGAGTAGGACTATCATAAACAACTTGAACACTATAGATTAGTTGTATATCAGGAGGGTGGTGTTCAACAAGGGAGTAATTCCCTTCATGATTATGACAAGTTTCATAAGGATAATTTCTCCTTATGTCATAGGTACCTTTATAATCACTATAGATTGGAGTTATAACATCATCATGGTAGAGAAGAGCATTATCATTGCTAGCAACTATATTTGTAAACATGTTATCTTTATTCTTACTAGCAAGAGAATTATCAATTATCACATCACTAGTGGGGATAGGATTTGCAATCCTATCATCCCCAAGCTTAGAGCTTCCCATATCTTCACTTTCAGAGTTGGTAACAAAAAGATTTTCAAGATCATAAGTAGCATTATCATCATTTTCCCAATCACAATAAGTAACATGCATATCATAATCAAAATCATCTTCAATAGTACCTACGGATGTATCATCAAGATGATAATTAAGGCAATAAACTTCACCTTCTTCTTTAAACTTACAACCGTTAGGATAAAAGTTGATAGGAGGAATATGCTCAGGCCAGGTTGATGCCCATTCTTCTTCCTTCTTGCTCCTCCTCCTCCTCCTCTTCTTTTTCTTCTTCTTCACCTTAGGAGGGAGTGGTTGGAGACGGAGCTTCTCCACATATCCTGGTTTATCATTAGAAACAATAGGGGAAACTTGGGAGAAACTCTCCTTTTTATTAGCAGAAATATAAGAGACATTTTTATACTTTGGTAAAGTTCCCTCCTTTCTAATCTTACTTATGTAATCATTTTCATGGCAATTAACAACACAATAGAGATGGCAATTTTGAATAGTGTTTTTTATTCCTATGGCATTATCATCCAGCCAAGAAGTCTTTTCTGATAACTCTTCACACATCAAAAATAACATAAGCTCATCATAAAGATCAGAGGTGATCATGTCATCACACAACCGGTTAACAGTTATGTTTTGAAAGTTCATGCATTGAAAATTAAAGTGACCCTCTGTACGGCAAAGTTCACAAGTAAAAGGATAAAGGTCACACAATTCTCTAGCAATTTCATTTAAATCTCTGACCCAAGTGATTGTTCTTTCATGCTTATGTTGCTTACAATACTTCTCTTCTTCAATCATAGGCCTTTCACAAGGTCTCTCCACTCCACAAAAATTAACATGCTTATATAAAACTTCATTTTTAGGAATTGGATCATGCATGTTGAAATCATCATGAACAATTTCATTTTCTTTGCAAGTCTCTTTAAAAGGTTTATGATACTTGATCCAATCTTCCGTAGGCATATTAAGATGTGAAGCAAAAGATTTGAGGAAATCAACAAGGAGTTGAGAATCAAGCCCAAACTTAGCACTAAACTTATTAAAACTTATAGTTTCAACAAAGGACTTAATGCAATCATACTCATAAATTATACCTGACTCTTTACCTTTGTCGATCTCCCAATCTTCAGTGTTGCGTTGAATTCTTTCAAGGAGTTCCCATTTAGCATCAATCTTTTTGTTTGTGAAAGAACCCATAGAGGAAGCATCGAGCAAATCTTTATCCTGTCGAGAGAGCCTCGCATAGAAGTTAGTAATAATAATATCTTTGGGGAGCCCATGGTTAGGACATTTTAGTGTTAACGTTTTCAGTCTCCCCCAAGCTTGAGCTATGCTCTCTCCGTCATGAGGATAAAAATTATAAACATAATTCCTATTCTCATGGACTTCATGAAGAGGATTAAACTTGGAGTGAAAGAGAGACTGGATCTCTTTCCACTCCAGCAGGTGAGAGTCATTTAGTAGCCTATACCATTCCAATGCTTTTCCTTTCAGTGACAAGGCAAATAATTTCCTCATGACAAACTCCCTCGATACACCTGCAAGCTTAAATAATGAACATAGTTGTGACAGATATAGCAAGTGTTCATCGGGACGTCTGTCTCCTACATAACAATTAGCCAAAACATAATTGATAATACCAGCTGGTATTTTATAGGGCACAATTTCAGTAGGAGGAGGAGCAACCACCACAGGTGTGGGGTGTCCTCCCGCAAGCAACGATCCAATAACAAGGTTTTCCATAAGCATAACTAGTGAAATAATAAAAATAAAACAAGAAACAAAAAGATTTAATTGCAAGATCTAAATATATACCTTCAAGCGCTCACCTCCCCGGCAACGGCGCCAGAAATAGCTTGATGTCTACACACGCTTCTACTCTCGTAGACTATGTTGGGCCTCCAAGCGCAGAGGTTTGTAGGACAGCAACAATTTCCCTCAAGTGGATGACCTAAGGTTTATCGAACTCAGGGAAGTAGAGGTTGAAGATGGTCTCTCTCAAGCAACCCTGCAACTAAGATACAAGAAGTCTCTTGTGTCCCCAACACACCTAATACACTTGTCAGATGTATAGGTGCACTAGTTCGGCGAAGAGATGTTAAATGGCAAGTGATATGGATGGCAAAACAAGGTAATACGAATATGTAATAAAAAGTGCAGCAAGCAAACAAGTAGTAAACGTGAGCACAAACGGTATTGCAATGGTGGAAACAAGGCCTAAGGTTCATACTTTCACTAGTGGCAACTCCTAACAACATTAACATAATCGAATCACATGATATTTCCCATAAAACATGCAAAGGGGACACACTCAGAGATCATTCCTTCGTGGTCAAGAGAGGACGAGAATTATGTAGGGCTACAAAAGCACACCTCAAAGTTCGTAGTTCTCGATCTAAGGATTTCCCAATGTCACCGCGGCCATCCAAAGAGAGTCCCACAATCACCATAACATATCTAAAGGATAGTCAAAGACAAGCACCAAGAGACTCTCAATCTTCAGTCAACACACAAGAGAGGAAATCACTCATGAAAATATTTTTTAATCCATGTCCAATAGACCGCTGTCACCTTGGTCTCGGGGATTATACTAGATAGAGACAAGTGAGTACATCAATCCAATACATAGAGGAAGGGGAAACACCCTAGATTAACATAGCCTATGATCACAACGAAGATCACATCATGGGAGAGAGAATTGACCACATAGCTACTGGTAAGAACCTCAGCCCCGAGAAGGAACTACTCCCGCATCATGGAGGGAGGAAGCAACGTCGATGGAGATGAATCCGGGGGCACTTCCCCGTCCCGGCAGGGTGCCGGCGCAGGAATTCTGGTCCCCCGAAGCTTGATGGCGATGGCGGCGGAGATCGGAATCGCGTCTGGAGAAAAGGGTTCCGGAATCAGGGTTTCCTCGACACGCTTTAAATATATGCCAAAGGGGGGCATCGGAGGTGCCTCGGGGGGCCCAGGCGCCCCCCCCGGCGCGGCCCAGGGGGGAGGGCGCGCCCACAGGGTGCCTGGAGCCCCTGTGGGTCCCCCCCGGCTGTACTTTGGCCGCATGGTAGCTTCTGGAACGCTGAATTTTTATATATTTTTTCTGGATTTTTCCTAGCAGTTCTCGTAATGTGAAAACCTGAAATACAAAAACAGCCGAAAATAGAAACTGGCACTGGGGTGCACTGGATTAGTAAGTTAGTCCAAATATGATCAAAAGTGTATGGAAGTGTATGAATATCATAGCAATATCACCCAAAAGTGGCATGGAGCAAGCAGAAATTATAGATACGTTTTGGACGTATCAGTGCCGGAACGGCAGCGGCGTGGTACGCAGGGTACCATCCGCTTGCTGGGCCAAGGACAAGTTGGCGGGTCGCGGGACGCTCAAGGCCAACGCGCTGGCACGAGCAAGGCGCGGTCGCCGGGGCGAGAACCTGCTCCTTCTAACGCGGTTAGAAGTCCGAGCATCTCTCGCTCCTCGCACCGCTCGCCACCGCTTCCCTCCACTCCAGCAGAAGCTCTTGCTAGAGCTCAGCTGCTCCTCGACTTCCCTCCAGCGGCAGACAAGGCTGAAGACTGGAGGGCTACCATCCAAAGCCTCATCTCCTTCGCCAACAACGACACGCCGCAGCAGCCGGCAACGTCGCGGCCGCGGCAAGTCAGCCAGGCGCGGGCTGATGGAGACAAGACCGCCGGGGGTGCAACTACCGTGCACTCCCCGCCCCGAAGGTCGAAATCGCCGACTCGCCGGATCAACATCGACGACGACTCCACGGCGTTGTTAGATCCACGAGCTCGCCGCGATCAACGCCAAATCCTCGACGACAGGCGACAAGAAGACGCTCGAACTCGCATCGAGCATCGAAGAGAAGCGCGACGACAGTCCGACCAGCGCGCTGGGACCGCTGTCGACATGCACGCGCCCGGAGAACCGGGCGACTTGCCGTACGCGGCAGGTTGCCCTGCGTTCACCCGTGAGCTGCGGCAAGTCCAGTGGCCCAGCATGAAGAACTTCAAGCCTGACGTACCCGAGAAGTACGACGGCAAGACCCATCCCTCGGAGTTCCTCAGTACCTACACCATTGCGGTGCAGGCTGCCGGGGGACGGGACGAGAAGATTCTGGCAAACTACTTCCCGCTCGCGCTCAAGCCAAATGTCAGATCTTGGCTCATGCACTTGCCGGAGAACTCCATCTCTTCTTGGGCCGACCTATGCCACTAGTTTGTCGGCGCCTTCACGGGCGGCCACAAGCCCCATGGTCAGGAAAGTGATTTGCATATACTTGCCCAGAAGGAAGGAGAGTCCCTGCGAAAGTACATCCAGAGATTCAGCCGCGTCCAGCACAACATCCCGGACATCCACCCTGCCGCGGTTATTAGCGCGTTCCATCAGAACGTGCGTAACCGCCGGATGAGGGAGGAAATGGCGATGTGCAAGATACGAGACGTCAGTGAGCTTTATGCCCTGGCCGACAAGTGCGCATGCGCTGAAGAAGGGAGGAGACTCCCCGGAGAGGATGTTGGAGCAGGAGGAACGAACAGTGAGGATGCCGCCCCGGCAAGGAAAAACCGGCGGCGGAACAATAAGAAGAAGAAGAACAAGGAAGTACTGGCCGTCGAGCAGTCCGGCAAGGAGGCAGGCGCCAAGAAAGCTCAGGCTGGTGGCTCCGGCAAGGAAGCCACCACTGTAGCGGCCGCCGACAAGCAGGACGGCTCCGACAAGCAGTACTGCAAGATCCACCGTACCAAGGGCCACGATCTCCAGAACTGCAAAAGGGTCGAATACCTCGTCGAGCAACAGAAGGCTGAGTATGAGCGACGCGACAAGGAGAAGGCCCAGGGAGGCGGAGGAGAGTCCGGCAAGAAGCGGCCATTCAATGGCCGGGGAGGACGCCGCGGCAAGGCCAAGCAGCGGCAAGGAGATAGACCTCCCCACGGCCGCGACAAGGACGAAGACGAAGACGACGACGATGACATGGACGACGGAGATAACAGCGAGCAGGAGTTCCAGAAGGCCACAGAGGTTCTGTGCGTCGATGGAGGTGCCTCTCTGCATACTTCCCACCGCCAACTCAAACAATGGGTGCGGGAAGTTAATGCAGCTGAGCCACCCGTCGAGTCGCGCAAACTCCTAAAGTGGTCCAGCATGCCCATCATCTTCGACATTGAGGATCACCCTGACCGCACAACTGCGGTCGGGTGCTTGCGGATGTTGGTATCACCAACCATCCGCAACCTCAAGGTCACCAAGATGCTGGTTGACGGCGGGGCCGGTCTGAACCTGATCTCCTCTACTGTAGTCCTAAAGCTACAGATCCCCGACAGCGAGCTCGAGGAAACCGGAACTTTCCAAGGAATTAACCCGGGAAGGAGCAAGCCGAAGGGGAAGATCACACTGCCAGTAACCTTTGGCGGAGAGCTGAACTTCAGGACTGAGAGGATCACCTTTGACGTTGCCGATATCCCATTGCCATACAATGGGATACTTGGTCGTCCGGCGCTCGTCAAGTTCATGGCAGCCTCTCACTATGCCTACAACATGCAGAAGATGCCGGGGCCGATAAGCGTCATCTCTGTCCCCGGCGACAAGAAGGACGCGCTTATCTGCGCCGACAAGATCCACCGGGACGCAGCAGCTACAACAGATAGCAAAACACTTGCCACTGAAGCTCCCGGGGGGGAGAACAAGACCAAGTCCGGCAAGAGCTCTCGAGCCCACTCCGGCAAACGCACCTCCTCGGAGTGCTGCGCTGCCGTCGAGGACGCACCATCGAGCTCCACCGGCAAGTGCAAGAAAGGAATGGCAGCTCCATCTGCAACCAAGAAGGTGTCCGCCAAGGAGGACGGCACTGGTGGTACTTTCACCATCAGTGCCACGCTCGACCCCAAATAGGAAAGCGCGCTCGTTGCTTTCCTGCGGGCGAATGTTGACATGTTTGCATGGCAACCGTCTGACATCCCCGGCGTTCCCAGGAAAGTAATTGAGCACAAGCTTGCCGTTTGTCCTCACGCGCGGCCCGTCAAGCAGAAGGTCAGAAAGCAAGCAGTGGAGCGCCAAGAGTTTATCGCTGAAGAAATCAAGAAGCTGGAAGCGGCAGGCCTTGTTAGAGGTGTACTTCATCCCACATGGCTGGCCAACCCTGTTGTCGTGCGCAAAGCTAATGGGAAGTGGAGGCTTTGTATAGACTTCACTGATGTGAATAAAGCTTGTCCTAAAGATCCATTTCCCTTGCCGCGCATCGACCAGATCGTTGACTCCACGGCTGGGTGTGAGTTGCTTTCATTCCTTGATGCATACTCCGGATACCACCAGATATTCATGGCTGAAGAGGATGAAGAGAAGACCGCATTCATTACTCCATGTGGCACTTACTGTTTCATACGCATGCCCTTTGGATTGAAAAATGCGGGTTCAACATTTGCAAGGGTGGTCCACACTGCTTTTGAGCCACAGATACACAGGAATGTGGAAGCATACATGGATGATATAGTGGTCAAGAGCAAGGACAAGGATACCCTGATTCAAGACCTAGATGAAACTTTTGTGAATCTGCGCAAGATACAACTCAAGCTTAACCCCGAGAAGTGTGTGTTCGGAGTCCCCTCCGGCAAGCTTCTCAGGTTCTTTGTGTCCCAGAGGGGGATTGAAGCCAATCCCGACAAGATCAAAGCCATCGAGCAGATCGAAGCTCCGAAGCGCGTCAAGGATGTAGGAAGGCTTGCCGGCTACGTGGCTGCTCTCAGCAGGTTCATTTCTAAGTGTGCAGAACGCGCCCTGCCGTTTTTCAAAATCTTGAAAAAGGCAGGTCCAATGACATGGACTCCGGAAGCGGAGGCAGCGCTGCAAGACTTGAAAGGATACCTGTCCTCCACTCCAATACTTGTCGCACCTAGGCCACGAGAGAAGTTGCTGCTGTACTTAGCAGCAACCAATCAAGTGGTTAGTGCTGCGTTGGCAGCGGAAAGGGAGGCAGATGAGGAGCCCACAGCCCCGGCAAGCACATCCAGCGACAAGCAGGGGGCTTCCCCGACAAGCTCAGGCCCCGACAAGGACGAATCTGCGCAGATCCAGGAAGAGGTGCGGAAGAAGATGGTGCAGCGCCTAGTTTACTTTGTCAGTTCCCTCTTGCAGGGGGCTAGGTCAAGATACTCTGGGGTGCAGAAGCTGCTTTTCGGCCTCCTCATGGCCTCAAGGAAGTTGTGCCACTACTTCCAAGCACATGAGATAACAGTGGTCACTCGCTTTCCGCTGAAGAGGATATTGCAAAATCCGGAAGCAACAGGTAGGATTGTCGAGTGGGCACTGGAACTATCAAGCTTTGGTCTCAAGTTTGAAAGTACTTCAACTATCCAGAGCAGAGCCTTGGCAGAGTTCATAGCAGAATGGACACCAACACCAGACGAAGAGATTCCAAAGACAAACATCCCCGTCAAAGAAGCAAGCAAAGAATGGATAATGTACTTCGATGGTGCCTTCTCACTGCAAGGCGCCGGTGCTGGTGTGCTACTTGTCGCACCCACCGGAGAACACCTCAAGTACGTTGTCCAAATGCACTTTCCCAAGGAGCAAGCAACAAACAATACTGCAGAATATGAAGGTTTGCTTGCCGGCCTTAGAATAGCAGCAGAACTTGGGATCAAGAAGCTGATTGTGCGAGGAGACTCGCAGTTGGTTGTCCGACAAGTGAACAAGAGCTACCAGAGCCCATTGATGGAAGCTTACGTCGACGAAGTGAGAAAGCTTGAAGAGCACTTTGAAGGCATACAAATGGAGCACGTTCCAAGAGCTCAAAATGACGTCGCAGACGGCCTATCAAAGTATGATGCACTAAAGCTACCTGTGGAACCAGGGATCTTCGTGCTCAAGCTAACTCAACCATCCGTTACACCATCAGTTGGGCAAAGCAAGAAGAGAAAGTTGATCTCCAGTGACTACTTGCCGGCGGATCTTCCTGAAGTCGCCGCCAAAGTCCCCAAGATCAACGCCCAAGTTGCTGAGGAACAGTCTACTCCTGCGGACCCTAGGGCTCGTATAGTAGAAGCAGGCATTCCCGACTGGTCTTGCCCCGGCAAGCTTGCCGGGGGACGTCCAGCTCCGGCCGAGCCGCAGGTTCTTGCCGTGGAAGCTGACGTTCCCGCAGCAGCACTGATGCCTTTAGTCCTTGTTGTTGAGCCTCACGCTCCAGCATGGGCGCATCAAATTGTCCGTTTTCTTCAAACTGGAGAACTTCCCGAAGAGCCAGAAGAAGCAGAGAGAATAACCAGGCAGTCAAGTATGTATCAGTTCGTTGGCAATGAGCTGTACAGAAGAAGACTCAACGGTGTTAGACTGAAGTGCATCCCCCGGGAAGATGGGCAGAAGCTGTTGGCAGAGATACATGGAGGCATATGTGGCCACCACATTGGCGCAAGAGCACTTGCCGGCAAGGCTTTCCGGCAAGGTTTCTTTTGGCCAGAAGCCCTCCAAGATGCAACTGCACAAGTAACCAAGTATGAAGCGTGCCAGTTCCATGCCAAGCAAATACATCAGCCAGCTCAAGCTCTCCAGACAATCCCTTTGTCCTGGCCGTTTTCGGTCTGGGGGCTCGACATCCTCGGCCCCTTTCCCCGCGCAGTCGGGGGCTTCGAGTACTTGTACGTCGCCATCGACAAGTTCACGAAGTGGCCGGAAGTGGAACCAGTGAGAAAGGTCACCGCACAGTCAGCAGTCAAGTTCTTCAGGTCGATTGTTTGCCATTTCGGAATCCCCAACAGGATCATCACCGACAACGGCACACAATTCACAAGCCGCACCTTCATGCAGTACGTCCAAGACCTTGGCACCAAGGTCTGCGTCGCTTCTGTTGCTCACCCGAGGAGCAACGGTCAAGCGGAGAGGGCAAACGCTGAAGTGCTGCGCGGGCTCAAGACAAGAACTTTCGACAGGCTGCACAAGTGCGGAAGAAACTGGATCGAGGAGTTGCCGGCGGCTCTTTGGTCAATCAGGACGACACCAAATCGAGCCACCGGGCAGACACCCTTTGCTCTTGTCTATGGAGCAGAGGCAGTTCTCCCCACGGAACTCGTATACGGGTCTCCTCGAGTGCTCGCTTACGATGAGCTCGAGCAAGAGCAGCTGCGGCAAGATGATGCACTCCTCCTCGAGGAGGACCGTCTTCAGGCTGTTGTACGAGCTGCTCGATACCAGCAAGCTTTGCGCCGCTATCATAGCCGCAAAGTTAGAGCTAGAAGTCTCGAGGAAGGCGACCTTGTTCTTCGGCGCGTTCAGTCCGCCAAGAATTCTAACAAGTTGACGCCGAAGTGGGAAGGCCCTTATCGGGTGAGACAAGTCACAAGGCCCGGCGCTGTCCGCCTCGAGACCGAAGAGGGCTTACCGGTGAGCAACTCCTAGAACATTGAGCACCTTCGAAAGTTTCACCCATAAGGCACGGTTACCGTGATCCGCTCCGGCAACCAACTTTTGTACAAGTCTTGCCGCTGTTGCATGTAAACCTTTGTACAAAGCCGGGCGCAGATCCCGTGCATCAGTAAAACTTTTATGCCTTGCACAACTTGTCGTTTCATGCCTTTTTCATTTTTCTTGCATGTGTTATCTGACACTTTGTGCAGCACACACCTCCGGTAAGCAATAACGAGCCGCAAGGCTCCATATCTATGTTTCCTCCCTTTCTCTTTTCTCTCAAGCAGAAGAAGTTTTTCCTCGCGCACAAGTTTGCCGGGGGGGAAGGAGACAGTGGTATGGACCAAGTGCTGTTCAAGAAAGCCTCGCCTTGCCGGGAAGCAAACCGCACACAAAAGCTAAGTAACCAAAGATTGAGCATTCAAATTTTTAATTTTTAAATTCTTAGTCATCTTCCTTGAACGACCACACTTTGTAAGGAAAACCTGTGCGCGGAGGAACTTACCCGTGGCTAGCCGCGCCCTTACTTTGTTTCAAGCACGCTCAACGGCTTAAGTGAGCTGCGACAAGTGCCGCGCCCTTACTTTGTTTTCGAGTTCGCTCAACAACCTAAGGGTGTTGCGACTAGCTGCGGCAAGGTTTCTTGCCGGTAGAGGCATTGCCGGCAGGCTGCTGAAGTTCCGCACTCAGCGCTCGCGGCAAGGGTCCCTTTGCCGGCAAATTCCCTAAAAGCGTAGGGTAAAAGCATACAAAGTAAAGGAGTCGAACAAAGGAAATAACACTGCATTAACTACCCAAAATAAAGTTATATTACAAGATGACTTGTCGCTGTTCTAATAAACTACTGTCCATGACTTAATTGGCAGCGACAAGGGAAGCGGAAAGAAAACAGCCTAGTCTACGCGGTCGCCGTCGACTCTTCTGATCTTGCCCACCTTGGCCACGATGGGGGCGACAAGAGCCTTCAGCGCTTCCTGGTCGGCGTCAGGCGGCAAGGTCCGGAGGACGTTGTCGAGGTTGATCCCGGGGTTGCGGTAGACTATCTTCGTCAACACTCTCTCCACAACTCCCGTGCAAAGCCTGCGCGCCTCGTTCGCCAGCTGCGTGGGGATCCTCTCCCAGAGCTGCTCGAGGGCCGGCGCCACTCCCCTGAAGAATAAGCTCAGCTTGGCGCTGTGAGGGAGGTTCGCGTCGGGGGAGTACCCGAGGTGCTCCGTCCCTAGCGCCGCCATCTCCCTGTCGATGTCAGCGGCGGCGGTGACGAGCTCCTCGGTCCACTGCTCCACCGTCTGCCTGAAGTTGTTTTGTGTGAGGGCGGCGCTGTCCAGCAGTGCCCTCTCAGCCCGGAGGTCCTCCTTCAGCTTCGTCTCCCGGTTTTTGGCGCTGTCAAGTGATTCAGTGAGGGTGGACAGCTTCAATTCCAAGTCCGCGATGGAATCCTTGGCGATGGCGAGCTCCTTGCCCTTGTCGGAGAGACGGACCTGCAGCTCCAAGTGGCTGTGGGCGTCTTTCTCCCTCTCCAGTGTGAGCGCGACAACCTTCTCCTCGCTCGTCTTCAAGTTGAGCTCCAACTGTGCCACCCTCGCCTCCAAGTCTCTCTTGGCGGTCTCTGTAGCTGCAGCGGCGTCCCTCGCTTCCTGCAGAGCCCCGCCAAGGGACTGCTCGCGCGCGGTAAGGTTGTCCTCATGGCTATCGAGGTCGACCTTCCGCTGCCTCAGCTCTCCTTCCCGCCAAGACAGATCTGCGGCGGCAAGCCGTTGCTGCTCCTCTGCCTCGGCCTTTTCGAGGACGAACGCCTGGTGCGCCTCGGCGAGCTCCTCCCGCTCCTCCGCCAAGGACCGGAGGGCCGCCTGGTTGGCGGCGCGGAGCTCCTCGGCGCGCTTCTCCAAATCGACGCCTGCCTTGGCAGCCAGAGCCTCTCGGGACTCCAGCTTGGCCTGCCTGGCACGGTACAGGGCCAGAAGCCGGTGCAGAAGCTGCTCCTCCTCGGGCTCGTTGCTGTTGTCAGGAGCGTCAACAAACTTCAGCCCCGCGGAGGCGAGGACTTCTCCATCGAAGACCTCCCCCTCCGTGGGCGCCCTTGACGAAGAAGCCCACAGAAGTTGGATGAAGACCCCGTTTCCGGCCTCCAAGTATGCGCCAGTTCCGGCCGCGGCAGCGGCATGGTCGTCGGTCGGCGCAGCGTCAAACGTTCCTGCGGCCTCGGGGCCGTCAGTGCGACCGCCGGTCCCCTCCTCAGCTGCCGCGTCGGCGTCCCTGGTTGCCTCTTCGACGGCGGGCTCCTCGGTGCCGATCGCCTCCTCGGTGGCCGCGGCGCCGCCGGTGTTGCCGCGTGCGGGCTCCTCGGTGGCGGCCTCCGTCTCCATAGGCTCCGGAGCGGACGAGTCTGAAAGCAAGAAAAAGAAAGAAGAAATGGTCAAGCAAATATCCAAAAAGAAGAATTCAAGAGAAGAAAAGTACAAGGATTACCTGCGCGGGCCTCTTCCTCTACGGGGTCCCTTGCCGGGGAGTTCTCCCTCGGCGGCGTGGTGGTGGCCCCTGCCGGCGGAGGGCCGCTGGTGCCTTCTCTTGGCGGGGTGACGACCCTTGGCGGGGTGCTCGCCCTTGGCGGGGTGCTCGCCCTTGGTGGAGTACCCGTCCTTGGCGGAGTATTCTCCCTCACCGGGGAGCTCCTCCTTGGCGGGGAGATTGAGACGCGCCGCTCGTCGGGAGCAGTCTCTTGCCGCTCCTGGGGCTGCGGCTCCGCTTCTGTAACAAACCAACAAACAAGCAAAACGTTAATGAAGATAAGAAGCTCACGCGCGCCCGGCAAGCGAAGAAGCGAACAGAAAACTTACGCTGGGGGCTGCTCTGCGGAGCAGCTGGCTGGTCCGGCAAGCCTGTCGCGGGCGCATCTCCTGCCGCTGCGACGGGCTCGTCCTCAAGATCGACCACCGGGATCTTGGCCCTCTTCGCCATCCTCTGGGCCAGGGTCCTGGAAGACAGACAGAATCAGAATCAGACAAAGAAGATTCAAGACAAGAACAACAAATTGAAGAAAACAAGAATTGCTTTACTTACTCTTCCTCCTCCTCGTCGGAACTGAGGATGGAGAAGTCGAAGTCCGCCTCGCGCGTCCCGGCGCGAGGAGCTGGAGGAGTAGGCTCCCTCGGGCGCTTGGCGGGCGCCGGAGCAGTGGTCTGAGAAGACCCCGCTCCGGTCGTCGCCGAGGCCCGAGGGGCGGAAGGAGCAGTGGAGCCCGTGCGGGAAGATCCTCCCCCGGCCGCTGCTGAGGCGCGAGGCGCCCCCTTGACGGCCTTGCTCGTCGTGGTGGTGCGCGTCGAGCGACGCTGCGGCTGCTGGACCGCCGGCTGCCTCGCCGTTCTGCGGCCTTGCGGAGACGTTTCTTCGGTTGAGGCGGAGGACTTGGTGGTGGCGGAGAACTTCCCGAGGATGAAGAGGAGTCGTCAAGGCCCAGAGACCCGCCCGAGTCTTCGGCAGAATTGCTTGATTCAGCGCCTTGCTCGCCGGGCTCGCTCGACTCTGTGCCTTGCCCGGCAGCCTCGCTCGTCTCGGCGGGCTGCCCGGCAGGCTTTATCAGTTTGAGGATCTCTTCCTCCTCGGCCCGACTCACCGCGTCCGCTGCATCCGCCTCGTCCAAGGAGTACCCAAACTCGCCCGCGGCCTCGGCTACGGCTGCCTCCTCCATCCTGGTGGCGATATACGCCACCTCCCGGTCGGTGGTGTCGTGGGTGAGACCTTTCTTCTCATCGAGATTGATCGGCAGCTCCACCAAGTTGTCGAAGAAGGTTTACGCGGCTTCGTCAGAAGGCGCCAGCCAAGTGGGGTCAACCCCGTGGGAGTCGCACAACGGCATCGCCGCGCGGATAGCACTAAGCGACGAATTGTTGCATAGTGGAACTACCCCCCGCGGCGAGGCGAACCACTTCGGGTGCTTGGCGTCGTGCTTGAACAGCTCACGGAGCATCCCTTTGAGCTCCAGGACAGTGAAGTTATAGTTAAGGCCGGGGCGTAGCCTCATATAGTCTGCCGCGTTGCCGAAATCCCAAGCAGGCCTCTTCCTCTCCTGCAAGGGAGTGATGCGTCGGCGAAGGAAATCTGCCCCGACCTCACCTACAGTAAGATTGGCTTGCCGGAGGCGAAGAATCCTAGTGAGGGCTATCTTCAGCTTCTCATCCTCCGAGGCCAGATCACTCCAGTCCTTGTCGCGCACTATTGCAGCTCGGCGCGGGGAAGTAAACTGCTGGGGTCCATCCTCCATGATCCAGCACCAGTCGGCCCTCCACTCCTCCCACTTGCCGCGGAGCTCTCCAATCAAGTATGCCTCTTTCTTATTGAGCCTAAAGATCCAAGAAATCCCACCGGACAGGGGGACCCAGACTCTACCCGAGGCGTAAAAAAATGGCGAAAGAGGGCTACATTGGGGTGGACTCCGACAAAGTTTTCGCACAGATGTGCGAAAACGGCCATGGTTAAGACTGCGCTCGGGGTGAAATCCAGAAGATGGAATCCATACATGTTCATAACATCGCAGAAGAATTCGGAGTATGGAGGGCAGAGTCCGCAATGGAAGAACAGGGCAAAGTAAGGATAACCTCCCGGAAACATGTCGCAGGCTTCGGCGGGGAGAACCCTGGTGCGCGGGTGAGCTTTCGTTTCCCTCGACCAGAAGAGGTATAACTTGTCCTTCAGCTCCCTCGCGCCGAGCCTCGGCGGGAAGACCACCATCCTCTTCCGCATTGCTGCAAGCTTCGCCGCCCGTTCGGTCTTCGCGACTTTCGCCTTGTCGCCCTTCGGGGCCATGGCGGGGACGGCGAGGGGGGCGGGCGGCGCTGGGGAGGCTGGCGGCGGCGGAAGAAGGGCGGAGCGCTGCTCTCTTTCAACCTTCGGGGAGGAAGGGAGCGGCGAGGGTTTCTGGAGGTTGAAGACGCAATGAAGCAATGGGGGAAACTGCCCCTGTTTCCTTTGCTTTTAAGGGGGAGAGGGGGACGTTCCACATTTTCCCATTAAAGAAACATGCCACGATCTCTCCCACGACGCCGCAACCGACGCGTGCCGTTAGGGAGGGATGCGACGGATACGGAGTAGGCTGCGGCGCGCCGCGGGCCGCGTGTGCCCGTGCACTGTTTTGGGCCTGGCCCAACAGCGCTCGGCACCGTGTGTGGCCCAGGCCCGGGGGCTCCTGTCGGTGTACTAAAGTAGGGGTACCTTAGTATCCTGACTTGTGCACGGGCAGTAGCAGCGTCCCGTGCCAGGGCTTGCCACGCGCCCGCCAAAGCCTGCTTTGGTTCCTTTGGAGCCATTCAAGAACAAAGTATTCAAGTCAATGAAACAAGGCCCCGGCAAGAGGAGCTTGCCGGGAAGGCCGCTCCAGGCTGAAAACCATACCTTTAGCACAAGACCCTGGCAAGAGGAGCTTGCCAGGAAGGCCAAAGCATGGCATTTCAGAAGACTCGCCGTGGCGCATCGCGCGCCCCGGCAAGGCCCGGAGAGCGACAAGCTTCCGGGCGCGGCAAGGTAGCGACCGCGGCAAGGCACTTGCTGCGGCAAGCTTCCACTGTGTGCCCGCGCTCCAGCTCATCTGGCCACGCGTCGCCCTGGGGCCCTTCCAGGGGCACGTGGCGGAAGGCTGTGCAGCCTGGGGGACACGGTGGCAAGCCACGATGACGAGGCTACCGTCGTGGCGAACGGAGACGCCCGGACGGACGCTTTTTTGCACTATTTGGGGGCGACGGCGACGGGCATTCAATGCCCTTGTCCCCCACCGTCAGGGTTAGGTACAAAACACTGTACATACACTGTTACAACTACCACCATTTTTACGATTCTACCCTCACCTACGTTGCCACCTGTCGGTGACCCCTTGACCTATAAAAGGAGGCCCATGCACAATGTAGGGGGGGTTCCGACTCTCGATCACTCCCACGCTCGGTGTTGTAAGCGGCAAGTACTGTAGATCTTCTCGCTCCCGAGCCAAGAACACAATACAAACCAAGGCAGGAGTAGGGTTTTACGCATCCGTGCGGCCCGAACCTAGGTAAACTGCTCGCGTGTGCTCCTCGATCCGCTCTTTGTGCTTCCTCCGCTCCCTTGCCGTACCGAAAAGGGGCTCCGGTCCCATAGGTGTTCGTGGGCGATCAGTTTCCCCGACAATCTCCCACGTAGCCGGTCGGATCCCACAAACAGGTTCGCCGGAGCATCACAAGTGCACCGCCTCTAACGGTATCTGCGCGTGCAAGAGGAGCGTCGTGCGGCGGACTGCTAGGTCCGATCACACAACCGGCGGCGGTGGAGGTGGCTATTCGCAACACATGCAAACCCTAATGACGACGCCGAAGCGATCAACCCGAATGAGTGTGCCGCACCTCCACTATATATAGGCATCCATCGCGGGCTCAACACTTGGGCCTCGCACGGACCCTAAAGCCCAAAGTCTGTTCGGTCTGTATCCGAGTCCGAGTATGACCAAGCCTGACTCGTGGAGTCGGATCCAACCTCACAGGTTCCTTCCCTTAAGCGCGCGACCCCTTAGGTTCAAGTCGGCTTGGTCATAGTTCGGATCACCTCCGATCTGTACGGTTGGTAGCGGCCTCTAGCAAGGTGTGCCCACCACCAAGTAGACTATGAAGCTGGCTAGCGAACCTGTACAACATGTGATACTTCCATTCCCTTTGCCACATGATATATGTTGTCAGGCTCAAGGCGAGTCTGTCATCCTTGTGCTAGCCCAACCTCTTTCTCGTTCCAGTGATGCCAACCCAAACCGGATTATCTCATAATCCTTGTCTCATGGTCATGCTTATCCTGGTCGGATCACATGAGGGCCCCAGAGTATATCTCTCCTGATCGGAGGGGCAAATCCCATCTTGCTCGACCACGTCTCACAGCATGGGTCTGGAAAAGCCTGAAACCTACCTTTGTAACTACCCAGTCACGGAGTAGCGTTTGGTCGGCCCAAAGCAAGTCTGTCACCATCCCGAGTACATGTGTGAGCTCAGGTCTTAGGACATAGAACATATGTTGTACTAGAGACTCACATATGACATATCATTGCGTCTCATAGTTGGGTATGTCCGACTCGGACCTTATCTCGACTCGGATCCGACTACGTCGAATCCGACCAGACCTTTCCAAGTCCATATTATCCGGCTAGCATCCTATGCCTCGTGGCTAGTGAGACCGAGCCATCCACCGTGTCATATGCTATTCTAGTCCGACGTGTGTCCACACATCACTTACGACTGGGACCATTTAGGATGTATCATACAACACAAGATCTCACAAACAAGTTACGTAGTTGCCAACAAGTATCATTGATTACATCCAAGGACTATCTTTATTCATAAACACATAGGAAATATCATCATACATGATTGCCTCTAGGGCATATCTCCAGCAGATGATGCCTTTATGTAGTTTGTAAGCTGTATTTTTTAAGTCTAGCCCTACAGTTTCATTCAAATGTATTTGTATCTTAATTATCTTTTGCAGCCTCTTTGGAAATGTAACTGGAATCACAATGTAAATTAACAGTAATCTCTCTCTCTTATACATAGGTAGATATATGTTTGCTGATTAGATAGCAGCAAGTGCGGTAGTAACACATACATGAAGCATGTCTCGTACATAGATAATGACTCACGCATGAGAAAAGTCTGAAACTAACATAGATAATGACTCATACATAGATGATACATAGATAATCATATCACTGTTGGGGACGACAACGAATCTGGGTCTTCCTCGGACGAGGACCAGAAGGCGATAATCGCTTAGGCGGTGGACGGGGCTCACGATAACCACCACCACAGATAACCTCGCCTGTCACCGTCTGTGTCTCCTGCGTTAGTGGTGGTGGTGGAGTGTGAAACACTGTCTGCGAGAAGTCATAAGTGTTTGCATCTTGGTCATCGTCATCGTCGTCGCCCTCTAAGAACTAAGCAGCACCACTAAGCATCGGTGACTGCACTGAATGCATGAACTGTTGCGACTGGTTGCCGACTGCTGTAAAGTACAACATGTAAAATTGATTTGCGAACCTACAATGTTTAACATAATGTACAAAGTAGTGTTACATAGTTCCATTTGATGTTGCTAGTAAGAGCTCCCTGGTTGTGACGGAGGTGGCCGATGCCATGAAGAGCTCCCTAGTTGTGAAGGACGTGGCTCTGAACGGTGCACAGAGGGTCGTGGTTCAGAATGGTGCACAAAGGGACGTGGTGGAAGATGTGTTGAATGAGGAACTGCAACATTTGAAGATCGTCTACATGTAACATCTGCGTAAATCCCGCGTAGCTTCTCATCAAAACGCCTCAACCATGAGACGTGGTCTCGCTGTGGGATAGTATCTCCCCTCTCAACCTGCTGCATTAAAGTGAAAACTTCCTCTCGCACCTCGCTTGTCAAGTCACCCTGTACACGAATAGTTAACCAATTAGATCGTCATTGTATGGCAGACAACACAAATAGTTAACCAACTGTATATGTTTAGGTTATGAAAAAACTGCACGTATGAGAACCATGGCACGTAACGCGTGGTGTCTGGTTCCCGCAATAGAGGCAGTTGGGTACATATCGCTGGTGAGAGGGGCTTCCATCTGATCAGGAGCAGCTGATGGAACCAAGTAGATCCTCGTTGTATGCTGGTAACGATGTAGGTACAACCCGAACTTGTCCCAGTCAAAGGGCCGAGCCTCATCCCGCATATTTGTCGGCGCAATAGTCCATTTGACGACCGGAGGTTCAACTCCGGATACCCCCAAGCCGCACCTCCTCCTCACCATCACCTCCTCCCCAACCGCAACTCCTCCAACCCACCATGGCTCCTCCTCACTTGTACGCACAAAAAACTATCACATAGGAAAAAATGACCGTAGGCCGCCGAGATTGCTACGATCTACTGTTTCCACGGCTTGGATGCGAAAATGGATGCAAAAGGGAGGAGATCGACGTGGGGTGGCAAGATACACATAGAAGAACGAGAGAGAGAGAGAGAGAGAGAGAGAGAGAGAGAGAGAGAGAGAGAGAGAGAGAGAGGGAGGAAGAACTGGCGACCAGAGGAAGGAGACGATCGGGTCGGCCTTATCCCGACCTCTTTGGTCACGGGATGGCCGAAGACCACTTCGGCAGCTGGTAGGCCGAAAACTACCTCTTCGTTCGTGTATACGGCGAAGCAACTCTCTTTGGTCTTCCGTCCACCCACCGACACACACTCTTCGGCCCAGCTACGCCAATCTTCGTCCAAAAGTAGACCGAAAAGGCCACTTTGGCTTACATTTAACGAAAATGCCCTCTTCGGCTAACAAGAGGCCGGCGGAGTCATAATTTTGATTTTTATATAGTAGATCGTATACTTTTCGAATTTGCTATAAAAACGTTATAGTTTCAAAATAATAATAATCCAAAATAAGTGTCTTAACTTTGTACTGACTTTAGTACAAAGTTATCCTAAATTTGAGACACTTGTTTTGGTACGGAGGGAGTACATTATTTGACTGACAATTTTACAGATAGATAGAAAACATCTATAGGCACCCAATTTGTTTTTGAACTTGTAAAAATATGAGTTTTGTTTTTTAAATTTCGAGGATCGAAAATGCTCTACCGGCGAGGCAGCCATGGGAGCGCGCCCTCCGCCAGTCCCGTGTACGACCCCCCACATCGGCTAGCGCGCGCAAACACAAAACTCACAGAGCCACGGGCGCCAAACTCGATCTAGCCGAGGGCCCAAAAATCCGGTGGAAAGGAGGGGAGGAGAGCTCTAGAACCCTAGCCATGGCCGGGGAGTCAGGAGGGGGGCGGCCCCGCGACTGGCTCTCCATAGACGAGACGGCGGCGGCCTTCCTCTCCCGCTCCCTCTCCACGCGGCCCCCCATCCTCCTCCCGCCGCCGCTCCACCGCGCGCCGCTCCGCCCGGGCAACGTTGTTGAGATCGCCGGCCCGTCTGGCTCCGGCAAGTCCCAGCTGCTCCTCATGGTAAGCGAAACCCCAGCGCTTACACACCCTTTCCCCCCAAAGAAATGTTGCATTTAGCGCTGCAGGGTAGTACATTGCGCACTTGCAGGAGTTCACATCTAAACTAGAAACACTGTAGCAGTTCACCGCAAGCTTTAATTGATAGGAGTGTTTATGTGGTCGCGTAAACACAGGGGCTACCTGCATCTACAATATCAGTTCAGACTTCAGAATGTAACCTTTACTGTAAAGTAAGTGTGATTAAACAATACCTTCAGTATGTAGCGCTAAAAATCTCGAGGACTTTAGGAATCCAGGGCAATTTTGTATAGATTAAACAAGTTCATGGCATAGTTGAAACATATTGGGGGCGTGTGGAAAAGGAAGAAACAATACCTTCAGTGCTTCATACGCTTGGAACTAGCACACCTGCAATCTTTCAGTGTTTGTTACATGCAAATGCGGATTGAACCGACGCCATTTTAACACCTGATTTTTTTCATATCAAATGGTGCAAAATGTTGGTACAGACCTGTAATAAATATCTCAGCTCTGTGCATGATTGCTGGTATGTTAGTCTGCAGTGCAGTGCATACTACCAAAGGAGTGGGAAGGTGTCTATTTCGGCGGCCTGGGGAAAACAGTCATGTACATTGACTTGGACTGCCGATTTGATGTGCTGCGGCTGGCCCAGATCCTGAGGAAGCGCATCGCAGCAGGTTGTGGTACATTGTACTTAAATTATTAAATTCGCATTACAATTTGTCAATTTGATGGTTATCTGATTTAGATCAAGCTAAAATATAAAATTCTTTCATTACCAAAAAAAACAATCTGTATAATGCTTATAATAATGTGTACAGTGAATTGACTGCCCATGCTTTTATTTGCTTATGGGGTTGGAGTAGAACTGGATCAATGGGCATTGTTTCTCTGTTGTATTACCTGTGGCTTGGTTGTTGGACTGTGCACCATTGCTTTTAGCCTCTCTGTGCTCATAATCTACACTACAGACTGTCCAGTCTGCATGGAGCAGAGATGTGCTATAAATGGTATTTTTTGATTCCTCATTCTTAATGTCTTCATTTTTCTTATATTTTGCAGGTTCAGCGCATCTAACTAATGAAAATTTTGAAACTGATGGTTTAGAAGATAAATTCCATTCGTTTGAAAGTACACTGTTTTCTGACTGCATGAAGCGTTTCTTGTATGTCCGATGTTACAATAGTTCTGAACTTATAGCTGCTTTGAAGGCAAGTTCTATGTTTGACATATACACCCTAGCACGTTACTACTCTTGTGATGTGTTCATACTTTTGTTGTCTGTTCCTTGGTTTACTTGATTTAGAAAGTACTCCCTCCGTCCCACAATATAAGAACGTTTTTAACACTAGGGTAGTGTTAAAAACGTTCTTATATTGTGGGACGGAGGGAGTAATTGAAACATATAAATAAGCTATGGCTGATCCTTAGAACCATTGGAAATAACTAGTTAAATTATTTTGTTTATCCATGTTGCATTATTGTGATGTGGCCAAAGGTTCTATTTCTAGCTAGAGAAAACTATTTTAGGTTTTCTCATTTCCATTGGCTGCCCAGTTGTGCAACTTTCATGTTATTTTTTTCTGGGTACCCTTTCAGTCCATTCGATGTTGGTTGAAAAGGTGACATACCATATGGTGACAATCGAGAATGATAGAACTTGGGTAGCAGCACACACATTTGGGAATATGCGCATACATCATTATCATCTGATAAATACTATATGTGTGGTGTGTACAACATGACAACACATCATATTTAGGATCATCATGTAGGTGTTTGATGCTTGGAGCTTGATTGTTCAGAAATACTCCCTCCATCCCAAAATAAGTGACTCAAAAGTGACTCAGCTTTGTACTAATTTTAGTACAAAGTTGAGTCATTTTTGAGTCACTTATTTTGGGACGGAGGGAGTAAGATACTTGTAAGAGTGAACAAAACACAGAGAAAGTTATTGGGTGCTATGTGTGGGATGAGTTACGAACACGACACTTATGCCTGTCTCTTGCAACAGTCTAGGGGTTATACCCTACATATATAAGCTGTATCTTCATGTTTAGGTAAGATGGATATATTTCTTACATCTGGTTGGTGACTTCACAGAGTCTTAAATCTCAATCTGAAGCAAGGAGCGAAGTTTTTGGTATTGGTGTATATTTCCTTATGTTAGACAGGTATTGCTGGCTTCCTAGAATTTATTCGATTTTGTTTTACCTGGTCAACTGAAGTTATAGCTACTGTATCAAATTGTGTATACCTTAATTTTTTTCCCACCAAATTATGCCCCATTCCCGCAGAACCATAGTGTTTGCTTATCCACTTTTCTGTATTTTTCAATCACGCTGCTGGCTAACTGTTTTCTACTGCATCATATCCTCTTTTACAGCATTGGCGCATTCTACTGGATAGATCGTGCTCTTCAACCTACTAGAGAGAGTAAAGGGTGATCACAACAAACATTACATGCAATACTAGTCTTATAGCCTCCTGATCTTATCATGTGCATACCTTCAGTAACAGTTGGTTCGGCATGCATGCTTTATTTGGTTATTGCTTCATGTGTTAAGTGGAAGTCACTGTATACATGTGACTATTAGAAAAGGCATTATCTCTACTTTGGTATAATGAATTATCTCACATATATGCTACTGAAGAGTAGAATGTCACATGAAATTAGTCACTCTCATACTGTGCGGCAAGCGGCATATAGGAACTAAATATAAAATGAACAGTTACAGCATGGTATATACACACCAACAAGTTAGCAAATTCAGTTAGCGAACACTTAAGCTGTAATAGTTAAAATAAAATAATATTTTAACTAATATCAGAAGCATCATCAATGCAGAAAGAAAGCATCATGATAAGTACAGAATACAATGTATGTTTGATTTTCATTTCGACGACCAATTAGGCAACTAGTGGAATGATGCCAACAATGTAGATTGCCAGAATATAGATATATAGTAGTCATGGTGCTTATGAGTTATGAACCAAGTCAGAAACATGTCGGTGCTGGAAATATCCCCAATTTTATCAAATCCAGAAATTTCCAGCGTGTTTACACTCATCTTAGAAGTGCATTATGGGTGTCAAAAACAGGACAATAGCTGGTTCAATTAATTACGGATATGCAATTTGCTAGTGCAATGGTACCTCAGTGCTTCATGCATTTTTCAGGAATCATGTCTATGCAGGAAAAAACACCAAATTCCATTTTTGACTGAAATAATCCCTTTCCTCATTTTCATGCTTGAGCACTCCCTTAGTAACACCTCTCTGCTTCTTGGCCAGACTTTTCACACCTGTCTTTGCAGGAAAACTCTATCATTTCAGAGTATCACTGAAACTGTTGTCCAAGAGATACACAAGTTTTTGCAACTTCAACCTATTTTGGTGTTGGTCACAAAGGCACCTATTTATGGTGAAGGAATCACATCAAACGACTTCCAAAGGTAATCCATGATCTGATATCACTAAACACTTGCGACTTGAGACTTAAGAATGCACACTCTATTTCTGCTGCCGTTGTGTAAATGTATATGTTGGATACTAGGAGTGACCGAATCAGCTTGAATCTCCTTGATCGTTCATGGAGGTTGAACTTCTTAGATAGCTTGGGATTATAGAATATTAAATTATGTTTTCTTGGACTGAACAGTCAAAACCTTTTCTATAGATTTATGAATATATGCAGTACAGGAGTACTGTTTCCCATAAAAGAAAATCCTTTTCTGTAGTGTTTGGACCTTCGAATGTAGTAATCAGGTATGGTAAAGTTGATTCATTTTGTAAACCATTGCCGTGGCTTGAATATGGAAAAACGGAGCAAAATAGGCACTCTTCACTGGCAGGCAACTGCTGGCAGGTGGTGATACTGATTGTGGTTTCAGTTTGTTCACCTTAACATCATCTTACCCAATTCAACATGTTGCGGTATATAACATAAAAATCATACTCCATCCACAATCAGTGTATCACCAACATGTTGAATTAGGTATTTCAACGTACTGCACTCTGTTGAATAATTCCTTAATATAAAGCTTCTCTTTTGAGTACTTCTTTATTAGTATCAAAACATTCAAGCAAAACAAGTGCTGCCGGGACAACGCTAGCGTCTTTTCCTCTTTTCAGAATCTATAATTTGAGCTACCCCACCCACATATTCAACAATTTTTTGGGTCATGACTATCTTTTGGCTTACGACCACTTCCATGTCCGCACTCTGCAATGATAGCAGAATGTGCTTTTTGTTTTTGTGCTTTCTTAATTGCGAGATGCCGGGACCTAATGAACTGCGAAGCTGAAATTTGCAAATAGTGATCAATTTTTTTATACCTTTTCCCATATTTCTTATGTAATCATTCGCAATATATAAATTTATTCCAATCATAGAATGCTAAAATGGTACTATCTAGGCATGTGTGTTTCTACCAAGACATGAAACATTTCCATTTAAGTTGGGAGCACTGTTTCAATCAGCAGAGTTTATTTCATGTGATGACCCGTATTGTTTAATGTTTTGTTGGCTAGGTGCTATGAATTTCTTTGTTAAGAGTCAACACGTTTCTCTGCCTCGCTTTGTTAGGAAGCCTGAAATATATTGTCCTTTTAATGGTATTTAGGGGTTCTTTGAAACATATGTCAGAGGATTCAACAGCTTTGAGATATCCAAAACGGGAAGAAGAAAGAAATGGTTCATGTCGTGAATACATGCCATCTGCATGGCAGGTCTGTTCCATCTTTTCCTCACGAAAAAGCCGGCTTGCTGTCATAAGATAAATTGCTCAACAAATTGCCACTTAGCTTCAGTTACTTCTCATTCGTTGCTGTGCACACATCTTTGTGTTGCTAGGTGATCTCTACTAATCTATGAATAATGATAAATACATAACGGTCTAAAAGCTTTCTAAATTTGTGTTTTACAGACATTTGTTACGCACCGGATAAAGTTGCAAGATTTAGGTTGGTAAATGCACTTCTCTACTATTCATTTAGTGTAGCAAGTTAATTCCCTAGCCAGTAGGGTTCGACCCTCACGACCTCTTTAAGGACAAGCTGGGGGTGGAGGGTTTTCCCCCCTCCAGTGTCACTCACATTTTAAATCATTTAATTACTGCAAACTTATTGGATTGTCCTTTACAGCACAAGAAGCAGGGTTTTTCTCTGAGCAGGGAAATGAAATGCCCTCTGTACATACTTGTGAGTGGGTGCAGCCTTCCCTGAACTCAAAAGAGAAGTTTTATATCAAGGATGTAAGCTCCCGAGTCTTATTTTCCTTTTTTCTTTCTAGTTTTCCTTATCAATTTGCCAACCTCCATGTTTGTTTTAACTTAGATTATTCCTTTCACAACGATCAGGATGGTGTTGGCCTTATACAGTGAAGCCTATCAGTTTCTGTGCTGGCAGATATCATAACTTGTCCGACCTCCTGACAGAAGTGCTGGAATATGTGATAAATGCATGTTTGGGAAATGCTAACGTAATACCTCAATATTGGTCAGCACAAAACCCTAAAGCAACTGCAATATTATTTTGAATGTTGCCATTTTCCTCTGAGCAAGTGCACAATTGCCATGATTTAATCATACAGTCGTACTTTGTTGGTTGTGCAAGAGACTATTTTCCACGCTAAAACCCAAACATAGACTGAAAGAACATAATTATTGCACTATCAGCAGAAGAATGTCGCATTTGTAAATCCTAAATATGATTATTTTTTTATCAGGTACTAACAGTTTGTGCTGCCTTTTGATATTTTGGGCGCGACATGATCAGATGATGGACCTGACCTTATAATTTACATTGCTACTGGGAAAAGTAAGTCTAGCTTCTTTATATTGTCTGAAATAATGGTGGTTTTGTATCGATGTCATTTAAATCCAATTCTGGTGTTTATTCATTCCGAAGTTCATGCCATTTTTATTTTTCTATGGTCATTAGGCAGTGCACTTGCTGTTTACCTTAACATCAGAAGGTGAGATGGAGAACCCAAAGATGATATGCTCAAGAGGCACCAGTGATTCAGCTGGTATGACCTTCATAGTCATGTAACAGCCCATATTCGAGCCTGATGATGGCATCATACAGGTTGCTTCCTCTGTTCCTAGGGATTTTCAAATTCACGTAGTTTAGGATTCGTCTCAGTCACAGAAACTGTGGGGCTTAAGTTTATAGGGTATGGGGATAGGTATGGTCTGCGTTGGACATAAATAGGGTCTAAATTTAACTTGTTGATTTGTTCAAGGCCAACTGTTTGGCTGGTTATCGTGGAATCATTCACTATGTTTCCAGCCTAGGTCTAAACTATTACTCTACTTATGTACTAATATATCACCAGCCCATTGTCTTTTGTTCATCACGCCGCCTAGCACCATGAGAAAACCTTGTTGCCAAAAAAACATCTCATTTGATGTGTGATCTTCGCATGTTTCCCACATAAATTTTGTCTGCAAGTTCTCTACCCAAGCTTCTAGCTGTCTGATTAATCGTACTTAATCGCTTTGGATTCCCTCGCAGATTCTTGTGTCTCCAGCTGGTGTTTCTTGTTCATTCCTAGGAAGATACGCACCCTGTCTTCGTAATCGTTGTCGGAATGTCGCTTGCCATTTCTCAGCCGCTCTAGCATTTTGCCTTTTTTTTTATGAACTGTTGTTATTCTAGTGGAGCGTAGCATCACGTTATGTAGTTACTAGAATTGTAGTACAATCAGCCGGCGAAAGGGAAATGCAGGCCGCTGCCACTGGTAGTGGGTCCGCTTCTGCCGGTCTTGCAACTGACATCAGATGTCGCCCTCTGTTTCTCTGTAACCATGCACGCAATTGGTCGAGTTGAGATGGTGATGTTGACTTGCTGTACAATCAGATGAAAGCAGCAGAAGCAAATGGAATGTATTGTATTTCAAGGAACTGCACCTACTCTGAAGCCATCAAGATCGTCAGTTCACCCGGTCCCGTGCCATGTGTACTACCCGTAGGCTGTATGCAAACAACCTGCTCCTCGACGCTCAGCCGTCTTCGTCACAATTTCTGATGTGCATCATTTGTCAAGAGGGTTACACAGAGCCCCGTGAAGTGACTAATGCTTGACTTCCCCGTGCCCTATCCAATGACAAGGAGAAGGCCGGCCTATCAATGACCAAGCCACTCCGTATCTCCTTTATAAGTACTTACCTTAAACAATGAGTCAAGGTGTTGATAAGAAATGGGGAGTCTGAGTTTTCATTACAAAACCCAAATGGCAAGTGTATAGCATATAGGTACAGATAGTGGAGACAAACACAGTTTCCTCGCAATCTCACAAATACTTTGCCAGATATCACACTATCTAATGTCTGTGTACTGGATCTTCCGGGACCTGGAGTGGACAAAAACTTGGAAGATTCTAATGCAGACGATAACAAGTAAGGTAGGGAGATTCTCAGCGACATGTCAGTAACAAGCTGCCGTCTCAAAAACAGCAAAATGAATAGCTTATTCCACAACACCCGTTGTGCACGCTGTAACAACAAAAACGTACGCACGACCAAACTCCAGCCAGGAAAGGAGGCGGCCGGCGACCTAGACGTCCTGCGTGACGCCGCTGGGCGCCCTGTTGCGCGCCTGCAGGTTGGCCTCGTTGTCGGAGTACCACCCGTGCTTGGAGGAGTCGTACTTCTCGCCGTCGCCCCAGAGCGCGTATGCCTCCTCGCCGTGCACCGCGTCGTCCCCGATCACGAGCTCCTCCTCCGGCATCCGCAGCGGCACGATGAGCCGGACGACGAGGCAGATGATGCTGGTGACCACCACGTTCCAGCCGACGATGAAGAGCGCGCCCACCACCTGCTTCAGGAGCTGCATGCCGCCGCTGCCGCCGTAGAAGGCGCCGCGGGAGTTGGTCACCGGCACGAACATGCTGCACAGCGTCGGCTCCGCGAAGAGCCCCGTGGTCACGCCGCCGAGGAACCCGGCCACGGCGTGGGTGTGGAACACGCCCAGCGTGTCGTCCACGTGCTGCAGCAGCTTGGACCGCTTGTGCACGACCATCATGGTGAACCACGGGATGCTTCCGGACAGGATCCCCATCACGATCGCCGCCCACCCCTGGACCAGACCCGCGCCGGGCGTGATGCAGACGAGGCCGGTGATCATGCCCTGGACGGCGCCGATGACTGAGGGCTTCTTGAAGAAGATGACGTCCAGGGAGGTCCAGACGAGGAGGCTGGTCGCGGCGCAGATGTTGGTGTTGAGCACGGCGATGGAGGAGTCGAGGTTGGCGGCGTAAGGGTCACCGCCGTTGAACCCGGCCCACCCCATCCAGAGTATGCCGGCGCCGGCGAGCATGAGGAGCACGTTGTTGGGCGGGAACCTCTCCCTGTCCTTGGTGGACCTGGGCCCGACCCAGTACGCGGCGGTGAACCCGGCGATCCCGGAGGAGAGGTGGATGACGTAGCCGCCGGAGTAGTCCATGACGCCCCACTGGAAAAGGAAGCCTCCGCCCCAGAGCGAGAAGGCGCCGATGGTGTAGGAGAAGGTGAGCCAGAGCGGGACGAAGATCATCCAGGCCCTGATGTTCATGCGGCCCAGCAGGGAGCCGGCGAGGAGGATGAGCGTGATGGCGGCGAAGACGCACTGGAAGTAGACCATGGTGGCCATGGGGTAATTGGGATTGATCCAGACCGTCTCGACGGTGCCGTCCTTGAAGAAGTGGGTGGACTCCGGCAGCACGGCCTCCATGAGGAGGAACTTCTGCCCGAGCGCCGGCCGGGCCTTGCCCCAGAAGGGGAGCAGCCTGTGGCCGAAGGACATGTTGTAGCCCCAGGTGACCCAGCAGAGCCACACAGCGGCGAAGGCGTAGAGCGCCATGAAGGCCGAGTTCACGGCCCACTTCTTCTTCACGATGCTGCCGTAGAGGATCACCAGGCCGGGCATGCTCTGCAGTCCCACCAGCGTCGCAGCGACCATCTGCCATGCGTTGTCGCCCTTGTTCAGCCATGGCGGCACCGCTATGCCGTTGGGCGAGTACCCCGCCGACATGTTGTAATCCGCGGTCGTCGCCATCTTGCTACTGCGACCGGCAGGCCCGCGCCGCGCTCACCTGCGGCTACAGGCAATGTCCGCTAGCCGGAGATGGTAGTGGTGGGTGGTGAGTGGTCTGGTGACGACTGAAGCTAAGCGACGCTCCCGGTCTTATATATAGGTCGATCGTTTTCGGTCCCAGCTGCTAACGTAGGACAGCTGAGAGCTGACCCATGGCTGACATGTGGGCAAACGAATGGCGGGCGTGCCTAGAAAGAGATGAACTGGCCGGTGGGTGACACGAGGTGTTGGATCCTATGCCAAAGATGTATTGAACAGCTGGGAATTTGGGAGGCAGGGAACCTTAACTGCCGGGACTATGTTATCTTCGTGCCAATTAGCTACTTATCAGTCGACTGATTTTTCAGTTTGGGGTTAGTCAATTTTTGAACGAAGGAAAGACCTCGCGTGAGATAAGGAAAGACCTCGTCGGAGATAGGGAAGGGACTCGCCGTCATCACCCCAATATCTATCTTAGGGTTCAGGGTGGGGGTGGCGGTGAGGGGTGATGGTGGGGCAGGGGCGCACTTCGTCGGAGAAAAAAATCCAGTCGCGGGCGGGCTAGAGGGATGGCCGGGGCGACTGCTAGACCGGGGGTGGGGGGCGGTTCTGGGGAGGGCGGGGCGGCGAGGCGGTCACGGGTGGCGGTGGCCGGCGACACGTTTGGTGGTTGGGGAGCTGAGGAAGAAGATCTTGCTGCCACACGATTTTCATCCAACGGTTCAGGAATCGACTGACACAAACTAAAAATTTCAGTCGACTGAACTCTGGCTTCTCCCATCTTCGTGCATCTTCTTCCCTTGCCGCCGCTGGGCAAGCCTGGTCGATGCAGGCGGCGGCGGGGCTCGCTCGAGCCGCTCGGTGCGGGACGGCGGTTGGTTGACGGCGCTGCGCCGATCCAGGGCGCGACGACACCTGGACGAGTTTGAACGCCCGTTCGGGTCGTGGAAGGATGGACTAGCCGGGACTCCGCTGGGCCTCGTCCCAGATCCGGTGTGGCCGAGGCCTTGGGGTGCCTTGGTGGCCACTCGGGGTGTCGGCGCGGTCATGGTGGCCATGGCTGCAGCCGGGGGACGGCGATACGACGCTTCAACTGCGGCGGGACGTGCATGTCTAGATTTGGGCGAGCGACATGGGGGGTGGCAGCGCTGCAACAAGCAATATGGCGCACAAGACGCTGGACTAAGGTTCGTCGAGCAGATCCAGGTGAAAACCCCGCTCTCGGCTAGTTGCCAAGGCTGGCGATGGTGGCGTTCTTCTGGCGGCGTCCCCTTCTTGAAGGCATCGTCGAGGGGGCGAAACCCTAAATTAGTCGATCGGATGACTGCGACGCTCTTGTGTCCCCCCCCCTCGGGGGCGTCATTCTTGGAGGTGTGCATTGGCTCGAAGGACCAGTGGACGGTTTCAGTGGTGGAGCTGTTGGGAAACGTAGCACGCAATTTCAAAAAAATTCCTACGCTCACGCAAGATCTATCTAGGAGATGCATAGCAACGAGAGGGGGAGAGTGTGTCTACGTACCCTCGTAGACCGAAAGCGGAAAGCGTTTTGCAACACATTTGATGTAGTCGAACTTCTTCGCACTTCAACCGATCAAGTACCAAACGCACGACACCTGCCCGTTCTGCACACTTTCAGCTCGATGACGTCCCTTGTTCCTTTGATCCAGCAAGGTGTCGAGGAAGTAGACGAGTTCCGTTAGCACGATGGTGTGGTGACGGTGATGGTGATGTGATCCGCGCAGGGCTTCGTCTAAGCACTACGAGAATATGACCGGAGGCGTAAACTATGGAGGGGGGCGCCGCACACGCCTAACAATTGTTGGTGTAACTTCTAGGCGCCCCTCCTCATGTATATATAGGTTGGAAGGGAGGAGAGACAGCCAAGGGGCGCACCAAGTAGGGGTCCTCCCAATTCAGTCAAACCTTCCCTTTCCTATTCCTATTCGGATTAGGAAGGGAAGAGGGGGAAGGGGGGATCCTATTCACCTTTTTCCTTTCCTCCTTCCCCTTTCCTTCTCCAATTTGGCCAACCCATATGTGGGGGGCGCACGAGCCCCTTTGTGGCTGGTGTGTTTCCCCTCTTGGCCCATAAGGCCCATATCTTTTGCCGGGGGTGCCCGGAACCCCTTCTGGTGACCCGATATCACCCGGAACACTTTCGGTGCCCAAATACCATCATCCTATATATCAATCTTTACCTCTCGATCATTTCGACGTTCCTCATCATGTCCGTGATCTCATCCGGGACTCCCAACAACATTCGGTCACCAAATCACATAACTCATATAATACAATATCGTCATCGAACGTTAAGCGTGCGGACCCTACAGGTTCGAGAACTAAGTAGACATGACCGAGACACTTCTTCGGCCAATAACCAATAGCGGGACCTGGATGCTCATATTGGTTCCTACATATTCTACGAAGATCTTTATCGGTCGAACCGTTATGACAACATACGTTATTCCCTTTGTCATCGATATGTTACTTGCCCGAGATTCGATCGTCGGTATCTTCATACCTAGTTCAATCTCGTTACCAGCAATTCTCTTTACTCGTTCTGTAATACATCATCCCGTGACTAACTCATTAGTCATTTGCCGTAGGATCCATTCTTAGCAACAAAGATCTTGCCTTAGGATCTATGGTAGAAGGTGTACCCAACAGTTTCTTTTGGGTATCCTATGAAGACGCACTTCTCCGATTTGGGTTCGAGCTTATCAGGCTGAAGCTTTTTTTACATAAGCATCGCAACCCCAAACTTTAAGAAACAACAACTTTCGTTTCTTGCCAAACCATAGTTCATACTGTGTCATCTCAACGGATTTATACGGTGCCCTATTTAACGTGAATGCAACTGTCTCTAATGCATAACCCCAAAACGATAGTGGTAAATCGGTAAGAGACATCATAGATTGCACCATATCTAATAAAGTACGGTTACGACATTCGGACACACCATTACACTGTGGTGTTCTAGGTGGCGTGAGCTATGAAATTATTCCACATTGTTTCAAATGAAGACCAAACTCGTAACTCAAATATTCGTCTCCGCAATCAGATCGTAGAAACTTTATTTTCTTGTTACAATGATTCTTTACTTCACTATGAAATTCTTTGAACTTTTCAAATGTTTCAGACTTGTGTTTCATCAAGTAGATATACCCATATCTTCTCAAATAATCTGTGAAGGTCATAAAATAATGATACCCGCCGCGAGCCTGAACACTCATCGGACCACATACATATATATGTATTATTTCAAATAAGTCATTGGCTCGCTCCATTGTTCTGGAGAACGGAGTTTTAGTCATCTTGCTCATGAGACATGGTTCACAAGCATCAAATGATTCATAATCAAGTGATTCCAAAAGTCCATCAGCATGGAGTTTCTTCATGCGCTTTACACCAATATGACCTAAATGGCAGTGCCACAAGTATGTTGCACTATCATTATCAACTCTCCATCTTTTGGCTTCAATATTATGAATATGTGTATTACTACGATCGAGTTTCAATAAACCATTCACCTTGGGTGTATGACCACAGAAAATTTTGTTCATGTAAACAGAATAACAATTATTCTCTAGCTTAAATGAATAATCGTATTGTAATAAACACGATCCAATCTTGTTAATGCTCAATGCAAACACCAAATAATATTTATTAAGGTTTAACACTAATCCCGAAAGTACAAGGAGCGTGCGATGATTATCATATCAATGTTGGAACTACTTCCAACACACATCGTCACCTCACCCTCAACTAGTCTCTGTTTATTCTGCAACTCCTGTTTCAAGTTACTGATCTTAGCAACCGAACATGTGTCAAATACCCAGGGGCTACTACGAGCACTAGTGAGGCACACATCAATAACATGTATATCAAATATACCTTTGTTCACTTTGCCATCCTTATTATCCGCCAAATAGTTGGGGTAGTTCCGCTTCCAGTGGCCATTTCCTTTGCAGTAGAAGCACTCCGTTTCAGGTTTGGGTCTAGCTTTGGGCTTCTTCTTGGGAGTGGCAACTTGCTTGTCGTTCTTCTTGAAGTTCCCTTTCTTTCCCTTGCCCTTTTTCTTGAAACTAGTGGTCTTGTTTAACCATCAACACTTGATGCTCTTTCTTGATTTCTACCTTCGCTGATTTCAGCATCATGAAGAGCTCGGGAATTGTTTTTGTCATCCCTTGCATATTATAGTTCATCACGAAGTTCTAGTAGCTTGGTGATAGTGACTAGAGAACTCTATCAATCACTATCTTATCTGGAAGATTAACTCCCACTTGATTCAGGTGATTGTAGTACCCAGACATTCTGAGCACATGCTCACTAGCTGAGCTACTCTCCTCCACCTTTTAGGCAAAGTATTTGTCAGAGGCCTCATACCTCTCGACATGGGCATGCGTCTGAAATACCAATTTCAGCTCTTGGAACATCTCATATGCTCCGCGGCATTCAAAACATTTTTGAAGTCCTGGTTCTAAGCCGTAAAGCATGGTGCACTAAACTATTAAGTAGACATCATATTGAGCTTTGCCAAACGTTCATAACGTTTGCATCTGCTCCTGCAATAGGCCTGTCACCTAGCGGTGCATCAAGGACATAATACTTCTGTTCAACAATGAGGATAATCCTTAGATCATGGACCTAGTTTCCATCATTGCTACTAACATCTTTCAACTTAGTTTTCTCTATGAACATATCAAAAACATAGGGGAGCTACAACGCAAGCTATTGATTTACAACATAATTTGCAAACACTATCAGGACTAAGTTCATGATAAATTAAAGTTCAATTAATCAAATTACTTAAGAACTCCCACTTAGATAGACATACCTCAAGTCATCTAAATTATACGTGATCCAAATCAACTAAACCATGTTCGATCATCACGTGAGATGGAGTAGTCTTCAATGGTGAACATCTCTATGTTGATCATATCTACTATATGATTCACGTTCAACCTATCGGTCTCCAGTGTTCCAAGGCCATGTCTGTACATGCTAGGCTCGTCAAGTTTAACCCGAGTATTCCACATGTGCAAAACTGTCTTGCACTCGTTGTATGTGAACATAGAGATTATCACACCCGATCATCACGTGGTGTCTCAGCACGATGAACGGTCGCAATGATGCATACTTAGGGAGAACACTTATACCTTGAAATTTTAGTAAGGGATCATCTTATAATGCTACCTCCGTACTAAGCAAAATAAGATGCACAAAAGATAAACATCACATGCAATCAAAATATGTGACATGATATGGCCATCATCATCTTGTGCCTTTGATCTCATCTTCAAAAGCACCGTCACGATCTCCATCGTCACCGGCTTAACACCTTGATCTCCATCGTAGCGTCGTGGTCCTCTCGCCAACTATTGCTTCTACGACTATCGCTAACGCATAGTGATAAAGTAAAGTGATTACATGGCGTTTGCATTTCATACAATAAAGCGACAACCATAAGGCTCCTGCCTGTTGCCGATAACTTTTACAAAACATGATCATCTCATACAACAACGTATATCACATCATGTCTTGACCATATCACATCACAAAATGCCCTGCAAAAACAAGTTAGACGTCCTCTACTTTGTTGTTGCAAGTTTTACGTGGCTGCTTGATACATCTCCAACGTATCTATAATTTTTGATTGTTCCATGCTGTAATATTATCATTCTTGGATGTTTTACAATCATTTTATAGTCATTTTGTATCATTTTTTTGGGACTAACCTATTGACATAGTGCCAAGTTCCAGTTGCTGTTTTCTGCATGTTTTTTATATCGCATGAAATAAATATCAAACGAAGTCCAAACACCGCGAAACTTTTTGGAGATTTTTTATGGGCCAGAAGACACCCAATGGGCTGAAGCTGACCTGGGGGGTGCCTGAGGGGGCACCACCCACCAGGGCGTGCCAAGCCCCCTGGCACGCCCAGGTGGGTTGTGCCCACCTTGGTGGCCTCCCGCACCGCCTCTTTACCCAATATTCCGAAACCATTCGGGGTAGACCTAGATCAGAAGTTCCGCCACCGAAAGGCTCTGTACTCCACGAGATCCAATCTAGAGCCCTTTCCGGCACTCTACCGGAGGGGGAAATCATCACCAGTGGCCACCTTCGTCATCCCGACGGCCACCATGATGAGGAGGGAGTAGTCCACCCTCAGGGCTGAGGGTAAGTACCAGTAGCTATGTGTTGTATCTCTCTCTCTCTCTCTCTCTCTCGTGTTCTTGATGGCACGATCTTGATGTATCGAGGGCTTTGTTAATATAGTTGGATCATATGGTGTTTTCCCCTCTCTTGTTGTGATGAATTGAGTTTTCCCTTTGAGATTTCTTTGGATTGAATACTTTTATGGATTTGAGAACACTTGATATATGTCTTGCAATTGAATACACGTGGTGACAATGGGGTACCGTATTGATTCACTTGATATATGTTTTGGCATCCAACTTGCGGATTCCCGCGGTGACATTGGGGTAATCTATGCATAGAGGTTGATGCACGTTCTTGTCTTTGTTTCTTCGGTAGAAATCTTGGGGCACTCTTTGAGGTTCTTTGCGTTGGATTGAGTATTACAAATCTGAATATGTTTTGGTGTTATCTTAGTATGAACTCTTGATAGATCGATCGGGAAGGATAAATTTGTGTTATCTTAGTACGAACTTTTGAAAGATCGATCGGAAAGGATAACCTTGTGTTATTTTAGTACGAACTCTTGGATAGATCGATCGAAAAGGATATCTTTGTGTTATTTTAGTACGAACTCTTGGAAAGATTGATCAGAAAGAATAACTTTGAGGTGGTTTCGTACCCCACCAACAATTTCTTCTTATGTTCTCCGCTAGATAGGAACTTTGGAGTGATTCTTCATCGCACGTTGAGGGGTGGTTATATGATCCAATTATATTAGCACTGTAGAGAGATTGCACTAGCAAAAGTACGGACCCTAGGCCTTGTTTTCCATCATTGCAATACCGTTTGTGCTCACTTTTGTTACTTGCTACCTTGCTGTTTTTTATTGTTCACACTACAAAAATTCATATCTACTATCCATATTACACTTGTATCACCATCTCTTCGCGGAACTAGTGCACCTATACAATTTCCCATTGTATTTGGTGTGTTGGGGACACAAGAGACTTTTTATTATTTGGTTGCAGGGTTGTTTGAGAGAGACCATCTTCATCCTACACCTCCTACAGATTGATAAACCTTAGGTCATCCACTTGGGGGAAAATTGCTACTGTCCTACAAAACTCTGCGCTTGGAGGCCCAACACGTGTCTACAAGAATAAAGTTGCGTCGTAGACAGCAAGCTCTTTTCTGGCGCCGTTGCCGGGGAGGTGAGTGCATGAAGGTATATCTTTAGATCTTGCAATCGAATCTTTTAGTTTCTTGTTTTATCACTAGTTTTGTTTATAAAAGAAAACAAAAAAAATGGAATTGAGGTTTCATCATATTATTGATCATCTTTATAATATCTTTCTTGAAAATGATGGATCGGAAAATTGTGCTCAATTGTTAGAAGAAGAATGCTATAAAATGTTTGACAAAAATGATGAGCATGATTGCAATGTTGTTAGTATGAATTCTTTTAATATCCATGATGCTAATGATATGCAAAGCCATAAGCTTGGGGATGCTATGTTTGATGAATATGATATTTTTAGCCCCCAAGATTTGACGTGGAAAATTGTTATAATGAAAGCATACCTCCTATTTTTGATGATTATATTGATGAAAGTGGATTTGGAGAGGTCATGACTTTATTTAGTGATCAATCCACTACTTTGGTGGATGTTTCATTTGACTATGATAACAAAGTTGCTATCTATGATGATTATGGTGATGACATGTATGCTATATTGAATAATGATAACCATGAAATTTTTCATCATGATTTTAATTTTCAATCACATGTTAGTTATTTTGTTGAGTTTGCTCCCACTACTATTCATGAGAATAAATTTGCTTATGTAGAGAGTAATAAAATTTCTATGCTTTTGCATCATGAAAAGAATGATTTATGTGATGGATATATTATTGAATTCATTCATGATGCTACTGAAAATTATTATGGGAGAGGAACTTATGCTTTTTCATATCACAAATAATATCAAGTTTCCTCTCTATGTGTTGAAAGTTTTGAAGTTTTGCTTGTTTTGCCTTCCTATGCTAGTTGATTCTTGTTCCCATATGTTGCTTGACCACAAAATCCCTATGCATAGGAAGTGGGTTAGACTTAAATGTGCTAGTCATATTCTTCATGATGCTCCTTTTTTGTTTCAATCTTTATCTTGTATGTGAGCATCATTGAAATCAGCATGCCTAGCTAAAAGGCATTAAAGAAAAGCGCTTGTTGGGAGACAACCCAACACTTATACCTACTGTTTTTGTGTGTTCACATGGTTATGCTACTGTAGTAATCATGTTTTATACCTTTTGTTTCAATAAAGTGCCAAGCAAAGCCTTAGGATCATGTTGGGTGATAGTAGATTTGATCTTGATGAAAAAACAGAAACTTCTGCGCTCACGAGAAAAATTCTCATTTTTAACAGAAGATTGATTTTAAGTTGATTCTTTTTGCAGAAGATTAATATATAAATTGTTCACATGGTCATATTTGTTTTTCAAGATTTTTAGAGTTGCAGAAGTATGGCGAATGTTCAGATCATTACAGACTGTTCCCTTTTTGACAGATTCCGTTTTCAATGCATAGTTTGCTTGTTTTCTACTCCCTCTGTCCCAAAATATAAGAACGTTTTTAACACTACACTAGTGTTAAAAATGTTATTATATTATGGGACGGAGGGAGTAGTTTCTATGGCTTATATTGATCAATATAAATTCTAGAAATGATATTCTACAGTAAGCAGTGTGTGATAAAAATTATGAATCTTGTCTTTGACAGTACCCAAAGTGAATGATTTGTTTTATCATACTAACCCATCTCACGAAGTTTTGTTAAGTTTTATGTGATTGAAGTTTTCAAGTTTTGGGTGAGATGTCGATATGAGGAGAACAAGGAGTGACAAGACCCTAAGCTTGTGGATGCCCAAGGCACCCCAAGGTAATATTCAAGGAAGATCCAAACAACTAAGCTTGGGGATGCCCCGGAAGGCATCCCCTCTTTCGTCTCCGACATTATCGGTAATCTCACTTGAAGCTATATTTTTATTCGTAACATGATATGAGTTTTGCTTGGAGCATCATTTTGTTTTGTCAGGGTTTGCTTGCTGGTATTTATAATAATGTTTTGCATATTTTATTTCAATAAAAGTGTCAAGGATAGCCTTTACCATGCTTATTTTGCAAGTCTATATGTTGCTGTTTGAAAACAGAAAGTTTTTTTTATCATTGTCTGAATTATTATGGATAGTCAGAACGTGATAAAATCTTGAAATTTTTACAAAGTTATTATGAACAAGTTCTCTGTAACGTGGTAATTTTTCAGAATTTTTAGAGCTGGGGAAGTATGAGAACAATTCCACTCTTTACAGACTGTACTGTTTTAGCAGATTGCTGTTATGTTTGCATTGTTTGCATAAGTTTGCTTGTTTACTGATTCTATTTGAGGATAGGAGTATTAAATATGTAGAGGCATTTAGCATGCAATGTTGAATAATAGTTTTAGTGATTTTCTACAGTAGAGGATGGTAAGGTTTTGCATTGATTTATACTAACTTATCTCACGAGTTCTTGTTGAGTTTTGTGTGGATGTAGTTTTTGAGATTTAGGAAAACTGTGATATGAGAAGAACTAAGGAGACACAAAGGCTCAAGCTTGGGGATGCCCAAGGCACCCCAAGATAATATTTCAAGAAGTCTCAAGCATCTAAGCTTGGGGATGCCCCGATAGGCATCCCACCTTTCTTCATCAACAATTATCGGTTAATACTTATATCTTTTTGAGCACAGTGTGATTTATTATTTTTGAAGAAATTCTCTCTTGATTCACTTAGATTAATTTGATAGAGGTAAATTTTATGCTCACGAACTTCACTTATATTTGTTTGAGCTTATCAAAAGCAACACATAAAATTAGTCCCAAAGCGATAGATATGCAAGAAGGATATAATAAAAACTTTCATGAAGATCACTGGACAAAATAAACTTGATTCCTTGTAATAGTTTTGAGACATGATGATGTGATATCCGAGTCAGGTTAATGAGTAATTGTGCTTTAGTAATATATTGATGTTAAGGTTTGTGATTCCCGAAGCATGCATGTATAGTCTCTCGTTATGCCGGGAAGTTGGAGCACAATTTATCCGTGATTGTCCCATCTTTGTGTGAAGGTCTGGGGCGCGCGATGGTTAACTCCTACCAACCCCCCCCCCTAGGAGCATGCGTAGTATTACTTTGCTTCGAGGGCTAATAAACTTTTGCAATATGAGTTCTTTATGACTAATGTGAGTCCATGGATTATACACACTCTCACCCTTTCATAATTGCTAGCCTCTCTTGTACCATGCAATTTTTACCGGTGCATAAACTTTATTATACCTTCCTCAAAACAACCACCATACCTACCTATATGCGGCATTCCCTTGCCTCTCTAAGCAAATTTGTATGTGCCATCTCTAATTTTCAAAATAAATTTCCCTTTTGCGTGCCCGTACCGCTCGCGAGGCGGTGAGGGGTGGCCAATATTTTCCATGCTAGATATGTTATTCTCACGATAAGTGTTTATTCACTTGTCATTGCACGAGAGTAAGGCAAAGGTATTAGGAATGCCCAGTCCCGAAATGAAAAACAAATTTACTTTATGTTGTAAAATAATAAATTCCTTGGAAAGTGTTGGTATGGAAGGCAATCGTGGATTCGGCTAGCCATGGCTTGTGAAAGTTTGGTGGAAAAGGAATAAACTTTATTTTATGTTTGGGAACCGCCTATGATATATCTAGCATGGAAAGTGTTGGGAACCTTGAGTCGTTTTCGTTGGTGGGAAAAGTATACCTCCCAAAGTAATTTTATCTCTCAACTTAAGATTTGAGCTCTAGCACCTCTACAAATCCCTACTCACATTGATATCGATTGATGGACATCTCTATAGTCCATTAGTTTGTCTACTTGATGTGAGACTTTCTTCCCTTCTTTTGTCTACTACCACCGCATTCTATTCCACCTATATTGCTATATCCATGGCTTGCGCTCATGTATTGCGTGAGAGTTGAAAATGCTGAAGCGCGTGAAAAAGTATGAACCAATTGCTTGGCTGACACCGGGGTAGTACATGATTTATACTTTGAGCTGGGAAGACACAACATGAAAAGACTATATGATTTTGTAGGGATAACGTTCTTTAGCATTAGATATTCCGAAAGACATGGTTACTTGTTGATATGTTTGAGTACTTAAATCTCATGTCAAAACTAGACTATTGCTTTGAACCATATAAAGTCCAAATGTCCATGCTATAAAGAAAAAGAATATGATATGACATGCTAGGCAGCATTCCACAAAAAAAATTCTGTTTTTATCATTTACCTACTCGAGGACGAGCAGGAATTAAGCTTGGGGATGCTGATACGTCTCCAATGTATCTATACTTTTTTATTGTTCCATGCTGTTATATTATCATTCTTGGATGTTTTACAATCATTTTATAGTCATTTTGTAACATTTTTTGGGACTAACCTGTTGACATAGTGCCAAGTGCAAGTTGCTGTTTTCTGCGTGTTTTTTTACATCGCAAGAAATCAATATCAAACGGAGTCCAAACACCATGAAACTTTTTGGAGATTTTTTATGGGCCAGAAGACACCCAATGGGCTGAAGCTGCACATGGGGGGCGCCCCGAGGGCGACACAACCCACCAAGGCACGCCAGCCCCCCTGGCGCTCCCAGGTGGGTTGTGCCCACCTCCATGGCCTCCCGCACCGCCTCTTTACCCTATAAATTCACAAATATTCCAAAACCCTTCGGGGTAGACCTAGATCATAAGTTCCGCCGCCGCAAGGCTCTGTACTCCGCGAGATCCAATCTAGATCCCTTTCCGGCACTCCGCTGGAGTGGGAAATCATCACCGGTGGCCATCTTCATCATCCTGGCAGCCACCATGATGAGGAGGGAGTAGTCCACCCTCGGGGCTGAGGGTATGTACCAGTAGCTATGTGTTGTATCTCTCTCTCTCTCTCTCTCTCTCTCTCTCTCTCTCGTTCTTGATGGCACGATCTTGATGTATTGGAGGCTTTGTTAATATAGTGGGAGCATATGGTGTTTTCTCCTCTCTTGTTGTGATGAATTGAGTTTTCCCTTTGAGATTTCTTTGGATTCAATACTTTTATGGATTTGAGAACACTTGATATATGTCTTGCAGTTGAATACTGATGGGCCTCGAACCCCTCGTTGGATTACCCCAAGTGGAAGGTGTAAGATGCAGTAAGCAGAAGTGTTTTCCCTTAGCAAAGATACCAAGGATCAAATCCCCAGAGACTCCTAGGTTCAACAGGTAGGTGTCAACTGCTAACGGCGCAATTAGCAATCAACGTGGACCTGCACACAGATACAAATAACTTTGCTCCCAACGAGTACAGAGAGGTTGTCAATCTCTCCGGCCTTGTAGTTCACAAAGGGTTAAAAGCAATATGATAGTAGTGATAGATAGTGTTTTGCAATAGTAAGTAAAATAGCGAAAAGTAAATAGTGTATGTGATCAATGATGGTAATATGGACCGGAGTCACATGATGTTCACTAGTGATGTCTCTCTCCCAAAAGACGATAAAACAGCTATGTGAGGTAACAAATTACAGCTGGGCAATTGACAGGACCACGAACGCAAACCAATGCTGACTACATTACAAGAAAGGTTGAGGTTCAAAGCATGGGCGGTACGCCAAAGTAAGTAGACCGAAATCCATCTGCACCTACTACTAATCATCCACCTTGAGATATCTATCCAGAACATCTCGCTGGTATTAAGTTGCGAGTCCCACCCATAGTGTAAACTCAATGCAACAGACAACTGCATTAAAAGAACTTTGCGTAAAGTAAACAATCCTTGCACCCGCGGGCACAAGCACCGTTGTTTTCCCCCTTGTGGCAACAGCACATCCCCTAGACTCATGTTTCTGTCACTCAAGCTAGTCATCGAGGGGCATGAACCCACAATCGAGCATAACGTTCCCTCTTGGAGTCACTACCTACTACTTGGCCAAAGCAATAAATAACAACGGAGAACATGCAAGAATTACTTATGAACTAAAATATAAAAGAGGTGAATCAAATATATTACTCAAGATCAATCTGAACATAATCTCATAATCCATCGGATCCCAGCAAACTCATCATAGCAACAACATAAGGATTACATAGGTGCCTCGATCATGTAGGGCAGCTCACGAGGACTAATTAGTGAAGCACAAGAACGGGAGGAGAACATCACATAGCTACTGGTCATGGACTCATGGTCCAAGGGAGACTACTCAAGTCATCCGGGAGGCGTCCATGGTGGTGGAGAAGCTCCCGGTGGTGATCCCCCCCTCCGGCAGGGTGCCGGGAAGAGTTCTCCTGGTGCTCCCGATCTTGGAAGCGGCGGCGGCGGCGGAACAGAGATGGGATCGCGAAAAATAAGTCCTATTTCAAGGGTTACGGGGGACCCTTTAAATATCTGCCAAAGTAGGGCACCGGGGGGCTCTCGGGGGGCCGAGGCGCCCCCCCCGGCGCGACCCAGGGGGGGGGGGCCCACAGGGTGCCTGGAGCCCTGTGCCCCCCCAGGCTCCCCTTCGGAAGCAGTGTCGTTCCCGGAACGCTGATTTTTTATATTTTTTTCTGTATTTTTCTGGGCAGTTCTCGAAACGTGAAAACCTAAAATACAAAAACAGCCGAAAACAGAAACTGGCACTGGGGTGCACTGGATTAGTAAGTTAGTCCAAATATGATCAAAAGTGTATGGAAGTGTATGAATATCATAGCAATATCACCCAAAAGTGGCATGGAGCAAGCAGAAATTATAGATACGTTTTGGACGTATCAACATCCCCAAGCTTAATTCCTGCTCGTCCTCGAGTAGGTAAATGATAACAAGAATAATTTCTGTGGTGACATGCTATTAACCATATAAGACTTTCTCATAGTCATATGACAAAAGCTTACTGAGACAATGATTCTAAAGTAACTAAGTTGTCTCAAGAGAAAATCACAAATGACTGAAAGTTTTACAATATGAAACTGAAACATCAAAAAGATTTGCAATGAACATGATGTGCAAATATGATCAAGTGATATCTAGCTTGCCCCTTTTAGTGATGCAAAACATAAATGCAAGGGCACCTTCAAGGTTTAAGTGATGACTAGATACAATCATTTCAGAATAAACGATATCACAATCATGCAAAAGACAATGCTACTTTGGGACAATGCACATTACACTTAGAATGACAATCATGCTCTCAGTAGTTGATGCTTGAAGTGCTAGAGCTTTTTATTATGAAACATGGAAGCAATTGTGTCAACGGTAGTAGTACTTCATATGTGTCATGTATAAAACATCTTATAAGTTGCAAGCCTCATGCATCGAATACCAATAGTGCTCGCTCCTTGTCCTAATTAGCTCGGATCCCCATGGGTTATCATTGCATTGCATATGTTTTTACCAAGTGTCACAAAGGGGTACCTCTATGCCACCTGTACAAAGGTCCAAGGAGATAGATCGCATTCGATTTCTCGTTTTTGATAAATCTCAACTTGAGGACATCCATACCGGGACAACATAGAAAATAGATGATGGACTCCTCTTTAATGCATAAGCATATTCTCATGAGAGATTGAGGATTAAGGTCCAAGCTAAAACTTCCACCATGATGCATGGCTTTGGTTGGCGGCCCGATGTTCTTCTCTAACAATATGCATATTAATTCAACCCACGGTAAATCACCCTTACTTCAGACAAGACGAACATGCATAGCAACTCACATGATATTCAACAAAAGTGTGACAGTTGATGGCGTCCCCAGAAACATGGTTACTGCTCAGCAAGCAACTCATAAGAAATAAGATACATAAGCAACATATTCTTTACCACAATAGTTTTTAGGCTACTTTCCCATGAGCTATGTATTGCATGGTTAATTTGCTTAGTGCAGGTGGAGGTTAGCAAAAGACTGGGAGCGACCAACTAAGAGAGCAATGACGGTCATAATCATGCAGAGCGACAAAGCAATATTGAATCAGGCATGGTAGTTATATCGCTACTTAGAAACAAAAGATCATCAAGGCTTGACAGACTTTCTTTACAGTCTTGAATATGCGTGAGCATACGCCAAGTCAATCAAAATAAATTCTCGAAGGAAGATATTACTAAACCATACCACATCATAGGCAAACAAACCAAGTTGGTACTCCAATGACACATTGGGAACCCCCCAGCTACTTGAGATTAACCATAAGAAAACCTAAACTACTAAGCACCATCATGAAAGTAGCATATTTATCATAGACATATTAACCCATGTAACGGAAGTAAACTCTCTTAATAAGGTGAGCATGGTAATTAAAGAGAGTTCAAGCAACCAACTAAATAAAAGCTCTTTGAAAAGATAAGCATGAATACTAAGAGCAGAGCATGATAGTAGCTATTAAAAAGACAAAGAACACACACAGCATAGATAGACATGAAAATTCTATGTAATGTTCTAGGTAGAGGTGGAGCGTGTTTCTCTCCCACATAAAGGAATGCTGGGTTCCGACTCGTTATGAAAAACTAAAAAGAAAACTAAAAGCAAGACGCTCCAAGCATAGCACATAACACATGAAGTGATAAAAACATAGCGGAACGAAAGACGAACTGATAATGTTGATGGAGAAGGGGATGCACGGGGGCATCCCCAAGCTTAGATGCTTGAGTCTCCTTGAATATTTCTTGGGGGTGCACGGGCATCCCCAAGCTTGAGCGCTTGACACTCCTGAATCTTTTTATCATCTTCCCTCGCACACTTGAAAACTCCCTTCATTCATAACTCATTCATAATCTGATTAGCGAGGTTAGTACCCTTAATAAAATAATTATACCTTGCTGGAAATAAGGATATTCTTGAAGTTCTACTGTTTCTCAAGATTGCCAAAAGGTTTTTGCAAATAAAAAGCAAGTTCTTAATTTGCAAAGTGAAGGTAAGGCAAAACAGGGCAGAATCTGTGAAAAACAGAACAACAGGCAGTAATTGACCTGTTCGGGATACTTCTGCAACTCAAATAAAAAAACTCAGAACTGACGCACGAAATAAAATTATATAGAGAACGCTGTCGAAAAAAATTCAGACCAAAAATATGATCTGGTGATTTTATACGAATTTTTCTATCCAAGGACAGAATCTGTTTCCTGGACAGCACCTCACAACTTTTGAACTTTCTAGCAATCAGAGGCTATACTTGGCACAAATATGAAAATAAAAGATACAATGATGATGCTACATCAGTAAACAACATCAGGACTCAACAAAAGCAAAATTTTTATTCATGTGGGCTGCCTCCCAAAAGCGCTTTCTTTTATGCCTTTAAGCTAGGCATAATGCATAGAGGAATCAATATTCATCATAATAATCGGAGTTATAAATTGGTTCAAATGATTCCTAAACAAGTTCATTCTTGTTCCTTTTAGGAAAGGGGTACACACCTTTTGCCTTCCCGCGTAAGCGGATTTGTCCCTTACCTATATCGATGAAGCCTTTAACTGCTCGGAGGAAGTCCCTTCCAAGCACTATATTTCCTTAGTTTGGCTCCACGATGAAGAAATCAATCATTGCAATCCCTTTAAGGAATTTGTCGGTGTACTAAGGTAGGGGTACCTCAGTACCCCAACTTGTGCACGGGCAGTTGCAGTTTCCCACGGCAGGGTTTACCACGTGCTCGCCGGAGACCTTCCTGCTCCATGACAAACCATTCAAAAACAAAGTATACAAGACAGAAGATCGAGACCCCGGCAAGTGGAGCTTGCCGGGAAGGCCGTTCCAGGCTCAAGGTTACTTCACTCACGCAAGGCCCTGGCAAGAGGAGCTTGCCAGGAAGACTAGAAGATTACATCATAGAAGACATGCCTCGGCGCTATATGCGCCCCGGCAAGGGCCCGGTGAGCGACAAGCTTCAGAGCCCGGCAAGCTCCCGGGCCCGGCAAGGTCGAAGCCCCGGCAAGGTGCTTGCCGGGAAAGTTACGCTGTGTGCCCGCGCTCCAGCTCATCGGCCCACGCGTCGCCCTGGGGCCTTTCCAGGGACGCGTGGCGGATGGCTGTGCAGCCTGGGGGACACGGTGGCACTCCACGGTGATGAAGCCATCGCCGTGGCAGACGGAGACGCAAGGGCGGGAGCTTTTGGGGTCGACGGCGACGGGCATTAAATGCCCTTGTCCCCCACTGTCAAAGTAGGTAGCGACCACTGTTCACGCACTGTAGCTCCACTATTCCGCACTGTTACAACTACCACCTCTTTTACATTTTTACCCCTTTCTTCTACGTTGACACCTGTCGGTGACCCCTTGCACTATAAAAGGAGGCCCATGCACAACGTAGAAAGGGGTTCGGAACCTAGATCGCTCATACGTTCGGTGTAGCTGGTTCTTCAAGCTCCCGAACTCTCCAACTCAATACACAACTAAGCAGGAGTAGGGTTTTACGCGTCCACCGCGGCCCGAACCTGGGTAAACTGCCCGCGTGTTCGCTACGATCTGCTCTTCGTGCTCCCTCCGCCCTCTTACCGCACAGACAAGGGGCTCCGGTCCCATAGGTGTTCGTGGCGGACAGTTTCCCCCGACATCTTTGGCGCGCCAGGTAGGGGGCGTCGAGGTTGTGCGAATCTGATCCGGCGTTCACGCGGGCGCATTCTTCAGCAACCTCTCCAGTTTCATCAGCAACTTCGTCGACAACAGCACCATGGCCCCGAAGAAGAAGGCTTCGGAGGTCGGGGGCCCGTCTGCGTCTCATCCGCCGCCACCGGAACCAACGGTGGGCGGGGGAGATGCCGTCGGAAGGGTGGTCGCCGGCGAGGACACTCGCGGCGCCACCAAATCCAAGGACAGAGCGGACGACCGGGACTCGGTCTCCGTGGACGCGCCGCGTCCATCTCAGCACACGACGACCCAGCAGCGCCATACCACGGGAGGTGGTATCCGCTTGCTGGGCCAAGGGCAAACCGGAGGTTCGCGGGATGCCCCGGGCCAACGTCCGGGCACAAGCAAAGCGAAGGCGCCGGGGCGGGACCCTGCTCCTTCTAACGCCGTTAGGAGGCCGAGCATATCCCGCTCCTCGCACCGTTCGCCCCCGTTCCCCTCCACTCCAGCAGAAGCGCTCGCGAGGGCGCAACTGCTCCTCGATTTCCCTCCAGCGGCAGACAAAGCCGAAGACTGGAGGGTAACCATCCAGAGCCTGATAGCCTTCGCCAACAACGACTCTCCACAGCAGCCGGCGACCTCGCGGCCGCGGCAAGCCGAGAAGACGAAGGCCGACGGCGACAAGACTGCCGGGGGTGCAACCACCGTGCACTCCCCGCCGCAGAAGCAGAAGACGCCGCCCCGCCGGAACAACGCCGACGACGGCTCCACGGCGTCGTCGGATCCGCGGGCTCGTCGGGACCAGCGCCAAGTCCTGGACGACCAGCGACAAGAAGACGCTCGCACAACGATCGAGCGCCGCCGAGAAGCCCGGCGACAATCAGACCAGAGGGCTGGGAACGCTGTCGACGCGCGCGCGCCCGGTGAACCAGGCGACTTGCCGTACGCGGCAGGCTGCCCTGCGTTCACCCGCGAGCTGCGGCGCGTCCAGTGGCCCAGCATGAAGAATTTCAAGCCCGACGTACCGGAGAAGTACGACGGCAAGATGCACCCCTCGGAGTTCCTCAGCGTTTACACCATTGCGGTGCAGGCTGCCGGGGGGCGCGACGAGAAGATTTTGGCGAACTACTTCCCGCTCGTGCTTAAGCCGAACGTTCGTTCGTGGCTTATGCACTTGCCGGAAGGCTCCATTTCTTCTTGGGCGGATCTTTGCCACCAATTTGTTGGCGCCTTCACCGGCGGCCACAAACCCCACGGCCAGGAAAGCGATCTCCATATTCTGGCCCAGAAGGAAGGAGAACCCCTGCGCAGGTACATCCAACGCTTCAGCCGTGTACAGCACAACATCCCCGACGTCCACCCTGCCGCGGTTATCAGCGCGTTCCACCAGAACGTGCGTAACCGCCGCATGCGTGAAGAAATGGCCATGACCAAGATTCGGGATGTCAGCGAGCTCTACGCTCTGGCTGATAAGTGCGCACGCGCAGAAGAGGGGAGGAGGCTCCCCGGGGAGGATGCTGGCGCAGGGGGAAGCGACAGCGACGACGCCGCCCCGGCAAAGAAGGGCCGGCGGCGGAACAACAGGAGGAAAAACAAGAAAGAAGTACTTGCCGTCGAGAAGTCCGGCAAGGAGGCTCCCGCCAAGCAAACGCAGGCTGGCGGCTCCGGCAAGGAGCCTGCCCCTGTAGCGGCAGCCGACAAGCAGGACGGCTCCGACAAGCAATACTGTAAGATCCACCGCACCAAGGGCCACGACCTCTCCAACTGCAAGCGCGTCGAGTACCTCGTCGAGCAGCAGAAAGCTGAGTACGAGAGGCGCGACAAGGAGAAGGCCCAAGGTGGCGGAGGAGAGCCAAGCAAGAAGCGGCCGTTCAATGGCCGGGGAGGACGCCGCGGCAAGGCCAAGCAGCGGCAAGGTGATCGACCTCCCCGGGGCCGCGACAAGGATGAAGAGGACGACGACGAAGACATGGAGGATGAAGATAACAGCGAGCAGGAGTTCCAGAAGGCCACGGAGGTCCTGTGCGTCGACGGTGGCGCCTCTCTGCACACCTCCCACCGCCAGCTCAAACAGTGGGTGCGTGAGGTGAATGCAGCAGAGCCTCCCGTGGAGTCGCGCAGGCTCCTCAAATGGTCCAGCACGCCCATCATTTTTGATCTTGAGGATCACCCTGACCGCACCACTGCGGTCGGGTGCTTGCCGATGCTGGTCTCACCCACCATCCGCAACCTCAAGGTCACCAAAATGTTGGTTGACGGCGGGGCCGGGCTGAACTTGATCTCCTCTGCTGTGATCAAGAAACTCCAAATCCCAGATGGCGAGCTCGAAGAGACCGGTTCTTTCCAAGGAATCAATCCGGGAAGGAGCAAGCCAACGGGGAAGATCACTCTGCCGGTGACCTTTGGCGGGGAGCTCAACTTCAGAACTGAGCGCATCACTTTCGACGTTGCCGATATTCCATTACCATACAATGGAATACTCGGCCGTCCCGCCCTCGCCAAGTTCATGGCAGCTTCCCACTATGCTTACAACGTACTTAAGATGCCGGGGCCGATAAGCGTCATCACTGTCCACGGTGACAAGAAAGATGCGCTTGTCTGCGCCGACAAGATCTACCGGGATGCAGCAGCTGCGGCCGAGAAGGATACACTTGCCGCTGAAGCTCCCGGGGGGAAGAAGACGAAGACCAAGTCCGGTAAGTGCTCTGGGGCCCACTCCGGCAACCGCACCTCTTCGGAGTGCTGCGCTGCCGTCGAGGACGTCCCATCGAGCTCCACCGGCAAGTGTAAGAAAGGGATGGCCGCTCCTCCGGCAACCAAGAAGGTGTCCGCCAAGGAGGACGGCACTGGTGGTACCTTCACCATCAGTGCCACACTTGACAGCAAATAGGAAAGCGCGCTCGTTGCCTTCCTGCGGGCGAATGTCGATGTGTTTGCCTGGCAACCATCTGACATCCCCGGTGTTCCCAGGAATGTAATTGAGCACAAGCTTGCTGTCTGTCCTCATGCGCGGCCCATCAAGCAGAAGGTGAGAAAGCAAGCCGTGGAGCGCCAAGAATTCATCAACGAAGAGATCAAGAAGCTAGAGGCAGCAGGCCTAGTTAGAGGTGTGATCCATCCGACGTGGTTGGCAAACCCAGTCGTCGTGCGCAAGGCCAACGGGAAGTGGAGACTGTGTATAGACTTCACCGATGTGAATAAGGCATGTCCCAAGGATCCATTCCCTTTGCCGCGCATTGACCAGATCGTTGACTCCACTGCCGGATGTGAGCTACTCTCTTTTCTTGATGCATATTCAGGCTACCACCAGATCTTTATGGCCAAAGAGGATGAAGAGAAGACTGCATTTATCACTCCATGTGGCACTTATTGCTTCATACGCATGCCATTTGGACTGAAGAATGCGGGATCGACATTTGCAAGGGTAGTGCACACTGCTTTCGAGCCACAGATCCACAGAAATGTAGAGGCTTACATGGATGACATCGTGGTGAAGAGTAAGAGCAAGGAAACCCTGATCCAAGATTTGGAAGAAACATTTCAGAACCTGCGCAGAATACAGCTCAAGTTGAACCCCGAGAAGTGCGTCTTTGGAGTCCCCTCCGGCAAGCTTCTCGGGTTCTTTGTGTCACAAAGGGGGATTGAAGCTAATCCCGACAAGATTAAAGACATTGAGCAGATCGAGGCCCCGAAGCGCGTTAAGGATGTCAGAAGGCTTGCAGGTTGTGTGGCTGCCCTCAGTAGGTTCATTTCGAAATCTGCAGAACGCGCCCTGCCTTTCTTCAAAATCTTGAAGAAGGCAGGTCCCATGAAGTGGACTCCAGAAGCGGAGGCAGCGCTGCAAGATTTGAAACGGTACCTATCCTCCACTCCAATACTTGTCGCACCTAGACCACAGGAAAAGTTGCTGCTGTACCTAGCGGCAACCAACCAGGTGGTTAGTGCTGCGTTAGTGGCGGAGAGGGAGCCCGACGAGGAATCTGCACCACCGGCAAGCGAATCCAGCGACAAGCAGGGGGCTGCTCCGACAAGCTCTGGCCCCGACAAGGACGACCCTGCGCAGGGACAGGAAGAGGTGCGGAAGAAGATGGTGCAGCGCCCAGTGTATTTCGTAAGTTCCCTTCTCCAAGGGGCTAGATCAAGATACTCTGGTGTGCAAAAGTTGCTTTTCGGCCTCCTCATGGCCTCGAGAAAGCTGCGCCATTACTTCCAGGCACATGAGATAACAGTGGTCACTCGCTTTCCGCTGAAGAGGATATTGCACAACCCAGAAGCAACAGGCAGGGTCGTTGAGTGGGCACTGGAGCTGTCGAGCTTTGGACTCAAGTTTGAAAGTACTTCAACCATACAGAGCCGAGCTTTGGCAGAATTCATAGCTGAGTGGACCCCAACGCCCGATGAAGAAGTCCAAGAAACAAGTGCACCCGTACAAGAAGCGACAAGTGAATGGGTAATGTATTTTGACGGTGCCTTCTCGCTGCAAGGCGCTGGTGCTGGCGTGGTACTCATCGCGCCCACCGGAGAGCACCTCAAGTATGTTATCCAGATGCACTTCCCAAGAGAGCAAGCGACAAACAACACTGCTGAATATGAAGGCTTGCTTGCCGGCCTCAGGATTGCGGCCGAACTTGGGATCAGGAAGCTGATTGTACGAGGAGATTCTCAGTTGGTGGTCCGGCAAGTCAACAAGAGTTACCAGAGCCCTTTGATGGAAGCTTATGTAGATGAAGTGAGGAAGCTTGAGGAGCACTTTGAAGGTCCGCAAATGGAGCATGTCCCGAGAGCTCAGAATGAGATAGCAGATGGCCTTTCAAAGTGTGCTTCGATGAAGTTACCTGTGGAACCAGGGACCTTCTTGCTCAAGCTGACTCAACCATCCGTTACACCATCAATTGGGCAATCCAAGAAGAGAAAGTTGGTCTCCGGCGACTACTTGCCGGCGGATCTTCCTAAAACCGCCGCCAAGGTCTCCAAGATCAACAACCAGAACGCTGAGGAACAGTTTGCTCCTGCAGATCCTCGGGTCTGTACAGTTGAAGCAAGCGTTCCCGACAAGCCTCGCCCCGGCGAGCTTGCCGGGGGACCTTCAGCTCCGGCAGAGCCAGAGGTTCTTGCCGTAGAAGCCGAGGTCCCCGCAGCGGCACTCATGCCTTTAGTCCTTGCCGTTGAGCCCCAAGCTCCGGCATGGGCACATCAGATTGTCCGTTTTCTGCAAACTGGAGAACTTCCCGACGACCCAGAAGAAATAGAGAAGATAACCAGGCAGTCAAGTATGTACCAGTTCGTGGATAACGAGCTGTACAGAAGAAGACTCAATGGTGTCAGACTGAAGTGCATCTCCAGGGAAGATGGACAGAAGCTGTTGGCAGAAATACACGGAGGCATATGCGGCCACCACATTGGCGCAAGGGCGCTTGCCGGGAAGGCTTTCCGGCAAGTGTTCTTTTGGCAAGAAGCCCTCCAAGATGCAACTGCACTAGTAACCAAGTGTGAAGCGTGCCAGTTCCATGCGAAGCAAATTCATCAGCCAGCTCAAGCTCTCCAAACAATTCCTTTGTCCTGGCCCTTCTCGGTCTGGGGGCTCGATATCCTCGGCCCCTTCCCCCGAGCCGTCGGGGGCTTTGAGTACTTGTACGTTGCAATCGACAAGTTCACAAAGTGGCCAGAAGTGGAGCCAGTGAGAAAGGTGACAGCACAGTCAGCGGTCAGGTTCTTCAGGTCGATTGTTTGCCGTTTCGGGATCCCTAACAGGATCATCACCGACAACGGTACACAATTTACTAGTCGCACCTTCATGCAGTACGTCCAAGACCTTGGCGCCAAGGTCTGTTTCGCTTCCGTTGCTCACCCGAGGAGCAACGGTCAAGCGGAGAGGGCCAATGCTGAAGTGCTGCGCGGGCTCAAGACAAGGACCTTTGACAGGCTGCGCAAGTGCGGAAGAAATTGGATAGAGGAGCTACCGGCGGCTCTTTGGTCAATCAGAACGACACCAAGTCGAGCCACCGGGCAGACACCCTTTGCTCTAGTCTATGGAGCAGAGGCAGTTCTCCCCACGGAACTCGTATACGGATCTCCTCGAGTGCTCGCTTATGATGAGCTCGAGCAAGAGCAACTGCGGCAAGATGACGCATTGCTCCTCGAGGAGGAACGTCTCCAGGCTGCTGTACGAGCTGCTCGATACCAGCAAGCCTTGCGCCGCTATCATACCCGCAAGGTTAAGGCCAGGAGTCTCGAGGAAGGCGACCTTGTTCTTCGGCAGTTCAGTCCGCCAAGAATTCCAACAAGTTGACGCCGAAGTGGGAAGGCCCTTATCGGGTGAGACAAGTCACGAGGCCTGGCGCTGTCCGCCTCGAGACCGAAGAAGGCTTACCGGTGAGCAACTCCTGGAACATAGAGCATCTTCGCAAGTTTCACCCATAAGGCGCGGTTGCCGTGATCCGCTCCGGCAACAACCTTTTGTACAAGCTTTGCCGCTGTTGCATGTAACCCTTTGTACAAAGCCGGGCGCAGACCCCGTGCATCAGTAAAGTTTTGTGTTTTGCGCTATTTGCCTTTTACGTGCTTTTCCCCGCTATTTGCATGTGTTATTTGGCATCTTGTGCAACATACACATCCGGTAAGCATTACAACGCCGAAAGGCCATGTACTTGTTTCCCTCTTCTTTTCCTTTGCCTCTTAAGCAGAAGGAACGTTCCTCGCGCACAAGTTTGCCGGGGGGGAAGGAGATGGAAGAGGAACCAAGTGCCGTTCAAGAAAGAGAAGCCTTACCGAGAAGCAAGCAATATATGAAAGCTAAGTTATTAGAATTTGAGCAGTTCAAATTTTTAAATTTTAGTTGTCTTCCTTGAACAATCGCACTTTGTATGGAAAACCTGTGCGCGGAGGAACCTACCCGTAGCTAGCCGCACCCTTGTCTTGTTTCCGAGTACGCTCAACGATTTAAGTGAGCTGCGACAAGTGTCGCGCCCTTACTTCGTTTTCGAGTTCGCTCAGCAAGTTAAGTGCGTTGCGACTAGCTGCGGCAAGGTTGCTTGCCGGTGAGACCTTGGCCAGCAGGCTGCTCAGAGTTAGGCACTCAGTGCTCGCGGCAAAGGCCCCTTGCCGGCAAAGCTCCCCGGGAGCGTAGGGTGAAAAACGTACAAAGTAAAAGATCAGGACAAGGAAGATAACATTGCACTGATTGATCAAAATGAGATAAATATCTTACAAAGAATAACTTGTCGCAATGATTAATGAGTTCATAACTCCCTATGCAGCAACAAAAAGAGATAAAGATAAAGGAGGCCTAATCTACGCGGTCGCCCTCAATCCTGGAGATCTTGTTCACCTTGGCGATGATGTGGGCGACCTGCTCCTTCAGCACCTCCATGTTTGCGTCGGCCGGCAAGCTGCGGAGAACGTTGGTGAGGTTGATGCCGGGATTGCGGTATACAATCTTCGTCAGCACACGCTCCAAGGTCCCCGTGCAGAGCAGACGCGACTCCTCGGCCAGCTGCGCGGGAATCTTCTTCCGAAGACCTGCGAGGGCTGGCGCAATCCCTCTGAAGAAGAGGCTGAGTTTGGCGCTGTGAGGGAGGTTCGGATCCGGTGAGTAGATGAGATGCTCAACTTTCAGCGCCAGCAGCTCCTGGTCGATGTTGGACGCGGAAGATACCAAGTCCTCGGTCCATACCTCTACGGTACGGCGGAAGTTCTCGGCCGCTTTGTTGGCGCTGTCCACCAAGGTTCGCTCCTTGCGGAGCTCCTCCTTCAGCTTGGTCTCCCGATCCCGGACGGCGTCAAGCGAGTCCTTCAGCGTGGAGACCTTCAGCTCCAGATCCTCGATGGAGTCCTTGGCGGCCTTCAGCTCGTCGCCCTTCTCAGAAAGACGCACCTGGAGTTCTGAGTTGGTGTGGGCGTCCTTCTCGCGCTCTATGTTGAGCGCGGCGACCCTCTCCACGCTCGCCTTCAGCGACTCCTCCAGCTGCGCGACCTTGGCGGCAAGCTCCTCCTTGGCGGTCTCCGCGGCAGCCGCGGCGGCTTTCTCCTCCTTCAGCTCCCCGCCAAGGGCCTGCTCCCGAGCGGCAAGGTCTTCCTCGTGGGAGTCGAGGTTGACCTTCCGCTGGGCGAGCTCTCCTTCTCGCCGGGACAGCTCCACCCCGGCGAGCCGCTGCTGCTCTTCGGCCTCGGCCTTCTCCAGCAACCACTCTTGATACTCCCCGGCGAGTCGCTCGCGCTCCTCCGCCACCTCGCGGAGGGCAGCCTGGTTGGCGGCGCTGAGCTCCGCCGCGCGCTTCTCCATCTCAGCGGCGGCCTTGGCGGCGAGGGCCTCCCGAGAAGCAAGCTTCGCCTGCCTGGCCCGGTAAAGGGCCAGGAGTTGGTGGAGCAGCTTCTCCTCCTCGGGCCCTTCGCTTCCGCCGGGCGCCTCGACGATCTTCAAGCCCGCGGAGGCGAGGACCTCTCCATCAAAGGCCTCGCCCTCCGCGGAGGCTCGCGACGAAGAACCCCACGGCACTTGGATAAATACGCCGTTGGGGGCTTCAAGGTAATAGCCGGCCTGCTCCTTTCCGGCGGAGGGGTCGGCGGCCGGCGCAGCACTTGATGCTCCCGCCGCCTCCGGGCCGGCGGTGCGGTCGCCGTCCCCCTCCCCGGCCGCTGCGTCCGTAGCCGGAGCGGTCTCCTGCGCAGCCGGCTCGGCGGCTCCCGCCGTGTCCTCGGCGACAGGGGCGTCGCCGCCGCCACCCTGCGCGCCCTCCTCCTCGATGATGATGACTTCCGTCTCCATCTGCTCGGGGGGAGGAAGATCTAGAAGAAGAAGAAGAAGCAAAAGAAGTTCAAGCAAATATCCAAAAAGAGACAATGCCGAGAAGACAAAGTTACAAGACCTACCTTGGCGGACGTCGTCAGCGGCGGGCTCCCTCGCCGGGGAGCTCTGCCTTGGCGGAGTAGCCGCCCTCGCCGGGCTCCTTGCCCTTGGCGGGGTACTCGCCCTCGGCGGAGTACCCGCCCTTGGCGGAACGCTCTCCCTTGCCGGGGAGTTCGGCCTTGGCGGGGACGGCGGGGCCTGCGGCTCCTCGGGGGCGACCTCTGGACGCTCCTGCGGCTGTGGCTCCACCTCTGCACAAGTCAAGACAAAATAATCAGGATATTAGCACAAGAAGAGATGCTCAAGCGCACCCGACAAATGGGAGTACAGAACCCAGACTTACGCTGGGGGCTGCGCTGGGGGCTGCTCCTCGGAGCAGCACTCGGGTCCGGCAAGCTTGGCTCCGGCACGTCCCCAGTCGCCGCGGCGGGCGAGTCGTCCGCGACCTCGACCACGGGCACCTTGGCTTTCTTTGCCACTCGCTCCGCCAAGGTCCTGAAATCAAAGCAAAAAAAAAACAAGATTAGCATCAACAATAATCAAGACGAAACTTGAGAAGATGTAAGATCTCGAAGGCTGACTCCTGTTCCTCCTCGTCGTCGTCGCTCAAGGCGGAGAAGTCAAACTCCACCTGGGGCGCGTCTGCGCGAGGAGCGGGAGGCGAAGACTCCCTCGGGCGCTTGGCGGTCCCTGGGGCTGGGGGCTGCGAAGACCCAGCCCCTGTGGTAGCCGGGGCCCGGGGAGCGGGCGGGGCCGCCGCTCCGCTCCGTGAAGACTCCTGTCCGCTCGGCGCCGACTTGCGAGGCGCCTCTGCCGTGGCCTGCGTGCGGGCCGCCTCCGCAGTGGCTGGTGCGCCGGTCGCCCCCGGCGCAGCTTGGCTCCCCCGGGGAGCTCGCGCTGCCCGGCGAGCTGGTTGTTGCCGGGGCGCCTGCGCCCTCGCCCCCGTCGTCGTCTTGCGGAGACGCTTCAGTGGAGACCGCCTAGGGCTTGCCCGGGGCGGGGAGGTCTCCGACGACGAGGAGATGTCGTCGGCGTAAAGCTCCGTAGACCCGCCGGAGTCCTCGGCGGCCTCGGCGTCCTCCTCCTCCTCCCCGGCGGGCTTGCTGGGCCCGGCGCCCTGCGCCGCGGCCTCCTTCCCTCCGGCGCCTCCGCTCCTTCCGGCGCCTCCGCTCCCTGCGGCGCCCCTGTTCTCTCCGGCGGCGTTGCCTCTCGCCGCGGCCTCCGTCTGGATTCCGATGATCCCGGAGTGCCTCAGGGATGGGACCCCGGCGAGCTCGTCGGGAGGCAGCTGCAGTAGCCTGCGGATCTCTGCCTCCTCCGCTTGGCAGGACGCTTCCGCAGCATCTGCCTCCTCGGGCGTGTAGCCGAACTCTCCTGCCGCTGCGGCTGCGGCGGCCTCTTCAACCCGAGATGCGATGTATGCTATCTCCTGGTCGGTGGTGTCCCGTGTCAGCTCCCGGGTCTCATTCTTGTTCTTCGCCACCTCCACAAGGTTGTCGAAGAAGCTGAGGATGTCTGATGGCTTGGGCGGAATCCATGTGCGGTCCACGCCGTGCGAATCACACGCGGGCATCATGGCGCGAAGAGGATCGCAGGCCGTGCTGTTGCAAAGGGGCACCACTCCCCGGGGCCCCCTGAACCATTCCGGGTGGGCCGGGTCGTGCTTAAACAGCTCCCGGACCATCCCCTTCAGCTCCAGCGACGTGAAGTTAAAGTTGAGCCCGGGTCGCAACCTCATGATATCCGCCGAGTTGCCGTACTCCCAGGCCGGCCTTTTCCTGTCTTGGAGAGGGGCGATGCGGCGGCGGAGGAAGTCTGTGCCTACTTCTGCGACAGAAAACCTGGCTGTCCGGAGACGGAGAATCCTAATGAGGGCGACGTTGAGCTTGCCGTCGTCCGAATCCAGGTCGCTCCAGTCCCTGCCGCGCACGATAGGCGTTGTGCGCGGCGCGGTGAAGGATTGCGGCTGGTCCTCGACGATCCAACACCATTCCGCACGCCATTCCTCCCACTTGCCGCGGAGCTCCCCCGGCAAGTAGGACTCCTTCTTGTTCAGACGAAAAACCCAAGATATTCCTCCGGAGAGGGGGGCGCCGGCCTCTGCTCTAGGGGTGAAGAAGTGCCTAAACAGCGCTACGTTTGGGTGTATTCCTATATAGTTTTCGCACATGTGTGCGAAAACCGCCATTGTGAGGATGGCGTTGGGGGTGAAGTCAAGAAGATGGAGGCCGTAGGTGTGCATTATGTCACAGAAGAATTCAGAAAAAGGAGGGCAAAGACCGCAGTGGAAGAAGGCTGCGAAGAAATAGTACCCGCCAGGGTAGTTGTCCTTGGCGGCGGCCGGATAAGCTCGGGTGCGGGGGTGCGCCTTGGTGCCCTTGGACCAGAACAAGTAATACTTGTTCCAGAGCTCCCGCGCGCTGAGCCTCGGCGGGAAGACGAGGTTCCGCTTCCGATACAAGGCAAGCCTCGCCGCTTGCTCCGACTTCTCCTTCTTGGTCTTCTCCGCCTTCGCCTTCTCGGTCTTCGGGGCCATGGCGGAGGCGGCGGAGGAAGGGGGACGAAGAGCCCGGCGGCGCCGGAGATGCAGACGGCGGCGGCGGAGGTGTGGAGGCGGAGCGCAAAGGGGATCTCTGGAGGTGGAAGAGGATGCAATGAAAGCGAAGGAGGGGAACCGCTCCTGCTTCCTCTGCTTTTATGGGGAAGTGGGGGGGGGGGCGTTTCGCTCTTTCCATTAAAAAACGTGGGCACGTCCCATCCCACGACGCCGCAATCGACGCGTGCCGTTACGGGGGGACGCGGCAGATGCGGAAGTGGATTCGGCGCGCCGTGGGCCGCGTGTGCCCGTGCACTGTTTTGGGCCTGGCCCAACAGCGCTCGGCACCGTGTGTGGCCCAGGCCCGGGGGCTCCTGTCGGTGTACTAAGGTAGGGGTACCTCAGTACCCCAACTTGTGCACGGGCAGTTGCAGTTTCCCGCGGCAGGGTTTACCACGTGCTCGCCGGAGACCTTCCTGCTCCATGACAAACCATTCAAAAACAAAGTATACAAGACAGAAGATCGAGACCCCGGCAAGCGGAGCTTGCCGGGAAGGCCGTTCCAGGCTCAAGGTTACTTCACTCACGCAAGGCGCTGGCAAGAGGAGCTTGCCAGGAAGACTAGAAGATTACATCATAGAAGACATGCCTCGGCGCTATATGCGCCCCGACAAGGGCCCGGTGAGCGACAAGCTTCAGAGCCCGGCAAGCTCCCGGGCCCGGCAAGGTCGAAGCCCCGGCAAGGTGCTTGCCGGGAAAGTTACGCTGTGTGCCCGCGCTCCAGCTCATCGGCCCACGCGTCGCCCTGGGGCCTTTCCAGGGACGCGTGGCGGATGGCTGTGCAGCCTGGGGGACACGGTGGCACTCCACGGTGATGAAGCCATCGCCGTGGCGGACGGAGACGCAAGGGCGGGAGCTTTTTGGGTCGACGGCGACGGGCATTAAATGCCCTTGTCCCCCACTGTCAAAGTAGGTAGCGACCACTGTTCACGCACTGTAGCTCCACTATTCCGCACTGTTACAACTACCACCTCTTTTACATTTTTACCCCTTTCTTCTACGTTGACACCTGTCGGTGACCCCTTGCACTATAAAAGGAGGCCCATGCACAACGTAGAAAGGGGTTCGGAACCTAGATCGCTCATACGTTCGGTGTAGCTGGTTCTTCAAGCTCCCGAACTCTCCAACTCAATACACAACTAAGCAGGAGTAGGGTTTTACGCGTCCACCGCGACCCGAACCTGGGTAAACTACCCGCGTGTTCGCTACGATCTCCTCTTCGTGCTCCCTCCGCCCTCTTACCGCACAGACAAGGGGCTCCGGTCCCATAGGTGTTCGTGGCGGACAGTTTCCCCCGACAGAATTTAACTGGCACGTCTTTTATTTTTCCCTGGATTTCAGAAATATCTCCATTAGTATGTTCATGATAAGATGGTAGTATATCCATATTAAATTTTAAAGAATCATGAACAGTTTTTGGCATAGTAGAAACCATAGATCCAATATCACAATAAGCAAGGAAGTCTTGATTAGAGATGCTAATCCTAACAAGAGGCTCCCAGTCATTATCTATTTCCAAAATATCTCTCTTATTGGGTTTGGGTTTATCTACATTTATTAAGTCTAGAGCATCCATTCTCTTTTCAATAGTAGCAAGTCTATCTATGATAGTATAAACAAAGTAACTAGATAGACCATGTATAATTTCAAGAGCTCTAGCCTCATCACATTCTAGGAAATCTCCCTCGGCTATAATGTCAAGGGAGTGTTTACACCATTTAAAAAGACCATGGTAAAAATTTCTAAGCACAATTTTTATAGGTATCCAAGGCATAATTCTTCTGTGTGCATCAGAAATTCTGTCCCATGCCTTCTTCATATTTTCTCCATCCCTTTGATGGAAATCTAGAACTTCTGATTCCCTCAAAGCACCAAATCCTAACATGTTTAACTAAACAGGTAGGACTACTAGCAGGAAGGTAAATATTTTTTTTCGTGATTTTCGATAAAAGGAACTAAAGCAAATATGAAAGGTAAACTAACAAGACTAAAAAGCAAAGGTAAAAGATAGCATGCAACTCCCCTATCCTGAAGAGTGGAGTCCCCGGCAACGGCGCCAGAAAATACTCCTTGATGGGCCTCAAACCCCTCGTTGGATTACCCCAAGTGGAAGGTGTAAGATGCAGTAAGTAGAAGTGTTTTCCCTTAGCAAAGATACCAAGGATCGAATCCCCAGAGACTCCTAGGTTCAACAGGTAGGTGTCAACTGCTAACGGCGCAATTAGCAATCAACGTGGACCTGCACACAGATACAAATAACTTTGCTCCCAACGAGTACAGAGAGGTTGTCAATCTCTCCGGCCTTGTAGTTCACAAAGGGTTAAAAGCAATATGATAGTAGTGATAGATAGTGTTTTGCAATAGTAAGTAAAATAGCGAAAAGTAAATAGTGTATGTGATCAATGATGGTAATATGGACCGGAGTCACATGATGTTCACTAGTGATGTCTCTCTCCCAAAAGACGATAAAACAGCTATGTGAGGTAACAAATTACAGCTGGGCAATTGACAGGACCACGAACGCAAACCAATGCTGACTACATTACAAGAAAGGTTGAGGTTCAAAGCATGGGCGGTACGCCAAAGTAAGTAGACCGAAATCCATCTACATCTACTACTAATCATCCACCTTGAGATATCTATCCAGAACATCTCGCTGGTATTAAGTTGCGAGTCCCACCCATAGTGTAAACTCAATGCAACAGACAACTGCATTAAAAGAACTTTGCGTAAAGTAAACAATCCTTGCACCCGCGGGCACAAGCACCGTTGTTTTCCCCCTTGTGGCAATAGCACATCCCCTAGACTCATGTTTCTGTCACTCAAGCTAGTCATCGAGGGGCATGAACCCACAATCGAGCATAACGTTCCCTCTTGGAGTCACTACCTACTACTTGGCCAAAGCAATAAATAACAACGGAGAACATGCAAGAATTACTTATGAACTAAAATATAAAAGAGGTGAATCAAATATATTACTCAAGATCAATCTGAACATAATCTCATAATCCATTGGATCCCAGCAAACTCATCATAGCAACAACATAAGGATTACATAGGTGCCTCGATCATGTAGGGCAGCTCACGAGGACTAATTAGTGAAGCACAAGAACGGGAGGAGAACATCACATAGCTACTGGTCATGGACTCATGGTCCAAGGGAGACTACTCACGAGTCATCCGGGAGGCGTCCATGGTGGTGGAGAAGCTCCCGGTGGTGATCCTCCCCTCCGGCAGGGTGCCGGGAAGAGTTCTCCTGGTGCTCCCGATCTTGGAAGCGGCGGCGGCGGCGGAACAGAGATGGGATCGCGAAAAAGAAGTCCTGTTTCAAGGGTTACGGGGGACCCTTTAAATATCTGCCAAAGTAGGGCACCGGGGGGCTCTCGGGGGGCCGAGGCGCCCCCCCGGCGCGGCCCAGAGGGGGGGGGGGGGCGCCCACAGGGCGCCTGGAGCCCCTGTGCCCCCCCAGGCTCCCCTTCGGAAGCAGTGTCGTTCCCGGAACGCTGATTTTTTATATAATTTTTCTGTATTTTTCTGGGCAGTTCTCGAAACGTGAAAACCTGAAATACAAAAACAGCCGAAAACAGAAACTGGCACTGGGGTGCACTGGATTAGTAAGTTAGTCCAAATATGATCAAAAGTGTATGGAAGTGTATGAATATCATAGCAATATCACCCAAAAGTGGCATGGAGCAAGCAGAAATTATAGATACGTTTTGGACGTATCAACATCCCCAAGCTTAATTCCTGCTCGTCCTCGAGTAGGTAAATGATAACAAGAATAATTTCTGTGGTGACATGCTATTAACCATATAAGACTTTCTCATAGTCATATGACAAAAGCTTACTGAGACAATGATTCTAAAGTAACTAAGTTGTCTCAAGAGAAAATCACAAATGACTGAAAGTTTTACAATATGAAACTGGAACATCAAAAAGATTTGCAATGAACATGATGTGCAAATATGATCAAGTGATATCTAGCTTGCCCCTTTTAGTGATGCAAAACATAAATGCAAGGGCACCTTCAAGGTTTAAGTGATGACTAGATACAATCATTTCAGAATAAACGATATCACAATCATGCAAAAGACAATGCTACTTTGGGACAATGCACATTACACTCAGAATGACAATCATGCTCTCAGTAGTTGATGCTTGAAGTGCTAGAGCTTTTTATTATGAAACATGGAAGCAATTGTGTCAACGGTAGTAGTACTTCATATGTGTCATGTATAAAACATCTTATAAGTTGCAAGCCTCATGCATCGAATACCAATAGTGCCCGCTCCTTGTCCTAATTAGCTCGGATCCCCATGGGTTATCATTGCATTGCATATGTTTTTACCAAGTGTCACAAAGGGGTACCTCTATGCCACCTGTACAAAGGTCCAAGGAGATAGATTGCATTCGATTTCTCGTTTTTGATAGATCTCAACTTGAGGACATCCATACCGGGACAACATAGAAAATAGATGATGGACTCCTCTTTAATGCATAAGCATATTCTCATGAGAGATTGAGGATTAAGGTCCAAGCTAAAACTTCCACCATGATGCATGGCTTTGGTTGGCGGCCCAATGTTCTTCTCTAACAATATGCATATTAATTCAACCCACGGTAAATCACCCTTACTTCAGGGCAGCTCATCATAGCAACAACATAAGGATTACATAGGTGCCTCGATCATGTAGGGCAGCTCACGAGGACTAATTAGTGAAGCACAAGAACAGGAGGAGAACATCACATAGCTACTGGTCATGGACTCATGGTCCAAGGGAGACTACTCAAGAGTCATCCGGGAGGCGTCCATGGTGGTGGAGAAGCTCCCGGTGGTGATCCTCCCCTCCGGCAGGGTGCCGGGAAGAGTTCTCCTGGTGCTCCCGATCTTGGAAGCGGCGGCGGCGGCGGAACAGAGATGGGATCGCGAAAAAGAAGTCCTGTTTCAAGGGTTACGGGGGACCCTTTAAATATCTGCCAAAGTAGGGCACCGGGGGGCTCTCGGGGGCCGAGGCGCCCCCCCGGCGCGGCCCAGGGGGGGCGCCCACAGGGCGCCTGGAGCCCTTGTGGCCCCCCCAGGCTCCCCTTCGGAAGCAGTGTCGTTCCCGGAACGCTGATTTTTTATATATTTTTTCTGTATTTTTCTGGGCAGTTCTCGAAACGTGAAAACCTGAAATACAAAAACAGCCGAAAACAGAAACTGGCACTGGGGTGCACTGGATTAGTAAGTTAGTCCAAATATGATCAAAAGTGTATGGAAGTGTATGAATATCAATATCACCCAAAAGTGGCATGGAGCAAGCAGAAATTATAGATACGTTTTGGACGTATCAAATACTCGTGGTGACACTGGGTATCATATTGATTCACTTGATATATGTTTTGGCACTCAACTTGCGGATTCCCGTGGTGACATTGGGGTAATCTATGCATAGGGGTTGATGCACGTTCTTGTCTTTGTTTCTCCGGTAGAAATCTTGGGGCACTCTTAGAGGTTCTTTGTGTTGGATTGAGTATTACAAATTTGAATATGTCTTGGTGTTATCTTAGTACGAACTCTTGATAGATCGATCGGGAAGGATAACTTTGTGTTATCTTAGTACGAACTCTTGAAAGATCGATCGGAAAGGATAACCTTGTGTTATTTTAGTATGAACTCTTGGATAGATCGATCGAAAAGGATAACTTTGTGTTATTTTAGTACGAAATCTTGGAAAGATTGATCTTAAAGAATAACTTTGAGGTGGTTTCATACCCCACCAACAATTTCTTCTTATGTTCTCCGCTAGGTAGGAACTTTGGAGTGATTCTTCATCGCACGTTGAGGGGTGGTTATATGATCTAATTATATTGGCACTTTTGAGAGATTGCACTAGCAAAAGTACGGACCCTAGGCCTTGTTTTCCATCATTGCAATACCGTTTGTGCTCACTTTTGTTACTTGCTACCTTGCTATTTTTTATTGTTCGCACTACAAAAACTCATATCTACTATCCATATTACACTTGCATCACCATCTCTTCGCCACACTAGTGCACCTATACAATTTCCCATTGTATTTGGTGTGTTAGGGACACAAGAGACTTTTTATTATTTGGTTGCAGGGTTGTTTGAGAGAGACCATCTTCATCCTACACCTCCTACGGATTGATAAACCTTAGGTCATCCACTTGAAGGAAAATTGCTATTGTCCTACAAAACTCTACACTTGGAGGCGCAACACATGTCTACAAGAATAAAGTTGCGTAGTAGACATAACTGCTATGGGCTTATAGCAAGAACCGTTCTTACCTACGCATCGAAACCACAACGGTTTTTTGTCAAGTTTGTTGTTTTAACCTTCAACAAGGACCGGCCGCAGTCAAATTCGATTCAGCTAAAGTAGGAGAAACAGACACCTGCCAGCTACCTGTATGCGAAACTAGTTGCATGTCAGTCGGTGGAACTGGTCTCATGAACGTGGTCATGTAAGGTTGGTCCGGGCCGCTTCATCCAACAATACCGCCGAATCAAAATAATACGTTTGTGGTAAGCAGTATGACTATCATCTCCCACAACTCTTTGTGTTCTACTCGTGCATGTCATCTACGCATAGACCTGGTCATGATGCCACTGTTGGGAAACGCAGCATGCAATTTAAAAAATCCTACGCTCATCCAAGATCTATCTAGGAGATGCATAGCAACGAGAGGGGGAGAGTGTGTCTACGTACCCTTGTAGACCGAAAGCGGAAGCATTTTGCAACGCGGTTGATGTGGTCGAACTTCTTCGCGCTTCAACAGATGAAGTACCGAACGCTCGGCACCTCCGCATTCTGCACACGTTCAACTCGATGACGTACCTCGTTCCTTTGATCGAGCAAGGTGTCGAGGAAGTATATGAGTTCCGTCAGCACGACGGCGTGGTGATGGTGATGGTGATGTGATCCGCGCAGGGCTTCACCTAAGCACTACCACTACAACAAGAACCCCCCTTTAGCAACGCACTGATGTGTTGTCGTATGTGCATATAAACGTTGCTACGGCCTACACCAACGGATTTGTATGCGTTGTCGTAGGTGGCGTTGCAAGGGTCTAAAACAACGTATATTTATGCGTTGGTAAATGGTGTAATTAAACGTTGTAAGACAACAACATATATGGTTAGAGCCTAACAACGCTTGATATGCGTTGGTGGTCATTGTCCACAAAAAAGGGTTTCCAAATGGTCAATGCATATCATTCCAATGCATATAAACCTTGCTATGCTACATGAACAATTAATGATAACCATTGAAATTAGTACAATGCTAATAGTGCATAGGATAAACAATACAAGAACTAGAAAGGTCGCGTATATTAACTCATATGTTAAATAGATTCAGTGGCATTACAAAGAACGCGATACAATGATTACAAGATGTGAAACTATCTGTAGTAGTCTGATTCTCGACGTTACAATCAACATCACAATGTTCTAACATTTATATTTGAAACTTTGACCCTAAAAATGACAAATATAAAATATATTATGAAACTATCTAGTAGTAGCCCCATTCTGGACCTTGCAATCAGCCTCTGAGTCACGCATCATCAATTTATCCTGCCAATCTGCAATAACAAAGAAATGATATTACTAATACCATTAGATAAACACAAGTTAATATGATGAGACAATTTAAAGGGCAACATACAAGGTTAGGGTATCCAATAAATAATCTTGTTACCTGAGCAAAAAAAGACCTTTTTGAGTGGTCGTATCAGCTCGGACTACCATGAATTCATACCCAGTTTTAACACCATCAAGTTTAATATTATATCATGGCTGTAGCATCATTGCGTGCTACTTTGGAGTGTAGCATGAGCAACATCATTGTGTTGTTTGAATTTCGCAAGCTTGGCAAAAACTATAATAAACATTGCTCAGTCATGTTGGATTCCAAACAATATCAAATGATCATAACTTATCTGTAGACGCGCATTTGCTTGATTGTTCAGCTTGCATCCCCATATTGTAGAGAAAGTTTCACTTCAGATACAATACAGTGCTTCTCTGAACACATTAGTTGAAGTTTCACTTCTCTGGACACCAAAGTTGAAGCAACCACTGGAAGACAATAATAGTTACACCATCTAACATATGTGGTCATGTCTGAAGGCGTTGACATGTCATAATTTGTTTTAAACACATTTTACAGCCCAACGGTCTCACCCGACTCTAGAGAAAACAGAGCACCAGCTTAAATACGACAATCACCTTTGACCTTTGTTTTCTTATGAACAAACTAGCCATCTGTTAATTGAGTTAAACACCTTAAAAAGAACATACTAAAGTAACATACATCGAGTTACCTACCCAAAAAATATTTGTATTGACAACTAGCACATCCTTCTTTGTATCAGTGGTTCTGCAGTTCTCCAGAAAATAAATATAAATGCAGAGATTTCAAAAATTCCAAAAGTACTTGAAGTTGAGAGAACATAATTCGCACGAAGCTACAAAATCAGGTATCATATTTAATGCCAACAAGAGTGTTCTCTTGACACTCTGATTCATATAGATGCGTATCAACTATGATAGTCTGAAGAGTGAATACATAAATTTTTCAACCTGAGTTTTTTAAATAACAATACAGAATATGTCACGTAAATCATCTAAAACTTTTTCAAGCCTTGGGGAATCATGTAGTCGTACCTCTCTCTCTGCAGAAGTAGTAGCCCCCTGATCTTTCCCCAAAACCTGAATAGTGTTGACATACACAGCCACACTAGAACAAGGAAAACATATTATTTGATCAATTCATCCATTTGGACATTTATAGTCAAGACCAGAATGGATATGTAGTAAATTTTGGTACTATACAAGGAATGATGAACTCAGGTCGTAAGCCCGTGCAAGAATATTTACGTTTTGCAGATCCAAATCAGAGGATCATAAGCCATGCCATAAGCACTAGCAAGCATTGTCATTCATAATTTCAGAGATAATCTAAAAGATAAGAAAAAGGATACACCAGTAAATGATACATGTTAATGGTCATCTAATACTTATGAAGGACACGCGTTCAGTTATATGCATTACATCACAGAACGACCAAACTATTAAGACCGCACATAAATAAATTACAATTGACAGAAGTAGAAGCATACATTAAGATTTAGGGGGCAGGGGTGTAATTAAATGGCCGGCGCCCTCACCTGCTTGAGGGGCATATGGTGTTGAAGTAGTACAACAGATTTCACCCATGTCATGCGAATTTTCCAAATGAGCCAAGCACCAGAGCAACAAAGCAACCATGGACCACCAACCCTATAAAATTGAGAGTCAATGAACTAGAGATGAAATTGAAAGGGGCGAGAGAGATATCAGAAAATCATTGACATCTAAGATGATTGCTGAACCACTCAAAATTGAGGCAGCATAGTGGTGTTCATGTGTGATTCGCAGCACATGGTAGGTGAACCATCGGCAAGTGATGATACAATCCTGGGAGAGGCAGCAGTTCACATCCTCACATGCTCACAGCAACGGCACGAGTCGCACGACCATATATGTGTAGACTCCAGCCAATGGAGGCAGTGTTCCTCCTGCTACTCCAGCGGAAGCAGCGATAGTGATAGGGGCGGGGGGTAGTAGTGTCAAGGAGATCAAAGTTGTGATCAACGACAAAGATGGCATGACGACCATTACACACAAAGAACAGAGCGGGTAAAAAGCAGAGGGGCGGTGCTCTCTAGATTAATTAGCAACGTCGAGCTCGAACTGGTAGCAGCGAGTGCAGCGACACAGGGTAGTGGGCCTACAAACGTGAGGAGGCATGGGAGCTGCGCCGGCGACCCATGACGACTAGGTTGATGCAGGGGCGCGGAGGACGTCGTGGCGGCAGAGGATCGGAGGAGAGCACTGCGGGATCCAGGCAGGTGAGCGGCGACGCGGTAGCGCGCCGGACCAGCCAGAATCAGAGGTGGTGGTGGCGACGGCGGCAACGGTGGTGCGGCGGCGGCGGCAGCGTCGGGGGTCATGGAGGTGGGGTGAGAGACAGAGGAATCGGCAGGGGAGAGGGTAATCGTGGGAAGAGAGAGAGAGATCGTGGATAAAAAAACTTGCTGTTTTGTGCGTGATACTAGTATTTGGTAGGGAGGAGGTGGGTACGGGGGGCTTAAGTTCAGGGGAGGTTAGATCTAAGTGGGGAGGTGGGAGGATAACCCAAACAACACATATTATCATCATCGGCCCTGTTTGGATCCCTAGGTTAGAGTTAGTTTTAGTTAGTTGGGGCTCAAATAACCCAAAAGTATCCAAACATGATGGGTTAGTTTGGGTTAGTTGGATCTAACCCACCCAAAAAAACTAACCCATACTAGAGGAGCTTATTTGGGTTAGTTCTCCTAGGCCCACTAAAAAAATTAGTAAAAAATGTTACCCCTCCCACACTAGAGTAGTCAAATGATTGAGAAAAAAATATTTATTATCAATCTAACCCTACCATCCAAACAGCTTTTTGTTAGAGTTAGTTCAGGGTTAGTCAAGGGTTAGAATCTAACTTTAACTTCTAACTGAGTTAGAGTATCCAAACAGGGCCATCGTTGCTAGACATGTGTTGGTATAGGTGGGTGTTTGTTGTAGTGTACGAGAATATGACCGGAGGCGTAAACTGTTGAGGGGGGTGCCGCACATGGTTAACAATTGTTGGTGTAACTTCCAGGCGCCCCCTCCTCATGTATATATAGGTTGGAGGGGAGGAGAGGCATCCAAGGGTGATGACCCACAAGTATAGGGGATCTATCGCAGTCCTTTCGATAAGTAAGAGTGTCGAACCCAATGAGGAGCAGAAGGAAATGACAAGCAGTTTTCAGTAAGGTATTCTCTGCAAGCACTGAAATTATCGGTAACAGATAGTTTTGTGATAAGGTAATTCGTAACGGGTAACAAGTAACCAAAGTAAACAAGGAGCAACAAGGTGGCCCAATCCTTTTTGTAGCAAAGGAAGCCTGGACAAACTCTTATATAAAGGAAAGAGCTCCCGATGACACATGGGAATTATCGTCAAGCTAGTTTTCATCATGCTCATATGATTCACGTTCGTTACTTTGATAATTTGATATGTGGGTGGACCGGTGCTTGGGTACTTCCCTTCCTTGGACAAGCATACCACTTATGATTAACCTCCCTCGCAAGCATCCGCAACTACGAAATAAGAATTAAGGTAAACCTAACCATAGCATGAAACATATGGATCCAAATCAGCCCCTTACGAAGCAACACATAAACTAGGGTTTAAGCTTCTTTCACTCTAGCAACTGATGTCTACACATGCTTCTACTCTTGTAGACTATGTTGGGCCTCCAAGCGCAGAGGTTTGTAGGACAGCAGCAATTTCCCTCAAGTGGATGACCTAAGGTTTATCGAACTCAGGGAAGTAGAGGTTGAAGATGGTCTCTCTCAAGCAACCCTGCAACTAAGATACAAGAAGTCTCTTGTGTCCCCAACACACCTAATGCACTTGTTAGATGTATAGGTGCACTAGTTCGCCGAAGAGATGTTAAATGGCAAGTGATATGGATGGCAAAACAAAGTAATATAAATCTGTAATAAAAAGTGCAGCAAGCAAACAAGTGGTAAACGTGAGCACAAATGGTATTGCAATGGTGGAAACAAGGCCTAGGGTTCATACTTTCACTAGTGGCAACTCCCAACAACATTAACATAATCGAATCACATGATATTTCCCATAAAACATGCAAAGGGGACACACTCGGAGGTCATTCCTTCGTGGTCAAGAGAGGACGAGAATTATGTAGGGCTACAAAAGCACACCTCAAAGTTCGTAGTTCTCAATCTAAGGATTTCCCAATGTCACCGCGGCCATCCAAAGAGAGTCCCACAATCACCACAACATATCTAAAGGATAGTCAAAGACAAGCACCAAGAGACTCTCAATCTTCAATCAACACACAAGAGAGGCAATCACTCATGAAAATATTGTTCTAATCCATATCCAATAGACCGCTGTCACCTTGGTCTCGGGGATTATACTAGATAAAGACAAGTGAGTACATCAATCCAATACATAGAGGAAGGGGAAATATCATGGGATCACCCTAGATTAACATAGCCTATGATCACAACGAAGATCACATCATGGGAGAGAGAATTGACCACATAGCTACTGGTAGAAACCTCAGCCCCGAGGAGGAACTACTCCCGCATCATGGAGGGAGGAAGCAACGTCGATGGAGATGAATCCGGGGACACTTCCCCGTCCCGGCAGGGTGCCGGCACAGGAATTCTGGTCTCCCAAAGCTTGATGGCGATGGCGGCGGAGATCGGAATCGCGTCTGGAGAAAAGGGGTCTGGAATCAGGGTTTCTGCGAGACGCTTTAAATATATGCCAAAGGGGGGCATCAGAGGGGGTCAGGGGTGCCCAGGCGCCCCCCCGGCGCGGCCCGGGGGGGGGGGGGGCGTGGGCAGGCCGCCTGGAGCCCCTGTGGGTCCCCTCCAGCCCTACTTTGGCCGCATGGAAGCTTCCGGAACGCTGATTTTTTATATATTTTTTCCGGAATTTTTCTGGCAATTTTCGTAATGGGAAAACCTGAAATACAAAAACAGCAGAAAACAGAAACTGGCACTAGGGTGCACTGAGTTAATAGGTTAGTCCAAATATGATCAAAAGTGTATGGAAGTGTATAAATAACATAGCAATATCACCCAAAAGAGGCATGGAGCAAGCAGAAATTATAGATACGTTTTGGACGTATCAACATCCCCAAGCTTAATTCCTGCTCGTCCTCGAGTAGGTAAATGATAACAAGAATAATTTCTGTGGTGACATGCTATTAACCATATAGGACTTTTTATAGTCATATGACAAAAGCTTACTGAGACAATGAATCTGTAGTAATTAAGTTTCCTCATGAGAAAATCACAAAGAACTGAAAGTTTTACAATATGATACTGAAACATCAAATAGATTTGTAATGAACATGATGTGCAAATATGATAAAGTGATATCTAGCTTGCCCCCTTTAGTGAAGCAAAACATAAATGCAGGGGCACCTCCAAGGTTTAAGTGATGACTAGATACAATGATTTCAAAATGAACGATATCATAATCATGCAAAAGACAATGCTACTTTGGGACAATGCACATTACACTCAGAATGACAATCATGCTCTTAGTGGTTGGTGCTTTTAAAAGAAGGTGGAGAATCTCGAACCGTGGCTTTTGTTGGCAAGGTTGAAAACCCGTGGTTGGAAGCAAAGACAAAACATGTACCAGAGCTCTTGGTTTTAAAAACAGAGGTAATAATTATTTTTTTGAATATGCATGTTTCGTCAATGAATGCTAGCAGATAACTCAATTACTTTTTGAGATGGACAAGTTTCGAGGAACGGCTCCCGAATGAGGACGATCACATCCTCTTAATCTCCTTTGTTTATCACTGCCAAAGTTTTCTGATTTCTCATGAACAAAGCGTGAAGGAGGGTTTGTTTGTTATATTAATTTTGAGCCGGGCGCACTCATTGCCAGTTCCGTCTCGTATTATGGGTTTGCACATTATACATGCAATCCCGGGGTGAAGCTTGTCCAACTTAAAAAGATCATGAATTAACTACTACTTCCTCATGAGCTAAAACAGAGGCACAAAATAGAAATGCATTTTTTTTGAATAATTTCGAGATGGCACATGAAAGTCTTCGTTAGGAATGGCAGATAAATACCATGTATAGGAAGGTATGGTGGACTCATATGGCATAACTGGTTTAAAAGATTTTGGATGCACAAGCAGTCAGTCCGCTTAGTACAGGCGAAGGTTAGCAAAAGACTGGGAGCGACCAACTAAAAGAGCAATGACGGTCATAATCATGCAGAGCGACAAAGCAACATTGAATCAGACATGGAAGTTATATCGCTACTCAGAAATAAAAGATCATCAAGGCTTGACAGACTTTCTTTACAGTCTTAAATATGCGTGAGCATACGCCTAGTCAATCAAAATAAATTCTTGAAGGAAGATATTACTAAACCATACCACATCATAGGCAAACAAATCATGTTGGTACTCCAATAACACATTGGGAATCCCCCAGCTATTTGAGACTAACCATAAAAAAACATGAACTACTAAGCGCCATTATGCACGTAGCATCTTTATCATAGACATATCAACCAATGCAACAGAAGCAAACTCTCTTAATAAGATAAGCATGATAACTAAAGAGAGTTCAAGCAACCAACTAAACAAAAGCTCTTTAAAATATAAGCATGAAAACTAAGAGCTAAGCATGATAGTAGCTATTGAAAAACAAAGAACACACACATCAAAGATAGACATGAAAGTTCTATGTTATGTTCTAGGTAGAAGTGGAGTGTGTTTCTCTCCCACACAAAGAAAGCTGAGTTCCGACTCGTTATGAAAAGCTAAAGAAAACTAAAAAGGAAACTAAAAGCAAGACGCTCCAAGCATAGCACATAACACATGAAGTGATAAAAATATAGTGGAACGAAACACGAACTGATAATGTTGATGGAGAAGGGGATGCACGGGGGCATCCCCAAGCTTAGACGCTTGAGTCTTCTTGAATATTTCTTGGGGGTGCATGGGGGCATCCCCAAGCTTGAGCGTTTGACACTCCTGAATCTTTTTATCATCTTCCCTCGCACACTTGAAAACTCCCTTCATACATAACTCATCATAAACTGATTAGCGAGGTTAGTACCCTTAATAAAATAATTGTTCCTTGCTGGAAATAAGGATATTCTTGAAGGTCTACTGTTTCTCAAGATTGCCAAAAGGTTTTTGCAAAGAAAAAGCAAGCTCTAGGTTTGCAAAATGAAGGAAAGGCAAAACAGGACAGAATCTGTGAAAAACAGAACAGCAGGTAGTAAATGATTTGTTCGGGTCACTTCTGCAACTCTAATCAAAAAACTCAAAACAGACGCACGAAAGACAATTATATAGAGCACGCTGTCGAAAAAATTCTGACCAAAAATATGATCTGGTGATTTTATACGAATTTTTCTATCCAAGGACAGAATCTGTTTCCTGGACAGCACCTCACAACTTTTGAACTTTCTTGCAATCAGAGGCTAAACTTGGCACAAAGCTGAAAAGTAAAGATACAATGATGTTGCTACAGTAGTAACAAACATCAAGACCACTAAAACTGAAAGTAAACATAACAAGGGTTGTCTCCCTAGAGCTCTTTCTTTATAGCCATAAAGATAGGCTTAAGACTTTAATGATGCTCTCGTAGGAATAAGAGCTAAAGAACAAAAGAGAGCATCAAGAAGCAAATACCACACACATTTAAGCCTAACATGCTTCCTATGCATAGGAATATTGCAATAGAATAATTCATTGAAGCACAGAGCAATAAGCATAGGAAGACAAAACAAGTGCAGCTTCAAAACCTTCAACATAAAGAGAGGAAACTTGATATTATTGAAATATCTATAAGCATATGTTCCCTTCTCATAATAATTTTCAGTGGGATCACGAATAAACTCAACAATATAAGCATCACATAAAGCATTGTTACCATGATCCACATGCAAAAAGGTACTCTTACTCTCCACATAAGCATCTTTGGGGAGCCCATGGTTAGGACTTTTTAGCATTAACGTTTTCAGTCTCCCCCAAGCTTGAGCTATGCTCTCTCCGTCATGAGACCTAAAGTTATAGATATAGTTCCTGTCTCGATGAATTTCATGAAGAGGATAAAACTTAGTATAAAAGAGAGACACAAGCTCTTGCCAATCAAGCAAGTGCGAGTTATCGAGAAGCTTATACCAATCTAAAGCTTTATCTATAAGTGATACGGCGAACAATTTCCTCATGACAAACTCCCTTGATACACCTGCAAGCTTAAATAATGAACATAGTTGTGACAGATATAGCAAGTGTTCACCGGGATGTCTGTCTCCTGCATAACGATTAGCCAAAATATAATCGATAATACCAGCCGGTATTTTATAGGGCACAATTTCAGTAGGGGGAGGAGCAACCACCACAGGTGTGGGGCGTCTTCCCGCAAGCAACGATCCAATAGCAAGGTTGTCCATAAGCATAACTAGTGAAATAAAAACAAGAAACAAAAAGATTTAATTGCAAGATCTAAAGATATACCTTCAAGCACTCACTTCCCCGGCAACGGCGCCAGAAATAGCTTGATGTCTACACACGCTTCTACTCTTGTAGACTATGTTGGGCCTCCAAGCGCAGAGGTTTGTAGGACAGCAGCAATTTCCCTCAAGTGGATGACCTAAGGTTTATCGAACTCAGGGAAGTAGAGGTTGAAGATGGTCTCTCTCAAGCAACCCTGCAACTAAGATACAAGAAGTCTCTTGTGTCCCCAACACACCTAATGCACTTGTTAGATGTATAGGTGCACTAGTTCGGCGAAGAGATGTTAAATGGCAAGTGATATGGTTGGCAAAACAAAGTAATATAAATCTATAATAAAAAGTGCAGCAAGCAAACAAGTGGTAAACGTGAGCACAAATGGTATTGCAATGGTGGAAACAAGGCCTAGGGTTCATACTTTCACTAGTGGCAACTCCCAACAACATTAACATAATCGAATCACATGATATTTCCCATAAAACATGCAAAGGGGACACACTCAGAGGTCATTCCTTCGTGGTCAAGAGAGGACGAGAATTATGTAGAGCTACAAAAGCACACCTCAAAGTTCGTAGTTCTCAATCTAAGGATTTCCCAATGTCACCGCGGCCATCCAAAGAGAGTCCCACAATCAGCACAACATATCTAAAGGATAGTCAAATACAAGCACCAAGAGACTCTCAATCTTCAATCAACACACAAGAGAGGCAATCACTCATGAAAATATTGTTCTAATCCATATCCAATAGACCGCTGTCACCTTGGTCTCGGGGATTATACTAGATAAAGACAAGTGAGTACATCAATCCAATACATAGAGGAAGGGGAAATATCATGGGATCACCCTAGATTAACATAGCCTATGATCACAACGAAGATCACATCATGGGAGAGAGAATTGACCACATAGCTACTGGTAGAAACCTCAGCCCCAAGGAGGAACTACTCCCGCATCATGGAGGGAGGAAGCAACGTCGATGGAGATGAATCCGGGGGCACTTCCCCGTCCCGGCAGGGTGCCGGCACAGGAATTCTGGTCTCCCGAAGCTTGATGCGATGGCGGCGGAGATCGGAATCGCGTCTGGAGAAAAGGGGTCTGGAATCAGGGTTTCTGCGAGACGCTTTAAATATATGCCAAAGGGGGGCATCAGAGGGGGTCAGGGGTGCCCAGGTGCCCCCCCGGCGCGGCCTAGGGGGGGCCACGTGGGCAGGCCGCCTGGAGCCCCTGTGGGTCCCCTCCAGCCCTACTTTGGCCGCATGGAAGCTTCCGGAACGCTGATTTTTTATATATTTTTTCCGGAATTTTTCTGGCAATTTTCGTAATGGGAAAACCTGAAATACAAAAACAGCAGAAAACAGAAACTGGCACTGGGGTGCACTGAGTTAATAGGTTAGTCCAAATATGATCAAAAGTGTATGGAAGTGTATAAATAACATAGCAATATCACCCAAAAGAGGCATGGAGCAAGCAGAAATTATAGATACGTTTTGGACTTATCAGCTAATTACCTTATCACAGAAATTATAGATACAAAGCTACAAAAAGGATTGGGCCACCTTGCTGCACCTTATTTACTTTTACCTTTTGTTACTTGCTACCAATTACCTTATCACAAAACTATCTATTACCGATAATTTCAGTTCTTGCAGAAAATACCTTATTGAAAACTGCGTATCATTTCCTTCGCTTCTCGTGGGGTTCGACACTCTTAGTTATCGAAAGGACTACGATAGATCCCCTACACTTGTGGGTCATCAATACTCTTTTCTGGCGCTGTTGCCGGTGAGTGAAGCGCCTTTGGTAAGGAAAAATTTATATAGTGTGTTGAAATTTACTGTCACTTGTTACTATGGCTCATCATCCTTTGAGGGGCTTGTTCGGGGTATCTTCACCCCGACCAGATGAGCAAAGAGTTGCTCCGCAACCTACTCCGCCTACTGAAAATGTTTGCTTTGAAATTCCTTCGGGTATGATAGAGAAACTGCTAGATAATCCCTTTACAGGAGACGGAACACTGCATCCCGATTTACACCTAATCTATGTGGATGAAGTTTGTGGATTATTTAAGCTTGCAGGTATGCCCGAGGATGTTATCAAGAAGAAGGTCTTCCCTTTATCTTTAAAGGGAGATGCGTTGACATGGTTTAGGCTATGCGATGATATTGGATCATGGAACTATAATCGACTGAAGTTGGAATTTCATCAGAAGTTCTACCCTATGCATCAGGTTCATCGTGATCGTGAAGGAGAAAGCATCGCTCAATCTTGGCGGAGGATTAAGTCAATGTTATATTCATGCCCCAATCATGAGCTCTCAATAATAATGATCATTCAAAATTTTTATGCTCGACTTTCTCTCAATAATCGCACCATGCTCGATAATTCTTGTTCTCGTTCTTTTATGATGAAGACTGTTGAACTCAAATGGTATTTATTGGAAAGAATTAAACACAAATCTGAAGATTGGGATCTTGACAAAGGTAAGGCGTCAGGTATGACCCCTAAGTTTGATTGTGTTAAAGCTTTTATGGATATCGATGTTTTCCGTGAATTTAGCACTAAATATGGACTTGACTCTGAGATAGTAGCTTCTTTTTGTGAATCATTTGCTACTCATGTTGATCTTCCCAAGGAGAAGTGGTTTAAATACCATCCTCCCATTGAAGTAAAAGTAGTTGAACCTGTTAAAGTAGAAGAAAAGACTATCACTTATAATGTTGATCCTATTGTTCCTACTGCTTATATTGAGAAACCACCTTTCCCTGTTAAAATAAAGGATCATGCTAAAGCTTCAACTGTGGTTCGTAAGAGTAGTACTACAACACCTACACCCAATGAGCAAATTAAAGTTGAACCTAATATTGCTATGGTTAAAGATCTATTGGTTGAAAATTTAGATGGACATGTCATTTACCTCCAAGAGGAAGCTGCTAGAATAGCCAAACCCGATGCTAGGAATAAACATAGACCTGTTGTAGGCTTGCCTGTTATTTCTGTTAAAATAGGAGATCATTGCTATCATGGTTTATGTGACGTAGGTGCTAGTGCGAGTGTAATACCTATATCCTTATATGATGAAATTATGCATGATATTGCACCCGTTGAGCTAGAAGGTATTGATGTCACTATTAAGCTTGCTAATAGAGACACTATTTCACCAATTGGGATTGGTAGAGATGTTGAAGTCTTGTGTGGGAAAGTTAAATACCTTGCTGATTTTCTTGTTCTTGGTTCCCCACAAGATGATTTTTGTCCCATTATATTTGGTAGACCCTTCTTGAATATTGTTAATGCTAAGATAGACTGCATGAAAGACATTGTTACTGTTGGTTTAGGGGATATGTCTCATGATTTTAACTTTGCTAAATTTCTTAGACAACCCCATGATAAAGAATTACCTAGTAAGGATGAAATTATTGGTCTTGCTTCTATTGCTGTGCCTCCTAACGATCCTTTAGAACAGTATCTGCTAGACCAAGAAAATCATATGTATATGAATGAGAGAAGGGAAATAGATGAAATCTTCTTTAAGCAGGGACCCATATTGTAGAACAACTTGCCTGTTGAAATCCTAGGGGATCCTCCTCCACCCAAGGGTGATCCCGTGTTTGAACTTAAACCTTTACCTGATAATCTTAAGTATGTTTATCTTGATGAAAAGAAGATATATCCTGTTATTATTAGTGCTAACCTTTTAGAGCAGGAAGAAGAAAAACTATTGAAAACTCTGAAGAAGCACCGTGCTGCTATTGGATATACTCTGGATGATCATAAGGGCATTAGTCTCACTTTATGCCAACACAAGATAAAATTGGAAGAGGACGCTAAACCGGTTATTGATCATCAACGATGGTTAAATCCTAAAATGAAAGAAGTGCTAAGGAAGGAAATACTAAAGCTTCTAGAGGCAGGTATAATATATCCAGTTGCTGGTAGCCAGTGGGTAAGTCCTGTCCATTGTGTCCCTAAGAAGGGAGGTATGACTGTTGTTCCTAATGATAAAGATGAATTGATCCCACAAAGAATTGTTACAAGTTATAGGATGGTAATTGATTTCCGCAAATTAAATAAAGCTACTAAGAAAGATCATCACACTTTGCCTTTTATTGATCAAATGCTAGAAAGGTTATCTAAACATACTCATTTTTTTCTTTCTAGATGGTTATTCTAGTTTCTCTCAAATACCCATGTCAAAAGGGGATCAAGAAAAGACCACTTTTACTTGTCCTTTCGGTACCTTTGCTTATAGACGTGTGCCTTTTGGTTTATGTAATGCACCTGCTACCTTTCAAAGATGCATGATGGCTATATTTTCTGATTTTTGTGAAAATATTGTTGAGGATTTCATGGATGATTTTTTTGTTTACGGAACTTCTTTTGATGATTGCTTGAGCAACCTTGATCGAGTTTTGCAGAGATGTGAAGACACTAATCTTGTCTTGAATTGGGAGAAGTGCCACTTTATGGTTAATGAAGGCATTGTCTTGGGACATAAAATTTCTGAAAGAGGTATTGAAGTTGACAAAGCTAAAGTTGATGCTATTAAAAAGATGCCGTGTCCCAAGTGTCGGGGAAACTGATCGCCCACGAACACCTATGGGACCGGAGCCCCTTTTCGGTACGGCAGGGGGCGGAGGATGCACGAAGAGCAGATCGAGGCGTGCACACGAGCAGTTTACCCAGGTTCGGGCCGCACGGATGCGTAAAACCATATTCCTGCTTTGGTTTGTATTGAGTTCTTGGCTCGGGAGCGCTGGAAGCTACAGTATTCTTCAAGACCGAGCGTGAAAGTGTTCGAATGTCTAACCCCCCTCCTACGTGCGCATGGGCCTCCTTTTATATGCTCAAGGGGTCACCGACAGGTGGCAACGCAGTTGAGGGTAAAAATGTAAAAAGCTTGGTAGTTGGAACAGTGTTCCATACCTAACCCTGACGGCAGGGGACAAGGGCATTAAATGCCCGTCGCCGTCGCCCAAACAGTGCAAAAAGTGGCCGTCAGGGGCGCCACCGCCCGCCACGACAGTAGCCTTATCATCGCTGCTTGCCACCGTGTACCCCTGGCTGCACAGCCTTCCGCCACGTGCGCCTGGGATGGTCCCAGAGCAACACGTGGGTGGATGCACTGGAGCGCGGGTACTGAGTGGAAGCTTGCCGCGGCAAGCGTCTTACCGCGGTTGCCATCTTGTCGCTTCCGGGAGCTTGTCACTCACCGGGCCTTGCCGGGACGCGTGGCGCGTCACGGCAAGTTTCTTGAGATGCCTCGGAGGGCCTTCCCGGCAAGCTCCTCTTGCCAGGGTCTTGTGCCTTGAGTGGTTTTGTGCCTTGAGTGGCCTTCCCGGCAAGCTCCTCTTGCCGGGGCCTTGTCTCCTTAGTTTAAATACTTTGTTCTTGAATGGCTCCATAGGAACCACGGAGGACCTTGGCGGTCGCCCGCCAAGCCTTGCCACGGGACGCTGCAGCTGCCCGTGCACAAGTTCGGGATACTAAGGTACCCCTACTTTAGTACACTGACAGGAGCCCCCGGGCCTGGGCCATACACGGTGCCAAGCGCTGTTGGGCCAGGCCCAAAACAGTGCATGGGCACGCACGGCTTACGGCACGCCGTATCTCACTCTGTATCCACCGCGCCCTCCCCTAACGGCATGCATCGATCACGGCGTCGTGGGTGGTTTCTTTAATTGGAAATGCGAAATGTCCGCCCCCTCCCCCCTTATAAGCAGGGGAAACAGGGGCAGTTCGTCCATCCGCCCGTTGCTTGCTTCAATCCTCAGAAACCTCCGCCGCTCCCCTCCTTCCCGAAGGCCGAAAGAGAGCAGCGCTCCCCCCCGTCGCCACCAGAACCACCAGCGCCGTCGACCCCCCTCACCGTTCCCGCCATGGCTCCGAAAGGCGAGAAGGGGAAGATCGTGAAGTCGGCCGAGGCATTGCGGCTCGCGGCGCTGCGGAAGAAGCGGGCTGTCTCCCCCCCCCCAGCTTGGCGCGAGGGAGCTGAGGGAGAAATTCTACCTTTTCTGGTCGAGGGAGACGCGGGCGCATCCGCGCACCAAGGTATTCCCAGCCGTTGCTTGCGAGATGTTTCCGAATGGCTACGCATTCTTCGCCCTGTTCTTCTACTGCGGGCTCTACCCGCCCTTTTCTGAATTCTTCTGCGACATCATGAACACCTACGGGTTCCACCTCCTTGACTTCACCCCAACGCCATTCTGACCATGGCAGTTTTCGCACATCTCTGCGAAAACTTTGTCGGAGTCTTCCCCAATGTCGCTCTTTTCCGCCATTACTTTACGCCCCGAGTTGAGAGAGGAGAGCCTCTGTCTGGCGGAATCTCCTGGATCTCGAGGACCCACAAGAAGGAGGCGTATCTAAAGGGAGAGCTCCGCGGCAAATGGGATGAGTGGAGAGCCAATTGGTGTTGGATTGTAGAGGAGAACCCACAGCCATTCACCGCCCGGCGCCAAGCCCCAGTAGTACACGACAACGACTGGAGCGACTTGGCCCCGGAGGATAGTAGATTGAAGATTGCCACTGCCCGGATCCTTCGCCTCAGGCTTGCCGGGCTCACTGTAGGAGCAGTTGGCGCAGACTTTCTCCGCCGCCGCATCGCCCCTTTGCAGGAGAGGAAGAGGCCCGCCTGGGAGTTCGAGAACGCAGCAGATATCATGAGGCTGCGCCCGGGCCTCAACTATAACTTCACGGTCTTGGAGCTCAACGGGATGCTGCAGGAGCTGTTCAAGTACGACCCCGACCATCCCGAATGGTTCAGGTTGCCGCACGGCGACTTCCCGCTGTGCAACAATTCTGCGCTCAGCAGCATCCGCGCAATTATGCCGTTGTGCGATTCTCACAGGATTGACCCCACTTGTCAAGAGCCTACCGACGAAGCCGTGCAACAGTTCTTCGACAACGTAGAAGAAACGCCGGTCTGCTCCAACGAGAAGAAGGGCCTCACTCGCGACACCACCGACCAGGAGATGACGTACATCGCCACCAGACTGGAAGAGGCAGTGGCAGCCGCGGCCGCGGGCGAATTCGGATACACCATGGAGGAGGCGGAGGCAGCAGAGGCGGCAAGCCTTGCCAAGCGAGAAGAGTTTTTCAAAGCGGGGAAGCCTGCCGGGCAAGACGCCGAGCCAAGCGAGCCCGCCGAGCAGGGCGTTGAGTCGAGCAGGCCCGCCGAGCAGGGCGCCGAGTCGAGCGGGCCCGTTGAGGACATGAGCGGCTCGCTGGAGATCAGCTCCTCTTCCTCCTCGTCCTCAGGCAGCTCGCCACCACCAGCAGAGCCTCCAGCTCCACCAAGGAGGCGTCTCCGCAAGGCCGGGGACGTGACGGAGCGGCAGACGGGCCAATAGCCGCTGCGCCGCACGACACGCGCCACCGCGACAAGCACGGTTGCCGCGGGGGCGCCTCGAGCTTCTGCAGCAACTGGAGCAGGGTCTTCTCGGACCTCTGCTTCTGCCCCTGCCGCTCCCCACGTCTCGGCGGCAGCCGGAGCGGGGTCGTCTCAGACCACCGTCCCTGCTCCCGCCAAACGACCAAGGGAGCCTACTCCTCCGCCTCCTCGCGCCGGGGTGCATGAGCCAGACTTCGACTTCTCTGCGCTCAGCTCCGACGAGGAAGAAGAGTAAGACTTTTTTGTTCTTGTAGTTCTTCAATTCTTGCTGTTTGTCTTGTATCTCTTTTGCCTCACTCTGAACCTGTTCTTTTTTCAGAACTCTGGCCTAGAGGGCGGCAAAGAGAGCCAAGGCCCCGGTGATTGTCATCGAGGACGAGCCCGCCGCAACAGCAGGGGGTGTGCCTGCGACAAACTTGCCGGACCCGGCAACTGTTCTTCGGAGCAGCCCCCAGCGCAAGTCCTTGATTCTCTTTCTGCTGTCAGGCGCGCATGGGCGCTCTGTCTTTGCTGACATTTGATATTTAATTTGCGCAGGAGTGGAGCAGACACATCAGGAGCGCCCGGAGACCGTCCCCTTCGTGCCGCCTGCTTCATCCACGCCGCCAAGGGAAAATTCCCCGGCAAGGGTCTCCCCGGCAAGGGAGAGCTCTCCGCCAAGGGCGAATTCTCCGCCAAGGGCAAGTTCTCCGGCGAGGGACATCACTAGTGTCCCTCCGCCGGCGGGGACCACAACTACGCCGCCAAGGGAGAGCCCCCCGTCGAGGGACACTGCCGAGGAGCCGGCCCGCGCAGGTAATCTTCCTGTTTTAAAAATTCCCCTTGGGCTTTTCTTCTTTTGATTCTTCTCTTTTTTTGGATATTTGCTTGACTGTTTGTCTTTTCTTTTCTTCCGTCAGACCCATCTGCAGCTGAGCCAATGGAGACGGAGGTCGTTGCTGTCGACACCGTCGTTGCCCAAGAAACGGTCGGCGCAGACGATCCCACCGGCGCAGAGGCCGCCGAGGCTGCCGCCGCAGCAGCCGGCGAAGGGGCTGGCGATTGCACTGACAGCCCTGAGGCCGCAGGAGCGCCAGGCGCTACACCGACCGCAGAGCCCTCCGCCGCCGCCGCAGCCCCCAGCTCCGACGAGCCTGAGCCAGGCGCCTATCTAATGGCCGGCGACGATGTCTTCATCAAGCTCCCGTGGGCGTCCACGTCTAGGGCGCCGGTCGAGGGAGAGGTCTTCGACGGAGAGGTGCTTGCCTCCGCCGGGCTGAAGCTTGTCGACGCGCCGAGCAGCAGCAGCGAGCCTGAGGAGGAGCGGCTGCTGCGCAAGCTGCTGTCGCTTTACCGCGCCCGGCAGGCCAAGCTGGAGTCCCACGAAGCGTTGGTCACCAAGGCGGGAGTCGATATGGAGAAACGCGCAGAGGAGCTCCGGGGCATCAACCAAGCAGCTCTCCGGTCCTTGGCAGAGGAGCGGGAGCAACTTGCCGAGGAGCAGCAGGCCTTCATCCTCGAGAAGGCCGAAGTGGAGGAACAGCAGCGGCTCGCCGCTGAGAAGCTATCCACGCTGGAGGGTGAACTGGCGCAGCGGAAGGTCAACCTCGACAGCCACGAGGAGGAGCTTGCCGCGCGCGAGCAATCTCTTGGCGGAGGTCTTCAGGAAGCAAAGGATGCTGCCGCGGCTGCTGAGACCACCAAGAAGGAGTTGGAGGTGAAGGTGGAGCAGCTGGAGGCCGACCTCAAGGCGAGAGGCGAGGAGATCGCCGCGCTCAAGCTCGAGCGCGAGAAGGACGCCCACAGCCATTCAGAGCTGCAGGTCCGCCTCGCCGAGAAGGGCAAGGAGCTCGCCACCGCCAAGGATTCCAATGCCGACTTGGAGTTGAAGCTGACCACCTTGACCCAGACGCTGGACGGCGCCAGGGAGCGGGAGGCGACCCTGAAGGAGGAGATCAGGGCCGAGAAGGCGTTGCTGGCGAGCGCTGCCGTCACCCAAAACATCTTCAGGGAGAACGTCGAGCACTGGACGGAGGGTCTTGTCAACGCCGCCGCGGATATCGACAAGGAGCTGCCGCAGCTGGGGGCGGAGTATCTCGGGTACTCCACTAACGAGAACCTCCACCCCAGCGCCAAGCTCACTCTGTTCTTCAGAGGCGTGGCGACGGCCCTCCAGCAACTCCGGGAAAGGATCCCCAAGCAGCTGGCGGACGAGTCGCGCAAGCTCTGCGCGGGCGCCCTTCAAAAGGTGCTGATAAAGGTGGCTTTCTGCAATCCAGGCCTCAACCTCACCAACGTCCTCAGGAGCTTGCCGTCGGACGTTGATATGGAGGCGCTCAAGGCCCTTATCGCACCCATTGTGGACAAGGTGAGCGGCATCAAGAGGGTCGAGGGCGATCGCGCAGATTAGGCTTGCCCATTTACTTCTTTTCCTGTCGCTGCCAATCATGTTAGGAGAACAATCTATTAGGCCCGCGACAAGCTATCTTGTAATATAACTTTATTTTGGGTAGTGGTTGCACTGTTATTTCCTTTACTTGATCCTTTGCTTTGTATGTTTTCTGCCCTACGCTTTTAGGGAACTTGCCGGCATAGGCACCTTAGCCGCGAGCGCTGAGTGCGGAACTTTAGCAGCCTGCCGGCGGTGCTGCTACCGACAAGAAACCTTGTCGCAACTAGTTGCAGCACACTTAAGTTGTTGAGCATGCTCGAAAACAAAGTAAGGGCGCGACACTAGTCGCAGCACACTTAAATCGTTGAGCGGACTCGAAACAAAGTAAGGGTGCAACTAGCTACGAGTAGGTTCCTCTGCGCACAGGTTTTCCATACAAGGCATGGTCGTTCAAGGAAGATAACTTAAAAACTTAAAAATTTGATTGCTCAAACTTTGGCCAACTTAGCTTTTGTGTTGTTTGCTTCCCGGCAAGGCGAAACTTTCTTGAACGGCGTCTGGTCCATACCACTATCTTCTCCTCCCCCCGGCAAACTTGTGTGCGAGGGGACCTCCTTTCCCTGAGAAAAAAGAAAGAAGAGAAAATACAGATATGGAGCCTTTGGGCTCGTTATTGCTTACCGGGGGTAGGTGCTGCACAAAGTGTCAGATAACACATGCAAAACATAGAAAACATGAAAACGACAAGGTGTGCAGAGCACATGAGCTTTACTTATGCACGGGGTCTGCGCCCGGCTTTGTACAAAGGATTACATGCAACAGTGGCAAGACTTGTACAAATGGTGGTTGCCGGAACGGGTCACGGCAACCGCGCCTTACGGGTAAAACTTACGAAGATGCTCGATGTTCCAGGAGTTGCTCACTGGAAAGCCATCTTCGGTCTCAAGGCGGACAGCGCCAGGCCTAGTGACTCGTTTCAGCCGATAAGGGCCTTCCCACTTCGGCGTCAACTTGTTGGAATTCTTGCCGGACTGAACGCGCCGAAGAACAAGGTCGCCTTCCTCGAGACTTCTGGCGTTAACCTTGCGGCGATGGTAGCGGCGCAAGGCTTGCTGGTAGCGAGCAGCTCGTACAACAGCCTGAAGACGGTCTTCCTCAAGGAGCAGTGCGTCGTCTTGTCGCAGCTGTTCTTGCTCGAGCTCATCATAAGCGAGCACTCGAGGTGACCCGTATACGAGTTCCGTGGGGAGAACTGCCTCTGCTCCATAGACTAGAGAGAAAGGTGTCTGTCCAGTGGCTCGATTTGGCGTCGTCCTGATCGACCAAAGAACCACCGGCAGCTCCTCGATCCAGTTTCTTCCACACTTGTGCAGCCTGTCGAAAGTTCTGGTCTTGAGGCCACGCAGCACTTCAGCATTCGCCCTCTCCGCTTGACCGTTGCTTCTCGGGTGAGCAACAGAAGCGAAGCATACCTTGGCGCCAAGATCTTGGACGTACTGCATGAAGGTGCGGCTCGTGAATTGCGTACCGTTGTCGGTGATGATCCTGTTAGGGATTCCGAAGCGGCAAACAATCGACCTGAAGAACTTGACTGCTGACTGTGCGGTCACCTTTCTCATTGGTTCCACTTTTGGCCACTTTGTGAACTTGTGGATTGCAACGTACAAGTACTCAAAGCCCCCGGCTGCGCGGGGAAAGGGGCCGAGGATGTCGAGCCCCCAGACCGAAAATGGCCAGGATAAAGGGATTGTCTGGAGAGCTTGAGCTGGCTGGTGTATCTGCTTGGAATGGAACTGGCATGCTTCACACTTGGTTACTTGTGCAGTTGCATCCTGAAGGGCTTCTGGCCAAAAGAAACCTTGCCGGAATTCTTTGCCGGCAAGTGCTCTTGCGCCAATGTGGTGACCACATATGCCTCCATGTATTTCTACCAACAGCTTCTGTCCATCTTCCCGGGGAATACATTTCAATTTCACACCGTTGAGTCTTCTTCTGTACAGTGTGTTGTCGAAAAACTGGTACGTACTTGACTGCCGGGCTACTCTTTCAGCTTCTTCTTGCTCTTCGGGAAGTTCTCCTGTCTGGAGAAAACGGACGATCTGCTGTGCCCATGCTGGAGCTTGCGACTCAACAACAAGGACTAAAGGCACATCTGCTGCTGCAGGAACGTCCGCTTCTACGGCGAGAACCTGCGGCTTAGCCGGAGCTTGACATTCCCCGGCAAGCTTGCCGGAGCAAAACTTGTCGGGAGCTTCTGCTTCAACTGAACAAACCCTGGGGCTTGCAGGAGCAGACTGCCCCTCAGCATTCTTGGCGTTGATCCTGGGGACCTTCTTGGCGGCGGCTTTGGGAAGCTTTTGCCGGAAAGTAATCACCAGAAATCAATTTTCTCTTCTTGCTTTATCCAGTTGATGGCGTTATGGATGGTTGAGTCAGCTTGAGCACAAAGATCCCTGGTTCCACAGGTAACTTAAGTGTGGCGCACTTTGATAGGCCGTCGGCGATGTCGTTCTGGACTCTTGGAACGTGTTCCATCTGTAGACCGTCAAAGTGCTCTTCCAGCTTTCTCACTTCGTCGACGTAAGCTTCCATCAACGGACTCTGGTAATTCTTATTCACTTGGCGGACGACAAGCTGTGAGTCACCCCTGACGATGAGCTTCTTGATCCCAAGGTCTGCCACGATCCTGAGACCGGCAAGCAAACCCTCATACTCTGCAGTATTGTTTGTTGCTTGCTCCTTGGGAAAGTTCATCTGGACTACGTACTTGAGGTGCTCTTCAGTGGGTGCGACAAGCAGCACACCAGCACCAGCGCCTTGCAGCGAGAAGGCACCATCAAAGTACATCAGCCACTCTTTGCTTGCTTCTTTGACGGGGATGCTCGTCTCTGGAATCTCTTCATCTGGTGTCGGCGTCCACTCTGCTATGAACTCTGCCAATGCTCTGCTTTGGATAGTTGAAGTGCTTTCAAACTTGAGGCCAAAGCTTCACAGTTCCAGTGCCCACTCGACAATCCTGCCTGTTGCTTCTGGATTCTGCAGTATCCTCTTCAGCGGAAAGCGAGTGACAACTGTTATCTCATGTGCTTGGAAGTAATGGCGCAGCTTTCTCGAGGCCATGAGAAGGCCGAAAAGCAACTTCTGCACACCAGAGTACCTTGATCTAGCCCCCTGCAGAAGGGAGCTGACAAAGTAAACTGGGCGATGCACCATTTTCTTCCGTACCTCCTCTTGCACCTGCGCAGATCCATCCTTGTCGGGACCAGAGCTTGTCGGGGAAGCCCCCTGCTTGTCACTGGATGTACTTGCCGCGGTCGCTGGTTCCTCATCTGCCTCCCTCTCCGCTACTAACGCAACACTAACCACTTGATTAGTTGCCGCTAGGTACAGCAGCAACCTCTCTTGTGGTTTAGGTGCGACAAGTATTGGAGTGGAGGACAGGTACCTCTTTAAGTCTTGTAGCGCAGCCTCCGCTTCTGGAGTCCATTTCATTGGACCTTCCTTTTTCAAAATTTTGAAAAACGGCAGGGCGCGCTCGGCTGACTTAGAGATAAACCTGCTGAGAGCAGCCACGCAACCGGCAAGCCTACGCACATCCTTGACGCGCTTTGGTGCTTCTATCTGCTCAATGGCCTTGATCTTGTCGGGATTGGCTTCAATCCCTCTCAGAGACACGAAGAACCCGAGAAGCTTGCCGGAAGGAACTCCAAACACACACTTCTCGGGGTTGAGCATGAGCTGGATCTTGCGCAGATTCGCAAAGGTCTCTTCCAAATCTTGTATCAGGGTCGCCCTGTCCTTGCTTTTGACTACTATGTCATCCATGTAGGCTTCCACATTCCTATGAATCTGTGGCTCAAAAGCTGTATGGACCACCCTTGCAAATTTTGAGCCAGCATTCTTCAAACCGAAAGGCATCCATATGAAACAGTACGTGCCGCATAGAGTGATGAATGCGGTCTTCTCCTCATCTTCTTCAGCCATGAAGATTTGATGATATCCTGAGTATGCGTCAAGAAACGAAAGCAAATCACATCCGGCTGTGGATTCAACAATCTGGTCAATGCGCGACAAGGGAAATGGATCCTTTGGACAAGCTTTATTGACATCGGTAAAGTCGATACAAAGCCTCCACTTCCCGTTCGCCTTGCGCACGACTACAAGATTGGCAAACCACGTAGGATGGAGCACTCCTCTGACAAGGCCTGCTGCTTCTAGTTTCTTGATTTCTTCCGCTATGAATTCTTGGCGCTCCACTGCTTGTTTCCTGACTTTTTGCTTGACGGGTCGCGCGTGAGGACAGACGGCAAGCTTGTGCTCAATCACTTTCCTGGGAACACCGGGGATGTCGGACAGTTGCCATGCAAACACGTCGACGTTCGTCCGCAGGAAAGCAACGAGCGCGCTCTCCTATTTAGGATCAAGCGTGGCACTGATGGTGAAAGTACCACCAGTGCCGTCCTCCTTGGTGGACACCTTCTTTGTCTCTGGCGGAGCTGCCATCGTCTTCTTGCACTTGCCGGTGGAGCTCGATGGTGCGTCCTCGACGGTAGCGCAGCACTCCGAAGAGGTGCGCTTGCCGGAGTGGGCCCCAGAGCTCTTGCCGGACTTGGTCTTTTTCTTCCCTTCGGGAGCTTCAGCGGCAAGTGTTTGTCGATCTGTTGCGGCTGCTGCTTCCCGGTAGATCTTGTCGGCGCAGATAAGGGCATCTTTCTTGTCGCCAGGGACAGAGATGACGCTTATCGGGCCTGGCATCTTGAGCATGTTGTAGGCATAGTGAGAGGCTGCCATGAACTTGGCGAGTGCTGGACGGCCAAGTATCCCATTGTAAGGCAATGGAAAATCGGCAACGTCAAAAGTGACTTTCTCAGTCCTGAAGTTTAGCTCCCCGCCAAACGTCACTGGCAGCGTGATCTTCCCCTTCGGCTTGCTCCTTCCCAGGTTTATTCCTTGAAATGTACCGGTCTCTTCGAGCTCGCTCTCAGGGATCTGGAGCTTCTGGATCACAGTGGAGGAGATCAAGTTCAAGCCAGCCCCGCCGTCAACTAACATCTTGGTGACCTTGAGGTTGCGGATAGTTGGCAAAACCAACATCGGCAAGCACCCGACCGCAGTTGTGCGATCAGGGTGGTCCTCAATATCGAAGATGATAGGCGTGCTGGACCACTTCAGAAGCTTGTGCGATTCGACAGGTGGTTCTGCTGCATTAACTTCCCGCACCCACTGTTTAAGTTGGCGGTGAGAAGTATGCAGAGAAGCACCGCCGTCAACGCACAAAACTTCTGTGGCTTTCTGGAACTCCTGCTCACTGTTCTCAACGTCCTCCATGTCTTCGTCGTCTTCATCGTCTTCATCCTTGTCGCGGCCGTGGGGAGGTCTGTCACCTTGTCGCTGCTTGGCCTTGCCGCGGCGTCCTCCCCGGCCGTTGAATGGCCGCTTCTTGCCGGATCCTTCTCCACCTCCTTGGGCCTTCTCCTTGTCGCGTCGCTCGTACTCAGCCTTCTGCTATTCGACGAGTTGCTCGACTCTCTTGCAGTTCTGGAGGTCATGACCCTTGGTGCGGTGGATCTTGCAATACTGCTTGTCGGTGCCGTCCTGCTTGTCGGCGGCCGCCATAGCCTGGCAGTTGGTGCATGCGGCAGTCTCCTTGCCGGAGCTACCAACTTGGGCTTTCTTGGCGCCATCTTCCTTGCCGGACTGCTCCACGACTAGCACTTCTTTGTTTTTCTTCTTCCTGTTGTTCCGCCGCCGGTTTTTCTTTGCCGGGGCGGCATCCTCACTGTCAGACCCCCCTGCTCCTGTGTCCACTCCGGGGAGTTTCCTCCCCTCCTCAGCGCGTGCACACTTGTCGGCCAGGGCGTACAACTCACTGACATCCCTGATCTTGCACATTGCCATCTCCTCCCTCATCCTACGGTTACGCACGTTCTGGTGGAACGCGTTGATAACCGCGACAGGGTGGACGTCTGGGATGTTGTGCTGGACACGGCTGAACCTCTGGATATACTTGCACAGGGGCTCTCCTTCCTTCTGGGCGAGCAGGTGAAGGTCACTCTCCTGGCCATGAGGTTTGTGGCCGCCTGTAAAGGCGCCGACAAACTGATGGCACAGGTCTGCCCAAGAAGAAATGGAGTTGTCCGGCAAGTGCATGAGCCAGGACCTGACGTTGGGTTTGAGTACCAGAGGAAAGTAGTTGGCAAGGATCTTGTCGTCTCGTCCCCCGGCAGCTTGCACCGCGATGGTGTAGATGTTGAGGAACTCCGACGGATGCGTCTTGCCGTCGTACTTCTCTGGCACATCTGGTTTGACATTCTTCATGTTGGGCCACTGGACTTGCCGCAGCTCACGAGTGAACGCAGGACAACCTACCGCGTACGGCAAGTCTCCTGCCCCCCTGGCGCTTGCATGTCGACAGTGGGCCCAGCGCGCTGGTCTGACTGACGCCGCGCTTCTCTTCGGCGCTCGATGCGAGTACGAGCGTCTTTGTGTCGGCGATCTTGAAGAACTTGGCGCTGATCACGACGAGCTCGCGGATCCGACGACGCGGTGGAGTCGCTGTCGAGGTTGACCCGGCGAGTCAGCAATCTTGGCCTTCGGGGCGGAGAGTGCAGGGTGATTGCACCCCCACCGGTCTTGTCGTCATCAGCCCGCGCCTGGCTGACTTGCCGCGGCCGCGACGTGCTCGGCTGCTGCGGAGTGTCGCCGTTGGCGAAGGCGATGAGACTCTGAATGGTGGCCCTCCAGTCATCGGCCTTGTCAGCCGCTGGAGGGAAGTCTAGGAGCAGTTGAGCTCGTGCTAGAGCTTCTGCTGGAGTGGCGGGTAGCGGTGGCGAACGGTGCGAGGAGCGGGACATGCTCGGACTTCTAACCGTGTTAGAAGGAGCAGCATCCCGTCCAGGCGACCGTGCCTTGCTCGTGCCGGCACGTTGGTGTGCATGCTGGCCTTGAGCGTCTCGAGATCCGCCGACTTGGCCTTGGCCCAGCAAACGTATGGTACCGTGGGTACCATGACGCTGCCGGTCCCGCACCTCCTGAGACGGGCGCGGTGCATGTACGGACGCCGAGGTCTTGGAGTGCGCCTGGTCGTCTGCCTTGTCCTTGGACTTGGCGGCGCCGTGAGTTCCCTCGTCGACGTCCGTTCTTCCGCCGGCATCTACCCCACCAGCCGCTGGCTCCGGCGGTGGTGGGATCGACGCGGACGGACCTGCTGCCTCCGAAGCTTTCTTCTTCGACGGCATGTTGATGAAGAAGTTGAAGGTCTAGCCCGTGTGCAGGCCGGATCAGGTTCACACAACCTCGACGCACCCCCTACCTGGCGCGCCAAAGATGTCGGGGAAACTGATCGCCCACAAACACCTATGGGACTGGAGCCCCTTTTCAGTACGGCAGGGGGCGGAGGATGCACGAAGAGCAGATCGAGGCGTGCACATGAGCAGTTTACCCAGGTTCGGGCCGCACGGATGCGTAAAACCATACTCCTGCTTTGGTTTGTATTGAGTTCATGGCTCGGGAGCGCTGGAAGCTACAGTATTCTTCGAGACCGAGCGTGAAAGTGTTCGAATGTCTAACCCCCCTCCTACGTGCGCATGGGCCTCCTTTTATATGCTCAAGGGGTCACCGACAGGTGGCAACGCAGTTGAGGGTAAACATGTAAAAAGCTTGGTAGTTGGAACAGTGCTCCATACCTAACCCTGATGACAGGGGACAAGGGCATTAAATGCCCGTCACCGTCGCCCAAACAGTGCAAAAGTGGCCGTCAGGGGCGCCACCGCCCGCCACGACGGTAGCCTTGTCATCGCTGCTTGCCACCGTGTACCCCTGGCTGCACAGCCTTCCGCCACATGCGCCTAGGATGGTCCCAGAGCGACACGTGGGTGGATGCGCTGGAGCACGGGTACTGAGTGGAAGCTTGCCGCGGCAAGCGTCTTACCGCGGTTGCCATCTTGTCGCTTCCGGGAGCTTGTCACTCATCGGGCCTTGCCGGGACGCATGGCGCGTCGCGGCAAGTTTCTTGAGATGCCTCGGAGGGCCTTCCCGGCAAGCTCCTCTTGCCAGGGTCTTGTGCCTTGAGTGGTTTTGTGCCTTGAGTGGCCTTCCCGGCAAGCTCCTCTTGCCGGGGCCTTGTCTCCTTAGTTTAAATACTTTGTTGTTGAATGGCTCCATAGGAACCACGGAGGACCTTGGCGGTCGCCCGGCAAGCCTTGCCACGGGATGCTGCAGCTGCCCGTGCACAAGTTCGGGATACTAAGGTACCCCTACTTTAGTACACCGACACCAAGGACATCAAATGTATACGAAGTTTCCTTGGTCATGCCGGGTTTTATAGGAGGTTCATTAAGGACTTTCCAAAATCTCCAGGCCTTCGACTAATCTCTTACAAAAAGATGTTCCTTTTGTCTTTGATGATGATTGTTTAGAAGCATTTGAAATAATTAAGAAAACATTGATCTCCGCACCTATTGTCCAGCCTCCTGACTGGAATTTACCCTTTGAGATCATGTGCGATGCTAGTGATTATACTGTAGGTGCTGTTCTAGGACAAAGAGTTGATAAGAAATTGAATGTTATCCAATATGCTAGTAAAACTCTAGACAGTGCCCAGAGAAATTATGCCACTACTGAGAAGGAATTTTTAGCAGTCGTATTTGCTTGTGATAATTTTAGACCTTATATTGTTGATTCTAAAGTAACTATTCACACTGATCATGCTGCTATCAAATACCTTATGGAAAAGAAAGATGCCAAACCTAAACTTATTAGATGGGTTCTCTTGCTGCAAGAATTTGATTTGCATATTATTGATAGAAAGGGAGCTGAGAACCCCGTTGCAGATAACTTGTCTAGGCTAGAGAATATACTTGATGACCCACAACCTATTGATGATATGTGGCACCCCGATCCGCATGGAGCAGGGGGCCTTCGCACGTCAGCCAAGGATAACACCTGACACGCGACAGGTCCAAGATACAGCATTCCAGGTACAATAATATTCATCAAATAAAAGTGTATATGATTACATCATTGATGAATACAATTTTCTGGCATAGCCCTAAGTCTATTTAAATGGCGGCGGAAGTCTTGGTTTGGCGGCATAACAACTCTGGCTGGGCTCCACAACTCACAGGACTGGCAAGATTACGGCCTAGCACGACGGAGCAAGCGAACCATTCGAGTACCACCTACAAAACTGGCATGACACGCCAGGTCAGTACATTGAATGTACTTACAAGACAACCAAATACATAACATCCAAACAAGCAGAAGACAAGGCAAGAAATAAGCGCATGCAACAACCTATCTTATATCAATTTCTAAACATGGCATGATATAGATCAACTGAGCGTGAACAACATCATAGCATCTACTAACATAGTAATAACATGGCATATCAAAACATGCTTATAACAAAACAAAACATAGCATATCATCTCAATTATGGCATAAAATAAACCAAAGCATGGCATGGCATCATGAGACTATACTGAAAATAAACTACTGTACGTGTACTGACCTGGCGTAACATGATAACTTTAGGCAAACATCTCTTGTTCTACCATGGTTCTTAAAATGCAACATATTACTCATGCAATGCAACCAAACTTGTGCACCGAGTCCATCGGACTCTCTTACCAACGGGTTGCCTCGCAATCGAACAGTGATCTTTCCGGCGATCACAACCATGACCAACACTTGGTCTCCCACATTCACCGATAACTCTTCTCATGATCTTATCAAAACATCGTCGTGACTTCGCACAACTATCTCATAGTTCAATTCACCATATTCTTGTTATCATATTAATTAATTTGATTAGTTCAGTTTTATCCTCCATTTCGACCAAGACCTGATAGTGTGACCTACTACGAACTATGTGCTATCGATAGACTTTATCAACACTCTGCAGAGGTAGTGCACTATACCCACAGCACGGAACCCATGGCCTCGTCATCCCATTCGGGTGGACCAACAGCGTTCCGACGAAACCGATCTATTGTCATGACACTCTCCCAGCCACTCCGACTCATTCCCCACTGGGCTAGTCCTGGGTGGCCCCGTGTCTACCAAAGACACACGACCACCGTCGTGGCCAAACATAAACGGTCCCAAACGGGGACCCAGTACCAATATAATAACAATGGGCACACAAGGCTTATGTCCGCCTACCTGATCAGGGTAGCGTGTGCCCATAACCTTCCCTAGTGGAGGCGCCGGCGAGAGGCACGGCAATAGTTCGCATTAAGGCCTTCCCATAAAGGCAAATGTGGCTGCACTGAAGAAGTTCGATTTGGTGGCACCATGACTCGATCTCATCGATGACAGAGGAGTTTTGTTATTATTAATTTATTTTGTTACTTCTCCATCATCATGAGCATATTTAACATGAATGCAACAATGAACATGTAGCGTACAAAAGCATATACAAAATGTCGAACTTCTCATGTGCACAACTATAGCATAAAGAATCATAATAATGCCAAGTACAAGAACATTAATGGTGCATTCTAATCATCATAGCATTTTATAATGATGTCAGGAAAATCAAATTACAGTGGTGACATGGCATTATTAATAATGACATTCTAACTAACATGGCAAAAGATGTCATGAAACACAAGCATACATGAAAAACATACAGGAATGACTACAACTGAAAGCAATAAGAAAACAGTTGCAACTACACACACACAAGGTACAAGCAAAGTCAACATGCGAGTTCGGAGCTCATGATAAGAGGTTAGCTTGCCTGGGGCCGATAAATACTCCGGGAAGAAGCGGGGAAACGAACGCGGAAAGAGTTGCCAGAAACACTTCTCTCTCGAAAGAGGCTGGTTAACAGCAAGGGCAAAATGGTCATTTTCAGAATTTGGAAACATAAGGAAAATCATTTCAACATAACGGGCTCGACGAAACGAAGAAGTGGGCTTTGGATTCACCTCATTCGGAGTTATGGATAAAAAGATACGGACGTTTAAAGTTTAGGGACTAGTTTGTAAAAATATCTCTACAAACAGGTCCCCGGCAGTTTAAACAGAACATGTCTTTTCTGAGAATACGCTTTCCAGAGAGGAAAACGCATTTCCAGCCAAAGAAGAGGAAGAATACACTTCTATTAAGCAAAGACGTACTCTTAGGAGTACGCTTCCACTTAACCACGTCAGCGGGCCGGCCCGGTCAGCGCTGAGAGGCTGACAGGTGGGGCCCGTCACTTATCCACATCAGCACCCGACAGGGTCAACGCGGACTGACTGACGCGTGGGGCCCGCGGGGCAGGGTCGTCGTCTTCGTCTTCTTCATGCGCTCGCCCGCACGGGACAGAGGCCAGGGCTGGCGCCGACGATGGCCCGCGCAGCTCCGGCAGTCCTCGGACGCGCTGAGGCCACCGGAGAGACCGACGAGGAGCGCCGCGTCCATCTGGGCAGCCTGCGGGTGCCAAGGAGGGATGAAGTGGCGGCGCTTCACGGAGGCAGAGAACGTGCGGCGGCGGCCGAATCTTGGGTCGCGGCCTGAGGTACTCTGGCGACGAGGTGAGGGGCTGGGGAGGTCCGCCGGACATAGGGAGGGGATTAGATGGTGGAGGAATGGCGAGGGGAGCGCTGCATCACCGGAATCATGAAGGACAAAGGCGTCGGCCTTGGTGACAGAGAGGGGTGGGGTGGGGCTATGGAGC
>LR738711.1:858403527-858547847 GCA_902687465.1 Secale cereale
TGAGGGGGAACGGGGAGGAGGTGGCACGCGGCAGGCGACGTGTTCGCGCACTGGCGACGGTGCAGTGTCGGCAGACGCGGCCAACTTGATTGAGAAGCGGCGGGAAGGCAACGAGGAGGGAGCAGGCGAGCGTTAGAGGCTCACGGAGTCGAGCAAAGCTTTGAGACAAGCAGAAGAAGAAGCCAGAAGAGAAGAAAGCGACGACGGCACAGTGGCGCACTGTTCGTCCAGTGGCAAGGCTCGCCGGAGAAGAAAACGAGAGAGGCAGGAGGTCCAGAGGGAAGAGGACGGCGAGGGGGCACTATTGGGCAACAATGGCGAGGCCAGAGCTGGTCGGAGTAGCGATGCCGCCGACAACAGTGGCTAGACCACCAATTTGGCTGGCTCTCCGCGTGATCACCACGGACGAGGTGCACTTCGTTTATTTACTGAAGTAACTCCATGTCTACTGCATAGTCCCTCGAAGGTAAAGAGTTACCATGGTAAAGAAACAGGCAGAGACAAGATGAGCTGAGTAGAATAAGCTTCACAAGGTTGCTGTTGCAAACTTGACAGCATCCTAGAGATAAAACCAGAGAGGTAGAAAGGTAAATCTGATGTCTAGGAGGCTTAGGGTAGTAAGAACTACTGTCCTGGGAGTTTTGAGGTCATTAGGACAAATATTTAGCATAGTTTCTTTACAACTGCTAAAATCTATCCAGAAACTAAATGAGGAAGAAGCACTCACTAGGAGTGATGGATTGAGCTAATATTTTGCAAAGCTTGATGATTTGGTCATACATTTATGCTGTAAAAATTTCATACCAAATGGACTTGTCAAATTGGTACTTGTTTCACAAACATCACTTCTGACCAAAAACTTGGGAAAAATCTAGGACAATATTGGCTACATGAAATGAGCCAAAATCTTGGAAAGGGGAGTTATATGGATAGAAGAACGCTTGGGAATATTTTCAGCTATAATGGAGCAAGATAAAATGCACTTGCTTCACAAACGGAAAAATTGGACAGAAAGCAAGAATTGCTTCTGTGCTCACATAGCTCAATAAAATGAGCTAAATTTAGGTGGAGGCTAATGATTTGGGATAATTGAGAGGATGGAAGAGTTTCATCCCATTTGAAAACTTTATGAAGGTACTTCCTTCACAAAGTTGTATTCTGGTCAGAAACTTTGAAAAATAGCACATGGAACTAGGATGAAAGTATTGAGCTCATATTTGGTATCCATAGGTGATTTATCAATGTTAATCACCCTGCCAAATTTCAGCTCAATTGAAATTAAGAATAAGACACTTCCTTTGCAAAATTCCAGAGAAGGCAGAAACTTGCATTGGATCATGTACCAAAATTTTGAACTGTGGAACATAAGTTATTGATGTAACTAATGATTATATAGCAAGGACAAGCTCCACAATTTATGTGGGAATTTTCTCTGCTATAAAAATAGTAGTTCCTTTGAAAAAGGGCAAAAATGCAATATTGGCTTAAAATAGGAAAAGGCAAGTTTCCTTATTTTAATGTGGCCAATATTTTTTCCAGAGCTTGGATTAGGCAAAAGTATCAACTCCACCAATTCTCATGAATTTAGTAGATGGCTAGCTATGCCTTTGGATTTTATTCCTCAGACAGACAAGAAAAGGAATAACTCACAGTTCAGAAATATTGCATGGAACTTGGCAATATTTTTGCATATCCAAGGATTAGGAGGACAAGATGGTCTCTAGGAATAGATGAAATGATCAACAGACCAAGGAAAATGATGGCTGCTTTGTAATCACAAAAGCCACCTATAAATTTCAAAAGCTTGGAATTGGGGTTTGAGAGGATTTGAGAGGTTGCAGATGAGGTCTTGCTCACTAACAAAGACATGAGCAAGGCTTTTGAAGGGTTGAAGATGACCAGAAATCTCAGAGTCATCCAAAAATCCTCATGAGAAAATTTGAAAACAGGTTGCCAGGAAGAAATAACAGCACAAAATTGATAAGGCTATTACATGATAGCTTTCCTGATGAACAATTAGCTGCCATAAATACTTCTCATACTGCTCCATGGTATGCTGATTATGCTAATTACATTGTTGCTAAGTTTATACCACCTAGTTTCACATACCATCAAAAGAAAAAGTTCTTCTATGATTTGAGACATTACTTCTGGGATGACCCACATCTTTATAAAGAAGGAGTAGATGGTATTATTAGACGTTGTGTACCTAAGCATGAACAGGAACAAATCCTACGCAAGTGCCACTCCAAAGCTTATGGAGGACACCATGCTGGAGATAGAACTGCACATAAGGTATTGCAATCTGGTTTTTATTGACCCACTCTCTTCAAGCATGCCCGTAAGTTTGTCTTATCTTGTGATGAATGTCAAAGAATTGGTAATATCAGTAGACGTCAAGAAATGCCTATGAATTATTCACTTGTTATTGAACCATTTGATGTCTGGGGCTTTGATTATATGGGACCGTTTCCTTCCTCTAATGGGTACACACATATTTTAGTTGTTGTTGATTATGTTACTAAGTGGGTAGAAGTTATTCCAACTAGTAGTGCTGATCACAACACCTCTATTAAGATGCTTAAAGAAGTTATTTTCCTGAGGTTTGGAGTCCCTAGATACTTAATGACTGATGGTGGTTCACACTTTATTCATGGTGCTTTCCGTAAAATGCTTGCTAAGTATGATGTTAACCATAGAATTGCATCCCCTTATCATCCTCAAACTAGTGGTCAATTAGAGCTAAGTAATAGAGAGCTGAAATTAATTTTGCAAAAGACAGTTAATAGATATAGAAAGAATTGGTCCAAGAAACTTGATGATGCATTATGGGCCTATAGAACTGCATACAAAAATCCTATGGGTATGTCTCCATTTAAGATGGTTTATGGAAAAGCATGTCACTTACCTCTTGAGCTAGAACATAAGGTATATTGGGCTATTAAAGAGCTCAATTATGATTTCAAACTTGCCGGTGAGAAGAGGTTATTTGACGTTAGCTCTCTTGATGAATGGAGAACCCAGGCCTATGAGAATGCCAAGCTGTTTAAAGAAAACGTTAAAAGATGGCATGACAAAAGGATACAAAAGCGTGAGTTTAACATAGGTGATTATGTCTTGCTATACAACTCTCGTTTAAGATTTTTTGTAGGAAAACTTCTCTCTAAATGGGAAGGTCCTTACGTTATCGAGGAGGTCTATCGTTCCGGTGCCATAAAAATCAACAACTTCAAAGGCACAAATCCGAAGGAGGTGAACGATCAAAGAATCAAACATTATATCTCAGGTAATCCTATAAATGTTGAAACCAATTGTATTAAAACCGTAACCCCAGAGGAATACAAAAGGGACACTTTCCAGAATGATTCAGACCCCGAAAAGGAAGAGGTATGTGGTACGGTAAGTAAACCGACTCCAAAATAGTTCTAATGGCAATTTTTCACCGTTTTGGAATATTTAGAAAAATAAAAAATAAGTGGCAGTCCGGAAGAGACACGAGGCATCCACGAGGGTGGAGGGCGCACCCCCTGCCTCGTGGGCACCTCGTATGCCTCCCGGACTCCGATATCTTGCACATTACTTATTTTGGTCGGCAAAAATTCATTATATATTCTCCCGAAGGTCTTGACTACCGTATCTCGCAAAAATCCTCTGTTCTTGTTTCGAGCTATTTTTCCGCTAGGGTTGACAAGGCCAGACATCATGTCGTCCTCCTCCTCCAATAATGAGGGCAACGATGCTTGGCTAATGAAGATTGATCTGAAGAGGGAAGGACCCGCGGAGATCAACAAGGAGAATAGGATCAAGAAGGCTACGAAGGATCAAGCTCCGGCAACAGGAGAAGAAGACATCCTTCAACCCCTTCCCAACCTTTTTACTTCAACTGAGATTGAATCTTTCAAGATGACTGAGTTAGCTCAAATACAAAACAAGTATCTCACAAGTGAAAATATTTTGCTGAAGGAGCATATCGTTGCACTCAAAGGTATTATCCGCAAGTTGGAGGATCTCCTATGTTCGATGTATGATGATCCGGCGTCACTGCTTTCAACTCCATCATCACCAACTTCGAAGAAGGAGACATAATCATATGGGTATGGCCACTCCCCTTGGCAACTGCCAAGCTTGGGGGAGGTGCCCCGGTATCGTATCACCATCACACTCCTATCTTTACCGTTTTTCTTAGTTCGATCCTTTTGGTAGTATCTTGATCTAGTAGAATAAAGTCAAGCATGATCTAGTTGTGAGCTTTTGCTTTATGATCTTTACCTTTGTAATCGAGTCAGTGAGCTATATAATAAAGATTAGTGTTGAGTCAAGGGCTTGATTTCCTCACTTTTATCATGATAGAATAAAAGAAAATATAAAAAGTATCAAGGAGATCATATTGATCTTATGGGAAGTAATGACTTCACATATAAAGGGTATGATGAATAAAAGTTGTTGAGAGTTGACAAACATAGTTTTGGTCATCGTTGCAATTAATAGGAAGTAATAAAGAAAGAGAGGTTTCACATGCAAATATACTATCTTGGACATCTTTTATGATTGTGAGCACTCATTAAAATATGACATGCTAAAGAGTTGGTTGGACAAGGAAGACAACATAATGGGTTATGTTTTCTTATATTCGAAATAAAGTATATTGTCATGGATCATCCAACATGTTGAGCTTGCCTTTCCCCCTCATGCTAGCCAAAACTCCTTGCACTAAGTAGAGATACTACTTGTGCTTCCATACATCCTTAAACCCAGTTTTGCCATGAGAGTCCACCATACCTACCTATGTATTGAGTAAGATCCTTCAAGTAAGTTGTCATGTTGCAAACTCTCTAAAATATGTATGATTTATTAGTGTGGAGGAAATAAACTTTATACGATCTTGTGATATGGAAGCAATAAAAGCGATGGACTGCATAATAAATGTCCTTATCACAAGTGGCAATATAAAGTGACGTTCTTTTGCGCTAAGACTTTGTGCATCCAACCATAAAAGCACATGACAACCTCTGCTTCCCTCTACGAAGGGCCTATCTATTATTCTTGCCTTATAAGAGTCAAGGTGAAAATCACCTTTCCTTTTTTACATTTTATCCTTTGGCAAGGACATTGTGTTGGAAAGATCCTGACATATATACCCAATTGGATGTAAGTTATCATGGTCTATTACTGTTGACATTACCCTTGAGGTAAAAGGTTGGGAGGCAATATCATAAGCCCCTATCTTTCTCTGTGTCCGATTAAAAGTCCATACCCATAAGTATTACGTGAGTGTGAGCAATTGTGAAAGACTATATGATAGTTGAGTATGTGGGCTTGCTGAAAAGCTCTTATGTTGACTCTTTCCGATGTTACGATAAATTGCAATTGCTTCAATGACCGTGACCATAGTTTGTTGGTTTTCAATGAAGTTTATGATTCATACTTGACATTGTGAATGAATTGTTACTTTAGCATAAGAATCATATGACATTATATATATGTGTTGCTGTTATAAGAATGATCATAATGCCCTCAGGTCCGCATTTTATTTTTATCGACACCTCTATCTCTAAACATGTGGACACTTTTTTCGATATCGGCTTTCACTTGAGGACAAGCGAGGTCTAAGTTTGGGGGAGTTGATACGTCCATTTTGCATCATGCTTTTTTGTTGATATTTATTGCACTATGGGCTGTTATTACACTTTATGTCACAATACTTATGCCTTTTCTCTCTTATTTTACAAGGTTTACATGAAGAGGGAGAATACCGGCAGTTGGAATTCTGGGATGGAAAAGGAGCAAACACTGGAAACCTATTCTGCATAGCTCAAAAAGCTCCAAAACTCCACGGGACACTGTTTCAGAAAATATAAAAAATATCTGGCGAAAGAGATTCACGAGGGGGGCCACCACCTGTCCACGAGGGTGGGGGGCGCGCCCCCCTCTCTAGGCGTGCCCCCTGTCTCGTGGGCCACTCGATGGCCCCCCGATGCCCATCTTCTCCTATATGAGGTGTTTTGACCTGGAAAAAAAAATCAGAAGGAGGCTTTCGGGACCTGACGCCGCCGTCTCGAGGCGGAACCTTGGCGGAACCAATCTAGGGCTCCGGCGGAGCTGTTCTGCCGGGGATACTTCCCCCCGGGAGGGGTAAATCGTCACCGCCGTCATCACCAACAACTCTTCCATCTTGGGGAGGGTTATCTTCATCAACATCTTCACCAGCACCATCTCCTCTCAAACCCTAGTTCATCTCTTGTATCCAATCTTTGTACCCAAACCTCAGTTTGGTACCTGTGGGTTGCTAGTAGTGTTGATTACTCCTTGTAGTTAATGCTAGTTGGTTTACTTGGTGGAAGATCATATGTTCAGATCCATTATGCATATTAATACCCCTCTGATCATGAACAATATTATGTCTTGTGAGTAGTTACTTTTGTTCCTGAGGACATGGGAGAAGTCTTGCTATAAGTAGTCATGTGAATTTGGTATTCGTTCGATATTTTAATGAGATGTATGTTGTCTCTCCTCTAGTGGTGTCATGTGAACATTGACTACATGACTCTTCACCATTGTTTGGGCCTAGAGGAAGGCATTGGGAGTAATAAGTAGATTATGGGTTTCTAGAGTGACAGAAGCTTAAACCCTAGTTTATGCGTTGCTTCGTAAGGGGCTGATTTGGATCCATATGTTTCATGCTATGGTTAGGTTTACCTTAATACTTCTTTTGTAGTTGCGGACGCTTGCATTAGAGGTTAATCATAAGTGGGAGGCTTGTCAGTAAGGACAACACCCAAGCACCGGTCCACCGACATACCACATTATCAAAGTAACGAACGTGAATCAGATGATCATGCTGAAAACTAGCTTGACGATAATTCCCATGTGTCCTCGGGAGCATTTTCCTTCATATAAGAGTTTGTCCAGGCTTGTCCTTTGCTACAAAAAGGATTGGTCCACCTTGCTGCACCTGATTTACTTTTACCTTTTCTTACTTGCTACCAATTACCTTATCACAAAACTATCTGTTACCGATAATTTCAGTGCTTGCAGAAAATACCTTACTGAAAACTGCCTATCATTTCCTTCCGCTCCTCGTTGGGTTCGACACTCTTACTTATCGAAAGGACTACGATAGATCCCCTACACTTGTAGGTCATCACCCACAAGGCAGGGGGCGCGCCAGGGGGGTAGGGCGCGCCCTCCACCCTCGTGGACAGTGGGTGACCCCCTCTGGTGCTTTCTTCGCCCAATATTTTTAATATATTCCAAAACTGACTTTTGTGGAGTTTCAGGAATTTTGGAGTTGTGCAGAATAGGTCTCTAATATGTGCTCCTTTTCCATCCCAGAATTCCTGCTGCCGGCATTCTCCCTCTTCATGTAAACCTTGTAAAATAAGAGAGAAAAGGCATAAGTATTGTGACATAATGTGAAGTAATAGCCCATAATGCAAAAAATATTGATATAAAAGTAAGATGCAAAATTGACGTATCAACTCCCCCAAGCTTAGACCTCGCTTGTCCTCAAGCGGAAGCCGATATTGAAAAATATGTCCACATGTTTAGAGATAGAGGTGTCGATAAAATAAAATACGGACATGAGGGCATCATGATCATTCTTAGAACAGCAACATATATACATTGTCATATGATTTCTTATGCTGAAGTAACAATCTATTCACAATGTAAAGTATGAATCAGAAACTTCACTAAAAACTAACAAACTATGATCTCAGTCATTGAAGCAATTGCAATTTATCATAACATCGGTAAGAGTCAATATAAGAGCTTTTCAGCAAGTCCACATACCCAACTATCATGTAGTCTTTCACAATTGCTAACACTCACACAATACTTATGGGTATGAAGTTTTAATCGGACACAGAGAAAGATAGGGGCTTATAGTTTTGCCTCCCAACCTTTTACCTCAAGGGTAACATCAAGAATAATGCTTTATGACAACTCACATCCAATTGGATATATATATATATCAGGATCTTTCCAACACATAGTGCTTGCCAAAGGATAAAGTGTAAAAAGGAAAGGTGAAGATCACCATGACTCTTGTATAAGGTATAAGACAAAAATAAAAGATAGGCCCTTCGCAGAGGGAAGCAGAGGTTGTCATGTGCTTCTATGGTTGGATGCACAAAATCTTAATGCAAAAGAACGTTACTTTATATTGCCACTTGTGATAGGGACCTTTATTATGCTGTCTGTCGCTTTTATTCCTTCCATATCACAAGATCGTATAAAGATTATATTATCCACACTAATAGATCATACATATTTCGAGAGAAATTTTTATTGCTTGCAACAATGACAACTTACTTGAAGGATCTTACTCAATCCATAGGTAGATATGGTGGACTCTCATGACAAAACTGGGTTTAAGGTTATTTGAAAGCACAAGTAGTAACTCTACTTGGTGCAAAGAATTTGGCTAGCATGAGGGGGAAAGGCAAGCTCAACATGTTGGACGATCCATGACAATATAATTTATTTCGGATATAAGAAAACATAACCCATTACATTGTCTTCCTTGTCCAACGTCAACTTTTTAGCATGTCATATTTTAATGAGTGCTCACAATCATAAAATATGTCCAAGATAGTATATTTATATCTGAAAACCTCTCTTCCTTTATTACTTCCTATTAATTGCAACGATGACCAAAACAATATTTGTCAACTCTCAACAACTTTTATTCATCATACTCTTTATATGTGAAGTCATTACTTTCCATAAGATCAATATGATCTCTTTATTTCTTTTTATTCTTTCTTTTCCTTTTGTTCTCTCAAGATCATAGCAAGATAACCAAGCCCTCGACTCAAGACTAATCTTTATTATATATAGCTCACAGACTCGATTACATAGATAAGGATCAACACAAAAACTCAAAGCTAGATCATACTAAACTTTATTCTACTAGATCAAGATATAACCTAAAGGATCGAACTAAGAAAAACGGTAAAGATAGAAGTGTTATGGTGATACGATACCGGGGCACCTCCCCCAAGCTTGGCAGTTGCCAAGGGAAGTGCCCATACCCATGTATTTATGTCTCTTTCTTTGGAGGTGGTGATGATGGAGTCGTTGATGATGTAGGCTTGTCGTCCATCTTCCAAGGCATAGGCTCACCATCATAGAAGGATGATCGAGTCTCCGGGATCCTCAAATCTGCAGCCAAACTCATCCTATTGAATCTATATTCATACTCATATTTTTGGTTTGCAGGTCATAGATCTGGGCTTGGAGCTGCTCGATTTTCTCATGAAGCTTGAAGATGGTCTCCCCAATGTTCTTGGCATCCAACTTGTGGTTGTTGGTGAACTCCGCGGTCATCATGTGGTTGGCGTTGAGTCAGTGTTCCACCATCCCCTCGCACTTGAAAACTTGTTGCTCCATTGCTTCGAGTCTTGTCTCCATGCTTCTGGTCCTCCTTGGTCCCTCAACATCGCGGATGTGCAGCACCCCCTCACGCATCTCAATGGTTTGAGGGTGTTGCAGCACCTCCGCGAGGTAGGGGTTGATGACCTTCTCGAAAACATGTCCTTGGGGCGCTTGAAGACGTCATGGTGATCTAGATCTGTCAAAAAATAGCTCAAAACAAAAGCAGAGGATTTTTGTCGTGGTACCATGGCCAAAACCTTTGGGAGATTATATAATGAATTTTTACCGACCAAAAGAAGTATCGTGCAAGAAAACGGAGTCCAAAGGGCACGCAAGGTGCACACGAGGCAGAGGGGCATGCCCTCCACCCTCGTGGATGCCTCGTGTCCTTTCCGGACTACTTATTTTCCTATTTTCTTAAGTATTCCAAAACAGAGAAAAAATGATGTTAGAACTGTTTTGGAGTCGGTTTACTTACCGTACCACATACCTATTCCTTTTCGGAGTTTGAAACGTTCTGGAAAGTGTCCCTTATGTACTCCTCCGAGGTTACGGTGTCAATAACATTGGTTTCAACATTTATGAGATTACCTAAGATATAATGTTTGATTCTTTGACCGCTCACCACCTTCGGATTTGTGCCTTCGAAGTTGTTTATTTTTATGGCACCGGAACGATAGACCTCCTCGATAACGTAAAGACCTTCCCATTTAGAGAGGAGTTTCCTGCAAAAAATCTTATACGAGAGTTGTATAACAAAACATAATCACCTACATTAAACTCACGTTTTTGTATCCTTTTGTCATGCCATCTTTTAACTTTTTCTTTAAACAATTTGGCATTCTCATAGGCCTGGGTTCTCCACTCATCAAGTGAGCTAATGTCAAATAGTCTCTTCTCACCGGCAAGTTTGAAATCATAATTGAGCTCTTTAATGGCCCAATATGCCCTATGTTCTAGTTCGAGAGGTAAGTGACATGCTTTTCCATAAACCATTTTATACGGAGACATACCCATAGGATTTTTATATGCAGTTCTATAGGCCCATAATGCATCATCAAGTTTCTTGGACCAATTCTTTCTAGATCTATTAACAGTCTTTTGCAAAATTAATTTAATCTCTCTATTACTCATTTCTACTTGACCACTAGACTGTGGGTGGTATGGAGATGCAATTCTATGATTAACATCATACTTAGCAAGCATTTTACGAAAAGCACCATGAATAAAATGTGAACCACCATCAGTCATTAAGTATATAGGGACTCCAAACCTCGAAAAAATAACTTCTTTAAGCATCTTAATAGAGGTGTTATGATCAACACTACTAGTTGGAATAGCTTCTACCCACTTAGTAACGTAATCAACAACAACTAAAATATGTGTATACCCATTAGAGGAAGGAAACAGTCCCATATAATCAAAGCCCCAAACACCAAATGGTTCAATAACAAGTGAATAGTTCATAGGCATTTCTTGACGTCTACTAATATTACCAATTCTTTGACATTCATCACAAGACAAGACAAACTTACGAGCGTCTTTGGAAAGAGTAGGCCAATAAAAACCGGATTGCAATACCTTATGTGCAGTTCTATCTCCAGCTTGGTGTCCTCCATAAGCCTCAGAGTGACACTTGCGTAGGATCTATTCATGTTCATGCTCAGGTACACAATGTCTAATAACACCATCTACTCCTTCTTTATAAAGGTGTGGGTCATCCCAGAAGTAATGTCTTAAATCATAGAAAAACCTTTTCTTTTGCTGGTATGTGAAACTAGGTGGTATAAATTTAGCAACAATGTAATTAGCATAATCAGCATACCATGGAGCAGTACGAGAAGCATTTATGACATCTAATTGTTCATCAGGAAAGCTATCATCAATAGGTAGTGGGTCATCAAGAACATTCTCTAACCTAGATAAGAGTACTACAATGGGGTTCTCAGCTCCTTTTCTATCAATAATATGCAAATCTAATTCTTGTAGCAAGAGAACCCATCTAATAAGTCTAGGTTTAGCATCTTTATTTTTCATAAGATATTTAATAGCAGCATGACCAGTGTGAACAGTTACTTTAGAACCAACAATATAAGGTTTGAACTTATAACAAGCAAATACAACTGCTATAAATTCTTTTTTAGTAGTAGCATAATTTCTCTGGGCACTGTCTAGAGTTTTACTAGCATATTGGATAAAATTTAATTTCTTATTAACTCTTTGTAATAGAACAACACCTACAGCATAATCACTAGCATCACACATAATTTCAAAGGGTAAATTCCAATCAGGTGGCTGAACAATAGGTGCAGAAATCAAGGCTTTCTTAAGTATTTTAAATGCTTCTACACAATCATCATCAAAGACAAAAGGAACATCTTTTTAAGAGATTAGTCAGAAGCCTAGAAATTTTTTAGAAGTCTTTAATGAACCTCCTATAAAAACCGGCATGACCAAGGAAACTTCTTATATCTTTGATGTCCTTAGGACACGACATCTTTTCAGTAGCTTCAACTTTAGCTTTATCAACTTCAATATCTCTTTCAGAAATTTTATGCCCCAAGACAATACCTTCATTAACCATAAAGTGGCACTTCTCCCAATTCAAGACAAGATTAGTTTCTTCACATCTCTGCAAAACTCAATCAAGGTTGCTTCAGCAATCATCAAAAGAAGTTTCATACATGGAGAAATGATCCATAAAAACCTCAACAATCTTTTCACAAAAGTCAGAGAATATAGCAGTCATACATCTTTGAAAGGTAGCATGTGCATTACATAAACCAAAAGGCATACGTCTGTAAGCAAAGGTACCGAAATGGCAAGTTAAAGTGGTCTTTTCCTGATCCTCTTTTGACACAGGTATTTGAGAGACACCAGAATAACTGTCTAGAAAGCAAAATTGTGCATGTTTGGATAATCTTTCTAGCATTTGATCAATAAAAGGTAAAGGGTAATGATCCTTTCTAGTAGCTTTATTTAATTTGTGGAAATCAATTACCATTCTATAACCTGTAACAATTCTTTGTTGGATCAATTCGTCTTTATCATTAGGAACAACGGTAATACCTCCCTTCTTAGGGATACAATGGACATGACTTACCCACTGACTATCAGCAACATGATAAATTATACCTTCCTCCAGAAGCTTTAGTATTTCATTTCTTACCACTTCTTCCATCTTAGGATTTAATCGCCATTGGTGATCAACAACTGGTTTAGCGTCTTTCTCCAATTTTATTTTGTGCTGGCATAGAGTGGGACTAATGCCCTTAAGATCATCAAGAGTATATCCAATAGCAGCACAGTGCTTCTTTAGAGTTTTCAACAATTTCTCTTCTTCCTGCTCTGAAAGGTTAGCACAAATAATAGCAGGATATATCTTCTTTTCACAAAGATAAGCATATTTAAGAGTATCAGGTAATGGTTTAAGCTCAAACACGGGATCACCCTTGGGTGGTGGAGGATCCCCTAGAATTTCAATAGGCAAGTTGTGTTACAAATAGGTCCCTGTTTAAAGAATACTTCATCTATTTCCCTTCTTTCATTCATAAACATATCATTTTCATGGTCTAGCAAATATTGTTCTAAAGGATCATTAGGAGGCACTGCAATAGAAGCAAGACCAATAATTTATCTTTACTAGGCAATTCTTTATCATGGGGTTGTCTATGAAATTTAGCAAAATTAAAATCACGAGACATATCCCCTAAACCAACAGTAACAATGTCCTTTTCGCAGTCTATCTTAGCATTAACAATATTCAAGAAGGGTCTATCAAATATAATGGGACAAAAGTCATCTTGTAGGGAAGCAAGAACAAGAAAATCAGTAGGATATTTAATTTTCCACACAAGACTTCAACATCTCTAACAATCCCAACTGGTGAAATAGTATCTCCATTGGCAAGCTTAATAGTAACATCAATATCTTCTATCTCAGCAGGTGCAATATCTTGCATAATTTCTTTATATAAAGTATAAGGTATTGCACTGACACTAGCACCCATATATATATATCACATAAGCCATGATAACAATGATCTCCTATTTTAACAGAAACAACAGGCATGCCAACAACAGGTCTATGTTTATTTTTAGTATCGGGTCTAGCAATTCTAGGAGCTTCATCACAGAGGTAAAGAACATGCCCATCAATATTATCGACCAAGAGATCCTTAACCATAGCAATACTAGGTTCAACTTTAATTTGCTCAGAGGGTGTAGGTGTTCTAGCATTACTCTGACGAACCACAGTTGAAGCTTTAGCATGATCCTTTATTCTAACAGGGAAAGGTGGTTTCTCAATATAAGCGGTAGGAACAATAGGATCAACATATAAGTGATAGTCTTTTCTTCAACTTTAATATGTTCAACTACTTTTACTTCAATGGGAGGATGATATTGAAGGAAATATGCCCTAGAGGCAATAATAAAGATGTTATTTGTATTTACTTATATCATGGTAAATGTCTTTTATTCATGCTAGAATTGTATTAACCGGAAAATTAGTACATGTGTGAATACATAGACAAAACAGTATGTCCCTAGTATGCCTCTACTAGACTAGCTCATTGATCAAAGATGGTTATGTTTCCTAGCCATAGACATGAGTTGTCATTTGATCAATGAGATCACATCATTAGGAGAATGATGTGATGGACAAGACCCATCCGTTAGCTTAGCACTATGATCGTTTAGTTTTACTGCTATTGCTTTCTTCACAGCTTATACATGTTCCTATAAATATGAGATTATGCAACTCCTGAATACCGGAGGAACACCTTGTGTGCTATCAAACGTCACAACGTAACTAGGTGAATATAAAGATGCTCTACAGGTGTCTCCGAAGGTGTTCGTGGTGTTGGCATAGATCAATAATAGGATTTGTCACTCCGAGTGTCGGAGAGGTATCCCTGGGCCCTCTCGGTAATACACATCATAATAAGCCTTGCAAGCAAATGACTAATGAGTTAGTCACGAGATGATGTATTACGGAACGAGTAAAGAGGCTTGCCGGTAATGAGATTGAACTAGGTATTGAGATACCGACGATCGAATATCGGGCAAGTAACATACCGATGACAAAGGGAACAACGTATGTTGTTATGCGGTTTGAGCGATAAAGATGTAGCGACCAGACCTCAAACAGTCTGATCTCTGTGCATCAGTGTCATCCCTGGATCAGTAATGCTGACACGCACAGTACTAGAAGGATTTATAACAGAGTAGCAATCACACACTTATTACATCGATAGTCCAACGATGAATTTATTACAATAAATATGGCTCAAGGCCATCTAACACGATAACATCGGAAGGCTTGGAAGATAAGTGAGTCCATCAACTCCAACGACATCACTAAGTATAGAACCACGACCTAAAAGGGCATCTTACTCGTCGTCTGAAAAGTCTGCAATATGAAATGTTGCAACCCGAAAACGGGTCAGCACATGGAATATGCTGGCAAAGTAACACAAGAGAATGCAATGAAAGTAAGGCTATACTATATGCAATATGGCTGGTGGAAAGCTCTATGGTTACAGTTTTTGCGTAAAGCCAGTTTTTCCCTACTTCAAAGGAATAGATTTTAAGTTAACTATCATGGTAGTTGAAACATCGTTGAGAAGATAGACATCCTCTCAACCCCAATTAAAGTTCATCATTAACCCAACAATATTAAATTAGAGTAACATGATGAGATGCACATGATATCCGAGTACTAGATACTCAAGACGTCTGTAACCGGGGACACGGCTAATCATGATCAGTATGTAAACTCATCAGAGGTTTGTGCACTTTTCCCCACAAGACCCGATCTCCTCTGTTCGATTTCTCGCACTGCATGATGTTTGAGAAATGGATGACCGAGACACGGTCTTTCAGAAGCACTAGCACCTACGACCGGGTGAACCGTACGAACCTACATCCCCTACATCTGCTAGTTCACCACTGTAGATGTTCACACGACTTGCTCATACTATGCTAGAGCCCATAATAGCATTGTCGCTGCACACGGAAGTTTCTAGTATGAATAATCTCATGATCCCTTTGAGCCTGGGTAGCGGTCCAAAAAAAAACAGGCAATCCCTGGAATACCCAGATGCATCAATCCACCCAGATGTGTATTAATGTTGCCACCTTAAGTTGAACCATTAATTAACAAACTCACATCTGTCATGGATTTCACTCACCCAATCCACGTCTACGAGCATAGCATGGCCTAACAACAAACGCAGAAGTAACTCCCAAAGGTTTGAATGTAATGCAAGTAATAGGTACTACCTCAATCTACTTCCCAGTCCCACAAGTTAATTGATCCTACTCATGCAATGTGTGAGGGTTTGACTAATGCAATGAAAACTGGGTAATTTGAAAGTATGATCAAAGTGTTACTTGCCTTGCTGATGATCCGCAAAACCTAAAGACTCAAAGTAGCAAGCGGCACACTCCGGGTACTCAATCGCAATCAAACAAGCACACAATAAGTACTTAACTAATGCGTGGGTAAAACTCAAATAAGAGATCTAACCAGAAAGTTCAACTTAAGAACTCCGGTTTGCAAAAAGAATCAACTCGAAAGAAGCAACGAAACTCAAACTGCGAAAGAAACGAGCTCCGGTTACTAATTGGCCTAAAGTCAAATTTTACAGTAGCCAAAACTTTGTTCAAGTTGATTAAACGTAAAGAGGGCATCGAGACAAAGATCTGGGATTTTGAATCACCTGATTCCGACTCTCGAGCGAAAAGAAAAACGAAAAACAAGATCAGGGCAGAAATCGCGATCGGAATAATCGCGGATAAATACCCCGAAAAAGAAAACGGACGAACAGGCTAACGAACGAACGTTCGCTGTCTGCGGCTAACTGACGAAAACCGTTCGTTAAAACGAACGTACGGACGAACGTTCGCTAAATAACTAAACCGACGAAAACCGAACCGATCTAATCTAAATAAAACATAGATCTACGGTTTTTTTTTAAAAAAAACCGAGCGGTTCTAAAAAACCATAACTACCTCGACGACTCCGGCGGAATCCGGCGCTCCGGTGGGGGCGGTGGTCCGGCGGGCTGGCGGGGCGGTCGGCGGAGGCGGCGCGGCGGCAGGCGGCGGCGCTAGCGACGGCGGCGCGCTAGGTTTTCGCGGGCGAGGAGGGGCTGCGGGCTGGCGGGGATGGCGACTTGGGCCGGCATCTGGCGCTTATAAAGCCCAGAGTCCCAATACTATACGAATCTAAGTCGGTTCACTTTTTTTTAAATAGAGTCCTGGCACAGAAAAACTAACGAAAGAAATACTAAACGGACTCCAAAATTCCCGAAATAAATTTTCACCATCCTCTAATAATATTTAGGACAAAGTGAACATTTTTCCCGGACCTAAATGCAATTTTGGAAAACGCGCATTTTTCCTATGCAAATAAATTCGCAAATAAATCCAGAAAAATACCAAAAGTGATTTTAACATTTTTCCTCCAATATTTCTGTTATTTTGGAGAAGTCATATTATCTTCGCTCATATTTTGTATTTAGAAATATTTTTTTGGAGAGAAAAATAATTAGAATCACACTGTCCTCGTACCGGTATTCGAGCAAACTCAAATACGAAAACGGTAAAATCCCCAACTCTCTCCGTAGGTCCTTGAGTTGCTTAGAATTTCGAGGAACGCCACAAACGAAAATGCAAAAAGCATGCAATGCAAATATGATCTATGTATAACATTCCAAATTGAAAATTTGAGATGTTACAAACCTACCCCCCTTAGAATGAATCTCGCCCTCGAGATTCGACTTGGCTAGAGAACAGGTGTGGGTGGTCCTTGCGTAGATCATCTTCTCGTTCCTAGGTGGCTTCTTCCTCGGTGTGGTGACTCCACTGAACTTTGCAAAACTTGATAACCTTGATGCGAGTGACTCTACTCGAAAATTCGAGAATCTTAACAGGCTTCTCCTCGTAAGTCAGATCACTGTCCAACTGAATTGCTTCCAGGGGTACTGTGTCTCTAAGCGGTATATCGGCCATCTCCGCATGGCACTTCTTAAGTTGTGAAATGTGAAAAACATCGTGCTGACGAAACTCTCCCGTCAAGCTCAACTGGATCAAGAGTTCGTGGGCCGTCATCATGCTGAACGTGTGCTGAACGCGGAGGTGACGTACGTTCGGTGCTTGATCAGTTGGATCGCGAAGACGTTCGACTACATCAACCGCGTCAGTAGACGCTTCCGCTTTCGGTCTACGAGGGTACGTAGACACACTCTCCCCTCTCATTGCTATGCATCTAGTAGATAGATCTTGCGTGATCGTAAGATTTTTTTGAAATACTACGTTCCCCATCAGTGGTATCAGATCCAGGTCTATGCATAGATGATATGCATGAGTAGAACACAATGAGTTGTGGGCGATAATAGTCATACTGCTTACCAACATGTCATACTTTGATTCGGCGGTATTGTGAGATGAAGAGGCCCGGACCGACATTACGCGTATGCTTACGCGAGACTGATTTCACCGTTATGAGTACTCGTTGCTTAAAGGTGACTGGCAGGTGTCTGTCTCTCTCACTTTAGCTGAATCGAGTGTGGCTACGCCCGGTCCTTGTGAAGGTTAAAACAACACATACTTGACGGAAAATCGTTGTGGTTTTTGCATGCGTAGGTAAGAACGGTTCTTGCTTAGCCCATGGCAGTGTGGGGACCCCGACTCATAAGTCGTGATCACCGAATGCACGTGTACAGTGATCCCAGAGATCAATGCTCACTGAACACACAAAAGCTGAATAACAAGAGTCTTACATCCATACATACCGTATTACACATATAGGACCATTATGGTCGAGTCTTGAGTATATCATCGCAGCGGAAATCTTCAATAACCACTTGGACCCATGCCATCTGCCTTAACCCTACAGGCATTCTGACTGGGAAGCGTCCTAGCTCGCATGCTCATCACCAAGAAATCTTCATCACATCCTGTTCTCTCCTGCCTGGCCAATAAAATAACCAGTGGCAAGCCAATGAGTACTTTGAATGTACTTGCAAGCAACCCAAGTGTGATGACAGAATAATTATGCAAGGCTCTACTGCTAGATTGGCAGTTATGCGGAAAGCTAGTTTTTCATATGCAAGTATGATCAACATATAACATGGACATGCATGTGTCTGCAACAAGTATCAGGAGGTTTCAGACATCAATATCGAGAAAGAGTCATGAACAACTCTTGCTCATGCTCCTCGACTTTCTCACAATCACATCAACAGATTTACCCGAACCGTGTTGTTTTCCAGAAACTTATGGACATAGTCTAAGTAGCACCACCCAACTGTCCTTGACCGCGGACACGGCTATTCGAATAGTTTGACACTCAGCAGAGGTTGCACACTCTACCCACAAGATTCGGGGAACTTCCGTGTCATCCACGACCCGCGGTACCTCAAGTACCCGGGGTAAGCACCCGATCACTATCTTTCCCTAGACGACACTAACATAGAGTCCACTCGATTGGTAACAGCCCCGTGCCAAACATTTCACATCTTAAAGATTGTGGAGCCTTGCTCCCATATTCATCACATACCACTGACACGGGGTGCCAACGGTGTGATCGGTGCCCTGTGAAAACAGTCATGGCCGCCTATCCAAGCACGACCCCGTCCCGAGAGTGACCTCATGTCACCCCCGTCACTAGTAATGCAGGCACCATGCTAGTATCGACCTAGGTAATCAATAATGCCCTTTCCCATATAAGGGTAGAGTGGTTGCGCATGTTTGGTTGGGACGGTAGTCACACATAAATCCAATCCATCTATGTCAACAACACTCTCATCAAGCCTCGGTACACTACTTCTTCACCAAGTAGTGCCCTAGTTTCTCATCATCTCCCAGGGGCATTAATGGCACCCACTGGGTCATTTGCAAGTATGTCAGACCACACTTGTTTCACTCAATGCATAACCCTGACCCATTTTGCGTAGCCAACTACTATAGCATACATCTATCTACTCCCACCCACATAACCCTCATAGGAAGGTAGGGTCATGTTTGATGCAAGTTTCAATAGTAAAGTAACAAAGGTAGCAACCAAAGTGGTCTCCACCTCAACATGATTCTGATGCATTGATAATAAGGTGCTATGAGACATGCATAAAAATGTTTCTCGAACATGGTCAAAGGGTTGCTTGCCTTATACTTCCGAGTCTTCAAACCTTCTGGTCCATCTCCGGGTACTCCGTTTATTTCGTCAACTAACGATGTAAACAATCATAATAAGCAACACAACAAAGCAAAATATGAAAGTGCTCTAAAAATAGGAGTTGGACTTTCTAGGATACCTCTGGTCATATGAGAAATGACCAAGGTGTTCTCATAGGCATTGGATCAAAGGATAGTTTGGAATATTTCAATACGATGGAACCAAGGGGTTTATGGATTTGAAAGAAGTGTACAGAAATATATTCTTGAATGATGAGCAAAGGCACCCATTAACAAGTCATGATTTTAGAAGCATCTAGGAGTTGATTTCACTGGATTTGGAATTCAAATGAATTTCCTAGGATTTTGCAAAGTTGATAAATATGAAGAAAGGGCTCATTATTTGGTGGGGTACAGAAAGTATTAATAAAAATGTTCGAAAACTAAGTTTGGATATGACAAGCATCTAGGAATTTGAACCACTGCATTTGGATCAAATTTGAGCTCTCTGTGATTTTCTAAAGTTCATCACAGAAAATGGAATAATGGCATTTGATAATTATTAGTGAAGGGAAAGTTTCTGGAAAAATGTGCTTGTTGGAAATTATGAACTACTAGAAATTTGAATCATCAAATTTGGACACTATTTGAATATTTGGATGATTTTTGAAGCTGTCTCGTAAAAGAAAAAGGATAGGAAAAAGGGTTTTACCCTTATACAGCGTGCTGGGTGGGAGATAGCAGTGGGCCGGCCCAGCGGCTCGGGTGTGCAGCGACAGGGGCGACGTCGAAGGCGCCTCCGCCTAGTGCGCCTCGACAACGGAGAGGCGGAAACTGTTGGGGCCACCTCCACTTAAACTGTTGGGCCCGCTGGCTGGGTCACTGACAGGTGGGGGCCCCCCGCAGGGTCATCTTCCTCCTCCCGCTCCCGCGACAGAGGGGAGGGGAGGCTCTGGCCGCGCGACGCCGGCGCTTGCCCCCGGCGGCACATGCCACCTCTGGCTAAGCTGTGGCCATCAGAGGGATCCTCGGGGAGCGGCACATCAGGGAGGTGGGCTGGGGTCAGCGGACGGCGGCCGAGGCGGCCCCAGCACGGGCCTTGGCGGACGGCCATTCGGGGTCTACGAGAAGGGGAGGCACAGTGCCCCGGAGCGTTGGGAGAAGAGGGGGAAAGAGTCACCAGACCCTGGCGCTTCTACTAGTGGGGAGAGGAGGAGCGGGGAAGTCCTCCTTTGCCCGAATCAGAGCGGAGGCCGGCGGCGGCACCCCTGCCATGGAGGACGCCAGGAGGCTTGGGAGGAAGAAGGGGCCTGTCTGGGAGGTTTGTGGGGTGCAGGGGGTTCGATTAGAGCGTGAGGGAGAGTAGGGGATGGCTTAAATAGACGTGGCCGCGGTGCACCGTGAGCAACGTCCATGGACGCGCTCGGGCGAGCTCACGGAGGGATAAGGAGGGCGAGGGAGGAGGGGCCCGACAACGAGACATGCCATGGACGTCGAGGCGACCTCGATGGACACGCTCGCTCTGCCCAAGGCCGCCTGGATGCCTCGGGAGGGCCGAGCTACAGTGCCTCGGCGCACTGTAGCGCGCTCCAGAGCGTGTCTTTGGCCGGCATGGTCATGCCCCTTGCTTCCTGGCCGTGTCCCCCAATGTCCAACAATGTTAGGGAGTAGTAAATAATGTACATACGGCCTGGGATGCCCTGGAGGGCCACTGGAGTGAGGAGGGAGGTGAAAGAGGAGAAGAAAGCTGCTGTCCAGAAGTGTAAAAATGGGGTTTTCACCCCTCAATCATTGAGCTGAGGACATGGGGAAGTTACTGGAGGTAGAAGATGATCAGGTTTACTTGTGGTAAGAATTTGAGGTAAAGGGGAATAGTAAAAAGGGTCAAAACAATGGTTTTGGTAAATTGGCAGAAGGTGTTTCATCATGTTTTGGGCAAGCAAATGATCTCCACTGGCTATGACACTTAACAGGATTAAATGTCACATACATTTAGGCCCTTCCACCAAATTTGAGCTCATTTGGGCAAAATTGCCAATGTAACTTTGATGAACCCTAGAAATCAACAGAAATGGTTTCACCATGTTTGAGTTAAGCTAATCATCTCCCCTTGATGCACCACTTGGTGTAGTATCATCATTTGGGGTTATGATCATGCCCACAAAGTTTGAAGCCCCAGGTACAAAGTTGGTAATGTAAAGTTGTTCAAATTTGCATTTGAACAGAAATGGTTTTGGGGCTCTAGATCAAGTTATGCTTCTCCAATATTTGTGCCATTTGGTCTAGATGCATAATTACATCTTTTTAGCATGTGCACCAAGTTTGAGAGCATTTGGACAGGTTTGGCAATGTAAAGTTGCTCAAACTTCAAAATGGACAGAAATGGTTTTGAGGGGTTTAGATGATGATTCCTTGATATTCAAGGCATGAGGCTTTGCAAGATAATCAAATATGTCATATTTGAAATGATGGAATTTCCCTGGAATTTTTGGGGAATATTCCCTGTGTAAATATTTCAAAAGCTTGAAATATCCAGAAAGGGTTAATGAAGGATTTGTCCAATACTTTGAACATGACCATGTGTTGAAACTCTTATATATGGACAATATCTGTCCTATGAGTTTCCCTGAATTTTGGCAAATATTTTTAAAATAATTAAATAATTTTTCCCTATTAAAGACCATTTCTGGCCTTAAGAAAAAGCTTTTAAATAAAATATAAAAATAACTTTTAAAATTATAATTTTGTGGTTTCTGGGAGTCCTATACCTAATAGGATTCAAATATACTTTTTGAAAGATTTCTCACACCCTAAATAAGGTACTTGTAGTGCAAACCTCAATTCAGGGGTTTTTGGGAAAACTAATTTTAGAAAATACTATTTGGCCAAAATATTTTTATAAGAAAATTCTATACTGGTCTATACACATGGCATGATCATTGGGAAAAGATTTTGGATCAAGTAGATGAAGTATAAGAGTTGGAGGATTTATTTGATTTTTAGAGCACTAGCAAACAGCAGACAGAAAAATCAGTCAAGCAAGGTCAAAATCACTCAAAAGTTTTTTGTAAAACCACAATTTTAGCATGATTATTAGCTTAAGCAATGTGACATGAAAATCAGGGTGTGACAGACCTACCCCCCTTACAAGAATCTCGTCCCCGAGATTCCCAGACTAGGCGTGGAAAGGAATACGGAGTCTTGGATATGGGGTAGTCTTCACTTCTCTCGTTGGTTCTGCTTCCGAGTGGTGCTCCATGGGATCTTGAGGTACTTGGTGGTGTGGCTTCTTGCTGGTTACCCTCTTTGATGGAGGTTGCTGAGGGGTCTCTTACGTAGGTTAGGTTGGGTTAGATGTCAAAGGCTCGGTGATGTCCTTGCGGGGATCGGGCTAGTTAGGAAGTAAGAAGTACTTCCAGGGTGGTGACTCGTGGAATGTTTGGTGTACGGTGGGTATCTCAGGTGGTAAATCTAGCTGGTAGCCGTCTACTATTTGACTTGCAGTGGTCTTGAAGAAGGTCGATAAATCTTGGTGTGAGCGTTCCTTCGACACGGAAATGCTCGGTCCCTTCGAGAGGAGTGGTTTGCAGATACGCCCGGTCTTGGATGCAGGAGTTCACCTCTTGAAGACGGTGATCGGTGTAGTTCTTCCTTCTTGACAAGGCGGTCTTCAAATGTCTTCTATCCAGCTGCCCATCTCTTCTTTTGTCTCCGGGCAGACAAGTAGGCCATCAAATAATGATGTTACCCAACTTGTCCAATTACTCCATGAGGTCTATGGGGTACGCAAGGTAGGCTGGGGTATTGGTAGTGGTCTCCGTTGAGTATTTGCGAGGCCTTCCAGACTTAGAGCGAAGGCCCGTGGTCAGAATCTGACCAGGTTGTGGCTTGGTGAGGCTTAAGGGTTTCAAGGATTCTAGTGAGTGAGTGAATGTTTATTATCTTATCCTTAAGCACAGTTTCTGAGATGCCAATAGCTCTATCTAGTACTCCGAACGAAAAAGCATCTTCTCGCATAGACCAACTTCAATCACCATTCATGCCATACATATCCTCATGACTCTCAAAAGGCGGTCTAACAAAATTGTACATGTCTATGATCCCAAAAATCCATATGCATGCCTTCCCCTAAAATACATGGGTAGGTCATACATGCTACTAAGCTTAAATTAAACTCCACAATCCAAGCACTCAACCTATTCTTGCAAGGCTCACTATAATGCATCTCTATTCTAAGGAAACACGTCATATGCCACTCCAAGATTTTGTTTCCTTCCTATAGGTCAACTCCAATAGCCCGGTAATTTCCATCAATCACCACATAATCCAACAATTCTACAAATCCGATGTCTACGGTGTTCCGTGAGATCTCAAGTCCCTATAATACCCAATACTTGGAAGGGCTATGCATTACGATAGTATGTCCACCAAATTCTCGCCATCCGGGTCAAGTAAACTCCAAGGTCACGATTATATAGATCCCTAAATCAGATCTGACAAATAATCCAATCTCCTAGGTTATTGTCCACCGAGAAGCATGGTATCATGATTGAGATCATCGGTCTAAATCCAATTTATTCCGAACCATGCAGGCATATCTAGCCTTTATACCAACCAGAATCACCTACATAAATCCAAATCTCATGCCCGACGAGAATTCCTACATGCTTCCCCAAAGTCATGATCCCACCAATATGAAATCTCACAATCCATCAAGGTCCCAGATAGTTCCTCGAAGTCACTGATACAAAGCCACCAAGTCATCTGTCTTATATCCTCAAATTGGTCTATCTATGGCATCGTCAGTTCTTGTGCTATATTATGATGAAAATGTGCTCACTCACTGTGTCCACTAGTTCCTTTACGAACCCAGTGTTGTGCAAGGTTGCAAAGGCTTAACAGGTTCTCTCGCAATTCTATGGGTTAAGCACATGGTTAAGGGTTTGTGCTGGAGTGTCTCGTGAAGTCTCAAAGGGTCTAGGAATGGGTTACTAGTCTGGAGGGTTAAACATAATTCTACAGGGTTGCACTTGATCGTGGAGGTTGTAGCAGAGGTCTTCATTGTTAGTTGGTCACCGAGTTGGAATCCTTGGTACTTCTTATCTTGCGGGTCTTCAGTGGGGGAGAGAGAAGAGAGGGAAAAAGCAGCGTAGAGGAGGGGAAAGCCTAAAGGGGGTTCTATAGTGCAGATGCAAACAAACAGGTGCAAAAAGGCCGAAACAAAAGAAACAAGGCAAGGAAGATGATATAGCCATGCACTTGTTGCCTAGGGCAAAAGTGCGACTTATATCAAAACACAAAGAATTAAAATCAAGCAACGCACAATCATGGTTCTATTTGAACCATCATACGGACTCGACTGCGCATAGGGGGTACACGACTCATCCTACCCTAGGGATTCTCGGACTCAGTGTCGTGACTTGTGCCTCGTGTAGTCTTCTGAGCTTCCTCAGGTGTTGCTATGTCCCTTGTAGTTGTTTGATGAATGATCCGGGTTGAGCCTGAAGAATCTTCAACAACTTCTCGCCTGATGAGGTGATGCAGTGAAGGTGTCTCCTTGCAGCTGGCATTGACTTGGTCTTCTCTTGTCTCTTTAATCATGACGATCCCTTGTGCCTTCTGGGGCGTCGAGGGTATCAGGTAGGCAATCCTTTATGCAATGATATTAATCAAGGCATAGTAGAGGTTCAAAATGTCGGTTGCGTTGATGACAACATCGACACCAAGAGCGGGCGGGTCGAAGAGAACCGTTTTCCTGCTCACTATAGTGAGGCGGACCAAATGGCGAGGTTCTCATCCACCGGTGGTTGCCGATACAACAACGGTAGTGACAGGATTACTCTATTAGCGATGTATATCATGATTTTTCATAACCTATACCCTGGTCATCATAGGCCAATGTTGCATCATCTTGGGGCTCTGTCAAGGGTGTCACCATCTTCTGGGTCTTCATGTCTTCATTCCTCGAGGATGGATTTTCCGTTGACATCGTCTTGTCGTGGTGTCGCCAATCTTGTGTGCAGAAGTGGTGGGTGAGTGTTTGGCAAGGTGCACTCCACGAGGATTACAAAAAATCCAGTGGTCAGGGGCATAAGGGTTCTAGCGACCAACAGTTTTGAAGGGGAAGAGATCAAGTATAGCCTAGCTTTTGAAAAACTGAGAAGGGAAGAGAAGTATAGATAGTTTTGAAAACTAGTAATAGTTTTGGAAATAGTCTTACCCTAACTAACGACCATGCTAACTAAGGCTTCCTACAGTCAGGACGGCTCTGATACCAGCTCGTGGGGACCCCGACTCATAAGTCGTGATCACCGAATGCACGTGTACAGTGATCCCAGAGATCAATGCTCACAGAACACACATAAGCTGAATAACAAGAGTCTTACATCCATACATACCGTATTACACATATAGGACCACTATGGCCGAGTCTTGAGTATATCATCGCAGCGGAAATCTTCAATAACCACTTGGACCCATGCCATCTGCCTTAACCCTATAGGCATTCTGACTGGGAAGCGTCCTAGCTCGCATGCTCGTCACCAATAAATTTTCATCACATCCTATTCTCTCCTGCCTGGCCAATAAAATAACGAGTGGCAAGCCAATGAGTACTTTGAATGTACTCGCAAGCAACCCAAGTGTGATGACAGAATAATTATGCAAGGCTCTACTGCTAGATTGGCAGTTTTGCGGAAAGCTAGTTTTTCATATGCAAGTATGATCAACATATAACATGGACATGCATGTGTCTGCAACAAGTACCAGGAGGTTTCAGACATCAATATCGAGAAAGAGTCATGAACAACTCTTGCTCATGCTCCTCGACTTTCTCACAATCACATCAACAGATTTACCCGAACCGTGTTGTTTTCCAGAAACTTATGGACATAGTCTAAGTAGCACCACCCAACTGTCCTTGACCGCGGACACGGCTATTAGAATAGTTTGACACTCTACAGAGGTTGCACACTTTACCCACAAGATTCAGGGAACTTCCGTGTCATCCACGACCCGCGGTACCTCAAGTACTCGGGGTAAGCACCCGATCACTATCTTTCCCTAGACGACACTAACATAGAGTCCACTCGATTGGTAACAACCCCGTGCCAAACATTTCACATCTTATATATTGTGGAGCCTTGCTCCCATATTCATCACATACCACTGACACGGGGTACCAACGGTGTGATCGGTGCCCTGTGAAAACAGTCATGGCCGCCTATCCAAGCACGACCCCGTCCCGAGAGTGACCTCATGTCACCCCCGTCACTAGTAATGCGGACACCATGCTAGTATCGACCTAGGTAATCAATAATGCCCTTTCCCATATAAGGGTAGAGTGGTTGTGCATGTTTGGTTGAGACGGTAGTCACACATAAATCTAATCCATCTCTGTCAACAACACTCTCATCAAGCCTCGATACACTACTTCTTCACCAAGTAGTGCCCTAGTTTCTCATCATCTCCCAGGGGCATTAATGGCACCCACTGGGTCATTTGCAAGTATGTCAAACCACACTTGTTTCACTCAATGCATAACCCTGACCCATTTTGCGTAGCCAACTACTATAGCATACATCTATCTACTCCCACCCACATAACCCTCATAGGAAGGTAGGGTCATGTTTGATGCAAGTTTCAATAGTAAAGTAACAAAGGTAGCAACCAAAGTGGTCTCCACCTCAACATGATTCCGATGCATTGATAATAAGGTGCTATGAGACATGCATAAAAAGGTTTCTCGAACATGGTCAAAGGGCTGCTTGCCTTATCCTTCCGAGTCTTCAAACCTTCTGGTCCATCTCCGGGTACTCCGTTTATTTCGTCAACTAACGATGGAAAAAATCATAATAAGCAACACAACAAAGCAAAATATGAAAGTGATCTAAAAATAGGAGTTGGACTTTTCTAGGATACCTCTGGTCATATGAGAAATTACCAAGGTGTTCTCATAGGCATTGGATCAATGGATAGTTTGGAACATTTCAATATGATGGAACCAAGGGGTTTATGGATTTGAAAGAAGTGTACAGAAATATATTCTTGAATGATGAGCAAAGGCACCCATTAACAAGTCATGATTTTAGAAGCATCTAGGAGTTGATTTCACTGGATTTGAAATTCAAATGAATTTCCTAGGATTTTGCAAAGTTGATAAATATGAAGAAATGGCTCATTATTTGGTGGGGTACAGAAAGTATTAATAAAAATGTTCCAAAACTAAGTTTGGATATGACAAGCATCTAGGAATTTGAACCACTGCATTTGGATCAAATTTGAGCTCTCTGTGATTTTCTAAAGTTCATCACAGAAAATGGAATAATGGCATTTGATAATTATTAGTGAAGGGAAAGTTTCTGGAAAAATGTGCATGTTGCACCAACAGGTAGATCAGGATTTTATGAACTACTAGAAATTTGAATCATCAAATTTGGACACTATTTGAATATTTGGATGATTTTTGAAGCTGTCTGGTAAAAGAAAAAGGATAGGAAGAAGGGTTCTACCCTTATACAGCGTGCTGGGCGGGAGATAGCAGTGGGCCGGCCCAGCGGCTCGGGTGCGCGGCGACAGGGGCGACGTCGAAGGCGCCTCCGCCTAGTGCGCCTCCACAGCGGAGAGGCAGAAACTACCAGGGCCGCCTCCACTGAAACTGCTGGGCCCGCTGGCCGGGTCGGTGACAGGTGGGGGCCCCCCGCAGGTTCATCTTCCTCCTCCCGCTCCCGCGACAGAGGGGAGGGGAGGCTCTAGCCGCGCGACACCGGCGCTTGCCCCCGGCGGCACAGGCCACCTCTGGCCAAGTTGTGGCCACCGGAGGGATCCTCGGGGAGCGGCGCATCAGGGAGGTGGGCTGGGGTCAGCGGACGGTGGCCGAGGCGGCCCCAGCACGGGCCTTGGCGGACGGCCATTCGGGCGTCTGCGAGAAGGGGAGGCACGGTGCCCCGGAGCGTTGGGAGAAGAGGGGGAAAGAGTCACCGGACCCTGGCGCTTCTACTGGTGGGGAGAGGAGGAGCGGGGAAGTCCTCCTTTGCCCGAATCAGAGCGGAGGCCGGTGGCGGCACCCTTGCCATGGAGGACGCCAGGAGGCTTGGGAACAAGAAGGGGCCTGTCTGGGAGGTTTGTGGGGTGCAGGGGGTTCGATTAGAGGCGAGAGGGAGAGTAGGGGATGGCTTAAATAGATGTGGCCGCGGTGCACCGTGAGCAATGTCCATGGACGCGCTCGGGCGAGCTCACGGAGGGATAAGGATGGCGAGGGAGGAGGGGCCTGACAGCGAGACGTGTCGTGGACGTCGAGGCAACCTCGATGGACACGCTCGATCTGCCCAAGGCTGCCTGGATGCCTCGGGAGGGCCGAGCTACAGTGCCTCGGCGCACTGTAGCGCGCTCCAGAGCGTGTCTTTGGCCGGCATGGTCATGCCCCTTGCTTCCTGGCCGTGTCCCCCAATGTCCAACAGTGCTAGGGAGTAGTAAACAATGTACATACGGCCTGGGATGCCCTGGAGGGCCACTGGAGTGAGGAGGGAGGTGAAACAGGAGAAGAAAGCTGCTGTCCAGAAGTGTAAAAATGGGGTTTTCACCCCTCAATCATTGAGCCGAGGACATGGGGAAGTTACTGGAGGTAGAAGATGATCAGGTTTACCTATGGTAAGAATTTGAGGTAAAGGGGAATAGTAAAAAGGGTCAAAACAATGGTTTTGGTAAATTGGCAGAAGGTGTTTCATCATGTTTTGGGCAAGCAAATGATCTCCACTGGCTATGACACTTAACAGGATTAAATGTCACATACATTTAGGCCCTTCCACCAAATTTGAGCTCATTTGGGCAAAGTTGCCAATGTAACTTTGATGAACCCTAGAAATCAACAGAAATGGTTTCACCATGTTTGAGTTAAGCTAATCATCTCCCCTTGATGCACCACTTGGTGTAGTATCATCATTTGGGGTTATGATCATGCCCACAAAGTTTGAAGCCCCAGGTAAAAAGTTGGGAATGTAAAGTTGTTCAAATTTGAATTTGAACATAAATGGTTTTGGGGCTCTAGATCAATTTATGCTTCTCCAATACTTGTGCCATTTGTTCTAGATGCATAATTACATATTTTTAGCATGTGCACTAAGTTTGAGAGCATTTGGACAAGTTTGGCAATGTAAAGTTTCTCAAACTTCAAAATGGACATAAATGGTTTTGAGGGGTTTAGATGATGATTCCTTGATCTTCAAGGCATGAGGCTTTGCAAGATAATCAAATATGTCATATTTGACATGATGGAATTTCCCTGGAATTTGTGGAGAATATTCCCTGTGTAAATATTTCAAAAGCTTGAAATATCCACAAAGGGTTAATGAAGTATTTGTCCAATATTTTGAACATGACCATGTGTTGAAACTCTTATATATGGACAATATCTGTCCTATGAGTTTCCCTGAATTTTGGCAAATATTTTTGAAATAATTAAATAATTTTTCCCTATTAAAGACCATTTCTGGCCTTAAGAAAAAGCTTTTAAATAAAATATAAAAATAACTTTTAAAATTATAATTTTGTGGTTTATGGGAGTCCTATACCTAATAGGATTCAAATATACTTTTTGAAAGATTTCTCACACCCTAAATAAGGTACTTGTAGTGCAAACCTCAATTCAGGGGTTTTTGGAAAACTAATTTTAGAAAATACTATTTGGCCAAAATATTTTTATAAGAAAATTCTATATTGGTCTATACACATGGCATGATCATTGGGAAAAGGTTTTGGATCTAGGAGATGAAGTATAAGAGTTGGAGGATTTATTTGATTTTTAGAGCACTAGCAAACAGCAGACAGAAAAATCAGTCAAGCAAGGTCAAAATCACTCAAAAGTTTTTTGTAAATCCACAATTTTAGCATGATTATTAGCTTAAGCAACGTGACATGAAAATCAGGGTGTGACAACCAGCCACGTAAAACTTGCAACAACAAAGTAGAGGACGTCTAACTTGTTTTTGCAGGGCATGTTGTGATGTGATATGGTCAAGACATGATGAGTTATACGTTATTGTATGAGATGATCATGTTTTGTAAAGTTATCGGCAACTGGCGGGAGCCATATGGTTGTCGTTTTATTGTATGAAATACAGTCGCCATGTAATTGCTTTACTTTATCACTAAGCGGTAGCGATAGTCGTGGAAGCAATAGTTGGCGAGACAAAAACGATGCTATGATGGAGATCAAGGTGTCGCACCGGTGACAATGGTGATCATGACGGTGCCTTGGAGATGGAGATCAAAAGCACAAGATGATGATGGCCATATCATGTCACATATTTTGATTGCATGAGATGTTTATCTTATTATGCTTCTTATTTTGCTTAGTACGGCGGTAGCGTTATAAGATGATCCCTTACAAAATTTCAAGTTACAAGTGTTCTTCCTGAGTATGCACCATTGCGAAAGTTCGTCGTGCTGAGACACCACATGATGATCGGGTGTGATAATCTCTACGTTCACATACAACGGGTGTAAGCCAGTTTTGCGCACGCAGAATACTCGGGTTAAACTTGACGAGCCTAGCATGTACAGACATGGCCTCAGAATACTGGAGACTAAAAGGTCTAGCATGAATCATATAGTAGATATGATCAACATAAGATGTTCACCATTGAAATCTACTCCATCTCACGTGATGATCAGACATGGTTTAGTTGATTTGGATCACGTGATCATTTAGATGACTAGAGGGATGTCTATCTAAGTGGGAGTTCTTTAGTAATATGATTAATTGAACTTTAATTTATCATGAACTCAGTCCTAATAGTTTTTGCATATCTATGTTGTTGTAGATCAATGGCCCGTGCTACCATTCCCTTGAATTTTAATGTGTTCCTAGAGAAAGCTAAGTTGAAAGATGATGGTAGCAATTACACGGACTGGGTCTGTAACTTGAGGATTATCCTCATTGCTGCACAGAAGAATTATGTCCTTGAAGCACCGCTAGGTGACAAGCCCCCTCCCGCTAATGTAGACGCTTTGAACGTCTGGCACACGCGGTCTGATGACTACACGATAGTTCAGTGTGCCATACTTTACGGCTTAGAATCGGGATTTCAACGGTGTTTTCAACGTCATGGAGCATATGAGATGTTCCAGGAGTTGAAGTTAATATTTCAAGCAAATGCCCGGATTGAGAAATATGAGATTTCCAATAAGTTCTACAGCTGCAAGATGGAGGAGAATAGTTCTATCAATGAACACTTGCTCAGAATGTCTGGGCACTACAATCATATGACTCAACTTGGATGCAAAGTTGACGAAGATAGTGTTATTGATAGAGTTCTTCAATCACTGCCACCAAGCTATAAAGGCTTCGTGATGAACTATAATATGCAAGGGATGCAGAAGACAATTCTCGAGCTCTTCGCTATGCTCAAAGCTGCGGAGGTAGAAATCAAAAAGGAGCATCAAGTGTTGATGGTTAACAAGACCACTAGTTTCAAGAAAAAGGGCAAGCGAAAGAAGGGGAACTTCAAGAAGAATAGCAAGACAGTTGCTACTCCCATGAAGAAACCCAAGTCTGGAGCCAAGCCTGAAACTGAGTGCTTCTACTTCAAAGGGACTAGACACTGGAAGCGGAACTGCCCCAAGTATTTGGCGGATAAGAAGGATGTCAAGGTGAACAAAGGTATATGTGATATACATGTTGTTGATGTGTACCTTACTAATGCTCATAGTAGCACCTGGGTATTTGATACCGGTTTGGTTGCTAATATTTGTAACTCGAAACAGGGGCTACGGGTTAAACGAAGATTGGCTAAGGATGAGGTGATGATGCGCGTGGGAAATGGTTCCAAAGTTGATGTGATCGCCGTCGGCACGCTACCTCTCCATCTACCTTCGGGATTAGTTTTAGACCTGAATAATTGTTATTTGGTGCCAGTGTTAAGCATGAACATTATACTTGGATCTTGTTTATTGCGAGACGGTTATTCATTTAAATCTGAGAATAATGATTGTTCCATTTATATGAGTAATATCTTTTATGGTCATGCACCCTTGAAGAGTGGTCTATTCTTGTTGGATCTCGGTCTTAGTGATACACATATTCATAATATTGAAGCCAAAAGATGCAAGGTTAATAATGATAGTGCAACTTATTTGTGGCACTGCCGTTTAGGTCATATTGGTGCGCATGAAGAAACTCCATAGTGATGTACTTTTGGAATCACTTGATTATGAATCACTTGGTGCTTGCGAACCATGCCTCATGGGCAAGATGACTAAAACTCCGTTCTCCGGAACAATGGAGCGAGCAGCAGATTTGTTGGAAATCATACATACTAATGTATGTGGACCGATGAGTGTTGAGGCTCGCGGCAGGTATCGTTATTTTCCGACCTTCACTGATGATTTGAGAAGACATGGGTATATCTACTTAATGAAGAACAAGTCTGAAATATTTGAAAAGTTCAAAGAATTTCAGAGTGAAGTAGAGAATCATCGTAACAAGAAAATAAAGTTTCTACGATCTCATCATGGAGGCGAATATTTGAGTTACGATTTTGGTCTTCATTTGAAACAATGTGGAATAGTTTCACAACTCACGCCACCCGGAACACCACAGCGTAATGGTGTGTCCGAACGTTGTAACCGTACTTTATTAGATATGGTGCGGTCTATGATGTCTCTTACCAATTTACCACTGTCTTTTTTGGGGTTATGCTTTAGAGACAGCTGCATTCACGTTAAATAGGGCACCATCTAAATCCGTTGATACGATGCCTTATGAACTGTGGTTTGGCAAGAAACCAAAGTTGTCGTTACTTAAAGTTTGGGGCTGCGATGCTTATGTGAAAAAGCTTCAACCTGATAAGCTCGAACCCAAGTCGGAGAAATGTGTCTTCATAGGATACCCAAACGAGACTGTTTGGTACACCTTCTATCACAGATCCGAAGGCAAGATATTCGTTGCTAAGAATGGATCCTTTCTAGAGAAGGAGTTTCTCTCGAAAGAAGTGAGTGGGAGGAAAGTGGAACTTGATGAGGTAATTGTACCTTCTCCCGAATTGGAAAGTAGTACATCACAGAAACTAGTCCTAGTGATTCCTACACCAATTGGTGAGGAAGCTAATGATGATGATCATGAAACTTCGGATCAAGTTACTGCTGAACTTTGTAGGTCAACCAGAGTACGTTCCACGCCAGAGTGGTACGACAACCCGGTTCTGGAAGTCATGTTACTAGACCATGATGAACCTACGAACTATGAGGAAGCGATGATGAGCCAAGATTCCACAAAATGGCTTGAGGCCATGATATCTGAGATGGGATCCATGTATCAGAACAAAGTGTGGACTTTGGTTGACTTGCCCGATGACCGGCAAGCCATCGAAAATAAATGGATCTTCAAGAGGAAGACCGATGCTGACAGTAATGTTACTGTTTACAAAGCTCGACTTGTTGCGAAAGGTTTTCGACAAGTTCAAGGAGTTGACTACGATGAGACTTTCTCACCTGTAGCGATGCTTAAGTTCGTCCGAATCATGTTAGCAATTGCCGCATTTTATGATTATGAAATCTGGCAAATGGATGTCAAAACCGCATTCCTGAATGGGTATCTCAAAGAGGAGTTGTATATGATGCAACCAGAAGGTTTTGTCAATCCTAAAGGTGCTAACAAAGTGTGCAAGCTCCAGCGATCCATCTATGGACTGGTGCAAGCATCTCGGAGTTGGAATATACGCTTTGATGAGGTGATCAAAGCATATGGTTTTATACAGACTTTTGGAGAAGCCTGTATTTACAAGAAAGCGAGTGGGAGCTCTGTAGCATTTTTGATATTATATGTGGATGACATATTATTGATTGGAAATGATATAGAATTCTGGATGGCATAAAAGGATACTTGAATAAGAATTTTTCAATGAAAGACCTCGGTAAAGCTGCTTACTTATTAGGAATCAAGATCTATAGAGATAGATCAAGACGCTTAATTGGACTTTCATAAAGCACATACCTTGATAAAGTTTTGAAGAAGTTCAAAATGGATCAGTCAAATAAAGGGTTCTTGCCTGTGTTACAAGGTGAGAAGTTGAGTAAGACTCAATGCCCGACCACTATAGAAGATAGAGAGAAAATGAAAGTCATTCCCTATGCCTCAGCCGTAGGATCTATCAGGTATGCAATGCTGTGTGCCAGACCTCATGTGTGCCTTGCTATAATTTTAGCAGGGAGGTACCAAAGTAATCCAGGAGTGGATCACTGGACAACGGTCAAGAACATCCTGAAGTACCTAAAAAGGACAAAGGATATGTTTGTCGTTTATGGAGGTGACAAAGAGCTCGTCATAAACGGTTACATCGATTCAAGCTTTGACACTGATCCGGATGACTCTAAGTCACAAACCAGATATCTATTTTTATTGAACGGTGGAGCTGTCAGTTGGTGCAGTTCCAAGCAGAGCGTCGTGGCGGGATCTACGTGTGAAGCGGAATACATAGCTGCTCCGGAAGCATCAAATGAAGGAGTCTGGATGAAGGAGTTCATATCCGATCTAGGTGTAATACTTAGTGCATCGGGTCCAATGAAAATCTTTTGTGACAACACTGGAGCAATAACCTTGGTGAAGGAATCCAGGTTTCACAAGAGAACAAAGCACATCAAAAGACGCTTCAATCCCATCCGCGATCAAGTCAAGGAGGGAGACATAGAAATTTGCAAGATACATACGGATCTGAATGTCGTGGACCCGTTGACTAAGCCTCTTCCACGGGCAAAACATGATCAGCACCAAGACTCCATGGGTGTTAGAATCATTACTTTGTAATCTAGATTACTGACTCTAGTTCAAGTGGGAGACTGAAGGAAATATGCCCTAGAGGCAATAATAAAGATGTTATTTGTATTTCCTTGTATCATGATAAATGTCTTTTATTCATGCTAGAATTGTATTAACCGAAAACTTAGTACATGTTTGAATACATAGACAAAACAGTATGTCCCTAGTATGCCTCTACTAGACTAGCTCATTGATCAAAGATGGCTATGTTTCCTAGCCATAGACATGAGTTTTCATTTGATCAATGAGATCACATCATTAGGAGAATCATGTGATGGAAAATACCCATCTGTTAGCTTAGCACTATGATCGTTTAGTTTTACTGCTATTGTTTTCTTCATGACTTATACACGTTCCTATGACTATGAGATTATGCAACTCCCGAATACCGGAGGAACACCCTGTGTGCTATCAAACGTCACAACATAACTGGGTGATTATAAAGATGCTCTACAGGTGTCTCCGAAGGTGTTCGTGGTGTTGGCATAGATCAAGAATAGGATTTATCACTCCGAGTGTCAGAGAGGTATCTCTGGGCCCTCTCGGTAATACACATCATAATAAGCCTTGAAAGCAAATGACTAATGAGTTATTCACGAGATGATGTATTACGAAATGAGTAAAGAGGCTTGCCGGTAACGAGATTGAACTAGGTATTGAGATACCGACGACCGAATCTCGAGCAAGTAACATACCGATGACAAAGGGAACAACGTATGTTGTTATGCGGTTTGACTGATAAAGATCTTCATAGAATATGTAAGAGACAATATGAGCATCCAGGTTCCGCTATTGGTTATTGACCGGAGATGTGTCTCGGTCATGTCTACATAGTTCTCGAACCCGTAGGGTCCGCACGCCTAACGTTTGATGACGATCGGTATTATGAGTTTATGAGTTTTGATGTACCGAAGGTAGTTCGGAGTCCCGGATGAGATCACAGACATGACGAGGAGTCTCGGAATGTCTAAGAAATAAAAATTAATATATTGGACGACTATATTTGGACACCGGAAGTGTTCCGGGTGTTATCGGCTAAAACCGGAATGCCGGAGGGGGTTACCGGAACCCCCCCCCCCCCCCCGAGGGAGTATGGGCCATAGTGGGCCATTGAGGGAAAGAGATGGGGCAGCCCATAGGGCTTTCCGCACCCCCCTCCCTAGGGTTTCTAGTTGGACTAGGAAAAGGGGGAGGCGCCCCCTCTCCTTTCCTTCTCCTCTCCCATTTCGTTTCCTACTCCTCTCCCATTTCGTTTCCTACTCCTAGTAGGAATAGGAAAAGGGGGTTCCTATTCCTACTAGGAGTAGGAATCCTACTCCTTGGCGTGCGTACAAGGGCCGGCCGGCCCTCCCCCTTGCTCCTTTATATACGGGGGCAGGGGGGCACCTAAGGACACACAAGAAACATTGTTCTAGCCGTGTGCGGTGCCCCCTCGACAGAAACACACCTCGGTCGAACCGTTGCAGTGCTTAGGCGAAGCCCTGCGCCGGTAGCTTCATCATCTCCGTCACCACGCCATCGTGCTGACGAAACTCGCCCGTGAAGCTCAACTGGATCAAGAGTTCGTGGGACGTCATCAAGCTGAACATGTGCTGAATGTGGAGGTATCGTACGTTCGGTGCTTGATCAGTTGGATCGCGAAGACGTTCGACTACATCAACCGCGTCACTAGACGCTTCCGCTTTCGGTCTACGAGGGTACGTAGACACACTCTCCCCTCTTGTTGCTATGCACCTAGTATATAGATCTTGCGTGATCGTAGGATTTTTTTTTTTTGAAATACTACGTTCCCCATCAGATATTTAAACCACTTCTCCTTAGGGAGATCAACATGAGTAGCAAATGTTTCACAGAAAGAAGCTACTATCTCAGAGTCAAGTCCATATTTAGTGCTAAATTCACGAAAAGCATCAGTATCCATAAAAGATTTAACACAATCAAACTTAGGTGTTATACCTAACTCCTTACCTTTGTCGGGTTCCCAATCTTCAGAGTTGCGTTTAATTATTTCCAGTAAATCCCATCTGAATTCAATAGTCTTCATCATAAAAGAACCAGTACAAGAAGTATCGAGCATGGAGCGATTATTGAGAGAAAGTTGAGCATACTTTTTTTGAATAATAATTTCTCTTGAGAGCTCATGATTGGGGCATGAATATCATTGACTTAAGCCTCCCCCGAGCTTGTGCGATACTTTCTCCTTCGCAAGGCCAAAAATTATAGATATAATTACGATCACGATGAACCAGCTGCATAGGATAAAACTTCTGAGGAAATTCCAATTTCTATCGGTTATAGTTCCATGATCCAATATCATCACATAGCCTAAACCATGTCAATGCCTTTCCCTTCAAAGATAGAGGGACGACCTTCTTCTTGATAACATCCTCGGGCATACCTGCAAGCTTAAATAATCCACAAACTTCATCCACATAGATTAGGTGCATATCGGGATGTAATGTTCCATCTCCTGTAAAAGGATTAGCTAGCAGTTTCTCTATCATACCCGAAGGAATTTCAAAGTAAACATTTTCAGTAGGTTCAGTAAGTTGAGCAGAAACTCTTTGCTCTACTGGTCGGGGTGAAGATACCCCGAACAAGCCCCTCAAAGGATTATTTTCCATAGTAACAAGTGACAGTAAATTTCAGCACACTATATAAATTTTTCCTTACCAAATTCCACCTACCAAAGGCGCCAGAAAAGAGTCTTGATGACCCACAAGTATAGGGGATCTATCTTAGTCCTTTTGATAAGTAAGAGTGTCGAACCCAACGAGGAGCAGAAGGAAATGACAAGTAGATTTCAGTAAGGTATTCTCTACAAGCACTGAAATTATCGGTAACATATAGTTTTGTGATAAGGTAATTCGTAACGGGTAACAAGTAACAAAAGTAAACAAGGTGCAGCAAGGTGGCCCAATCCTTTTTGTAGCAAAGTACAAGCCTGGACAAACTCTTATATAAAGGAAAGCACTCCCGAGGACACATGGGAATTATCGTCAAGCTAGTTTTCATCATGCTAATATGATTCGCGTTCATTACTTTGATAATTTGATATGTGGGTGGACGGGTGCTTGGGTACTGCCCTTACTTGGACAAGCATCCCACTTATGATTAACCTCCCTCGCAAGCATCCGCAACTACGAAATAAGAATTAAGGTAAACCTAACCATAGCATGAAACATATGGATCCAAATCAGCCCCTTACGAAGCAACACATAAACTAGGGTTTAAGCTTCTGTCACTCTAGCAACCCATAATCTACTTATTACTTCCCAATGCCTTCCCCTAGGCCCAAACAATGGTGAAGTGTCATGTAGTCTACGTTCACATAACACCACTAGAGGAAAGACATCATACATCTCATCAAAATATCGAATGGATAACAAATTCACACGACTACTTATAACAAGACTTCTCCCATGTCCTCAGGAACAAACGTAACTACTCACAAATCATATTCATGTTCATAATTAGAGGGGTATTAATGTGCATAAAGGATCTGAACATATAATCTTCCACCGAATAAACCAACTTGCATCAACTACAAGGAGTAATCAACACTACTAGGAACCCACATGTATCAATCTGAGGTTTTGAGATAAAGATCGGATACAAGAGATGAACCAGGGTTTGAGAGGAGATGGTGCTGGTGAAGATGTTAATGGAGATTGACCCCCCCCCCCCCGATGAGAGGATCGATGGTGATGATGATGGTGACGATTTCCCCCTCCCGGAGGGATGTTTCCCTGGCAGAACAGCTCCGCCGGAGCCCTAGATTGGTTCTGCCTCGAGACGGCGGCGCTTCGTCCCAAAAGCTTACTTCTAATTTTTTTACAGGGCAAAAGACACCTTATACCAGAAGATGGGCATCGGGGGGCTTCCAGGTGGCCCACGAGGCAGGGGGCGCGCCCAGGGGGGTAGGGCGCGCCTCCGCCCTCGTGGACAGTGGGTGCCCCCTCTGGTGCTTTCTTTGCCCAATATTTTTAATATATTCCAAAATTGAGTTTCGTGGAGTTTCAGGACTTTTGGAGTTGTGCAGAATAGGTCTCTAATATTTGCTCCTTTTCCAGCCCAGAATTCTAGCTGTCGATATTCTCCCTCTTCATGTAAACCTTGTAAAATAAGAGAGAAAAGGCATAAGTATTGTGAAATAATGTGAAGTAATAGCCCATAATGCAATAAATATTGATATAAAAGCATGATGCAAAATGGACGTATCAAAGGGGCGCACCAAGTAGGAGGAATTCTACTTGGGGTCCTCCCAATTCGGCCAAACCTTCCCTTTCCTATTTCTATTTGGATTAGGAAGGGAAGAGGGGGAAGGGGGAATCCTATTCACCTTTTCCTTTCCTCCTTTCCCTTTCCTTCTCCAATTTGGCCAGCCCATATGTGGGGGGCGCACCAGCCCCTTTGTGGCTGGTGTGTTTCCCCTCTTGGCCCATAAGGCCCATATCTTTTGACGGGGGTGCCCAGAACCCCTTCGAGTGACCCGATATCACCCGGAACACTTCCGGTGTCCAAATACCATCATCCTATATATCAATCTTTACCTCTCGACCATTTCGAAACTCCTCGTTATGTCCGTGATCTAATCTGGGACTCCCAACAACATTTGGTCACCAAATCACATAACTCATATAATACAATATCATCATCGAACGTTAAGCGTGTCGACCCTACGGGTTCGAGAACTAAGTAGACATGACCGAGACACTTCTTCGGCCAATAACCAATAGCGGGGCCTGGATGCTCTTATTGGTTCCTACATATTCTACAAATATCTTTATCGGTCGAACCGTTATGACAACATATGTTATTTCCTTTGTCATCGGTATGTTACTTGCCCGACATTCGATCGTTGGTATCTTCATACCTAGTTCAATCTCGTTACCGGCAAGTCTCTTTACTCGTTCTGTAATACATCATCTCGTGACTAACTCATTAGTCATTTGCTTTCAAGGCTTATTATGATGTGTATTACCGAGAGGGCCCGAAGATACCTCTCCGATACTCTGAGTGACAAATCCTAATCTCGATTCATGCCAACCCAACAAGATACCTTCGGAGATACCTGTGGAGTAACTTTATAATCACCAAGTTATGTTGTGATGTTTGATAGCACACAAGGTAATCCTCCGGTATCCGGGAGTTGCATGATCTCATAGTCGGAGAAATATGTATTTAACATGAAGAAAGCAATAGCTGTAAAACTGAACGATCATTATGCTAAGCTAACAGACGGGTCTTGTCCATCACATCATTCTCCTAATGATGTGATCCCGTTCATCAAATGACAACACATGTCTATGGTTAGGAAACTTAACCATCTTTGATTAACGAGCTAGTCTAGTAGAAGCTTACTAGGGACGCATTGTTTTTGTCTATGTATCCACACATGTATCAAGTTTCCGATTAATGCAATCCTAGCATAAATAATAAACATTTATCATGATATAAGGAAATATAAAATAACAACTTTATTATTGCCTCTAGGGCGTATTTCCTTCAGGGCGAAATTTCACATGATGCATTGATGATGTGGAGTCGCGGTGGTGTGGCGCAGTAGGGTCTCGACGACAGATGTGTGATGATGGACGCACGTAAGAAGGTGGCATTGTCTGGTGTCATGGTGGCATCGATAGTGTGCCTAACAAGGTCGACGTGTCGATACCTACTCTAAAGATGATCGGTGAAAGAAAATGGCGGCGGCCTGTGTAGCGTGCGCATGTGGTGAGCACTAAGAGTGCGCCAGACCGGCTTGGTTGGGGACTCCATCTGTAGATGTTTCGCTTTGGTGTGAGGTCTGGGTATGCGGCTCCGACAATGTGCACCTCTTCATCAAGTTGATAGGAGTAGTGACAGATGTTGCTGAGACGATGGCTTCAGACTTATTGATGTATTACTTTATAATAAGATATCGACAAATAATTAAAATGGCTACATGCATCGTAGTGGCCGGGGGCCATCCTCCTTTTCGGAAAAACTCAGTCTCTCCAGAGGATAAATGGCTAGGCAATACCATTCTCCGGAAATAATGTCCAGCCTTATAATGCATTGTACTTGATATAACTATGGACTTGCTTGTCATGACAAAATCTTCCATCCATATTATATTTGATTAACCTGATAGAAAGACATGTTGTTTTTCGCTGAAATCTCACTACTTCAGGTCATTCACATGCGACTTTATGTACATGCTCTTACACATTTCAAGATCCCAATGTAAAATAATAAGAAAATTTGGAATAGAAGATTCCACTAAAAGTCAAGATTTTTATGTGTATATCTGAAGAGGACCTGTGCTAACCAAAGACAACCTTGCTCACCGCAACTGGCAAGCAAGTAAGAAGTGTGGCTTTGTACTTACCATGAGATAATCAAACACCTCTTTTTCCAGGGCAAGTTTGGTGTTCTACGTGGCTATATATCCAAATAACGTCCAACTTATATCCGTCTACAAGCGTTGCCAATATTTATGGTTAGTAGTTGGATGATCCAAATAGGTTTAGCACCCTAATAAGGGTGAGAGCCTCTGCCTTATTATGATCGGTATGACCAAGCAGTAATGATTTGGTTTTCAACTGCAAAAACACTACTCCTTTGCAGGTAACTTTCCATTATACGCACCGACTTCATATGTGGTCTACGCTACACCGAACAGAGTACCGGCGGTTGTTCAAGGTTGTGTGTATGGGACTGGAGCTTGTGGCCAGAGAGGTTTTCTTACACAAGATGGGTGGCAGCATAATCTTTGGAGTGGTTCACCACCTCCTTAGACATAAGCATGGTGTTGGTCTTTTACGACTTTACTCGTGCTAAGTCGCCTTTTATTTATTTCTCTTGTCAGACCGTTCATGTTTGGCAATGTGCATCCTAACTATGCAGAAGCCGAGTATTACTCATTATGCCTTGTATCCACTTGATGCTATATTTTTGGTTAATAAAAGTGCTCTTTATAAAAAAATGGAAGGAAGAGATGGGTCCAAGTACATGGCTTTGGAATAAAGAGGGGCTAGCTGGTTAATATCAACATAGAAAAATTGTAGCTATTCTCTACTGCTTTCACCTTGCTAGAGAGACCCCCAACGCTCTCGCATCGTCCTTGAGGTACTCGAGCCCCTCTCGACCCTCTATCCCTTCCCCATCTCCACCCCAAGAACTCGCCAGTGAAATGTGTGGCCTCCAGTGACGGCGGCGGCAAGCCCTGCTACCCTGCTCCTCCCCTCTGTAGGGACCTTAGAAAATCAGAGCAACGACCCCGGGTTGAGTTGGCAACGTCGATCTCTTCCGATGGATGGAACTGCTGGTATTGGTCGGCCCTATCGGCCTTGTGAGTGGTGTTAGGGAGGTGGAGGTTCCTCATTGTTGCATGCTGCTCCAGTGTTCGTGTCAGATATAATTTTATGCATCCTCTTCCTCATAGTTTTCCTTCCTCATTGATCTAGATTCGGTGCATCCGGATTGCTAGATCCGGAAGGTTAGAGACAGGTTACAAGTATATTTCATGTTGGGGAAGGAGAGAGGCATGGTGGTGATGGCGAGGAAGTAGAGGTGTCGATAGTAGAGATGGTCGCATCGTTGGAGATGGCACCGGCCCTCTGGCCCGTGTGAAGCATTGGCGGAGACTCCTTCTTCCTTGTCTTGGCCCTTCCTCTGTGATGGAGATCATCTTGGTGCTGGAATGGAGGTGTGGTGGATTGATATGGATATGTGAAGACCCATGGGAGAGAAATAGAGAGAGAATCGACTGCTAGGGTTGGAGATGTATATATAGTCGGTCTCCATGCATCTACTCAGTGGATGCACCACCTCCCCTTTGACCCCAAGGTCTCTAGAGTATTATCAAGCTCTCATAATACCTTACTTGATGTCCAATGATCCCATAGGAGCAACGGGATGAAATTGGTGAAGAATCGCGTAAGTTATAGCCATCAGGCAGGACAACCGTGTGCGGTCGTACCTCTATAAATTTTTATTGTTCCATGCTATTATATTATCATTCTTGGATGTTTTACAATCATTTTATAGTCATTTTATATCATTTTTGGTACTAACCTATTGACATAGTGCCAAGTGCCAGTTGCTATTTTCTGCATGTTTTTTACATCGCAGGAAATCAATATCAAACGGAGCCCAAACACCGTGAAACTTTTCGGAGAATTTTTATGTGGGCCAGAAGACACCTGATGGGCCAGAGCTGCACCTGGGGGGTGCCCAGAGGGGGCACAACCCACCAGGGCGCGCCAGGCCCCCTGGCGCGCCCAGGTGGGGTGTGCCCACCTCGGTGGCCTCTCGCACCACCTCTTTGCTCTACAAATACTCAGATATTCCAGACACCCTAGGGGAGTCGACGAAATATTCGTCCAGCCACCGCAGAGTCCAGAACCACCAGATCCAATCTAGACACCATCTCGGATGGGGTTCACCACCTCCATTTGTGCCTCTCTGATGATGCGTGAGTAGTTCTTTATAGACCTACGGGTCCGTAGTCAGTAGCTAGATGGCTTCCTCTCTCTCTTTTGATTATCAATACAATGGTCTCTTGGAGATCGATGTAACTCTTTTTGTGGTGTGTTTGTTGGGATCCGATGAACTTTGAGTTTATGATTAGATCTATCTTTTTATATCTATGAAAGTATTTGAGTTTCTTTGATCTCTTTTATGCATGATTTCTTATAGCCTCGTATTTCTTCTCTGATATTGGGTTTTGTTAGGCCAACTTGATCTCTTTATCTTGCAATGGGCACAGGTGCTTTGTAGTTGGTTCGATCTTATAGTGCTTGATCCCAGTGACAGAAGGGGAACCGACACGTATGTATCGTTGCTACTAAGGATAAAATGATGAGATCCATATCTAACACCATAGATAAATAGATCTTATCTACATCATGTCATCGTTCTTAATGCATTACTCCGTTTTCCGTGAACTTAATACACTACATGCATGCTGGATTGCGGTCGAGGTGTGGAGTAATAGTAGTAGATGCAGGCAGGAGTCGGTCTACTAATCTTGGACGTGATGCCTATATAATGATCGTTGCCTGGATATCGTCATAATTATTTGAAGTTCTATCAATTGCCCAACAGTAATTGTTTTCCCACCGTTTGCTATTTTTCTCGAGAGAAGCCACTAGTGAAATCTACGGCCCCCGGGTCTCTTCTTCATATATTTGTATTTGCGATCTATTTTTCATTTTCTTTTATTTTCAGATCCATTAAATCCAAAAACCAAAAATACCTTGCTGAAATTTATCTTATTGATCAACCAATCTACCAATATTTATATCTCTCTCACGTTCGTTACGTGAAAGGGATTGACAACCCCGTTTACACGTCGGGTTGCGAGAAGTTGTAATTTGTGTGCAGGTGTTGTTTACATTGTGTTGCTTGGTTCTTCTACTGGTTCAATAACCTTTGTATCATCACTGAGGGAAATACCTACCGCCGCTGTGCTGCATCATCCCTTCCTCTTTTGGGAAATACCGACATAGCTTTAAGCGACATCAAAAGGAAATTCTGGCGCCGTTGCCGGGGACCACCTTCAACATATACCAGGTTCCTAATCACAAATCTCATCTCCTCGCAATTTACATTATTTGCCATTTGGCTCTCATTTTCATCTCCCCCACTTCACAATTACCATTTTTATTCGCCATCTTTTTCATTCGCCGTTTTCTTGCCGGATTTATTTGAGTTCTTGTCATCATGGCTAGTCGTATCCTCACCATTTGCACCCCCGAGAACAAAGTTCTCAACTTTAGGCAAATAGGAAGAGAGAGCCTAAAAGATGCTTGGTATCAAATTTGCAATGCTAATAATAGATCTATTCGTAAGCAATCCAGTGTTATTCTTCTTCGAAATTTTTATGTGGGAATCACTACTTGGTTTAGATTTGTACTTGATACTATTACCGGAGGAAATTTCTTAAGTTGCCCTCCTCTTGATGCTTTGAATGCTATGGGATGTTTGATGGGTTCCCCTTATATTATTGTTAATCACACAACTCTCACTCTTGAGCATGTTATGCAAAGGTTAGATGCTATTGAAAAGGGGATGCTCACTACAGAACATATTGAAAATTTAGATAGAAAAATGCATGAGCTTGCTAATAAATTTGGGGCTAAAGCGTGGTAATGTTCTTAAGATTCTAAAAGAGAAGGAACCCATAGTTAATGAAAGAATTGAAGAAAGTCCTTCTAGGATTGATAATTTGGAAGAAATTCTTAGTAACTTGGGCAACACTTTTTCCTCCATTAATTCTATTGAAAAAAACTCCCGAAAAAAGACGTAACAACAAAGGGGCTACTTCTAGTAATATTAATGGGGACCTTAAAATGATTAATGTTCATCCCAACTTCATTGAAGTAATAAAAGACCCCCTTTACAAAAGAAAATTCCTTGATCTTATCCCTAGAAGTGTTTTTATTGAAGAATTATATGCCCAATCTTTGAAGAATTGTGTGGTTGAGGAACTTGAAGACAAGGATGGCAAAACTTAGATCCTTGCCTTATGCCTAGCTAAGGGTGTAAAACGATAGCGCTTGTTGGGAGTCAACCCAACTTGTATCTTTTTGCTTTTTGATTTCCTTGCTGTTTTCAATAAAAAAACCTTTAATATCTCTGTTGAGATGTGTTTTTGTGTTTTGAATAAAGGTTTGTGCCAAGCAAAGCATTAGGAACACGTTGGGTGTTAGTAGATTTGATCTTGCTGAAAAAACAGAAACTTTTGCGCTGACGAGAAAAATTCTCATTTTTAACAGAAAAGTGCTTTTTAGTTGATTATTTTTGAAGAATATTAATATAAACATTTACCACGTGACCCTATTTGTTCAAGATTTTTAGAGTTCCAGAAGTATTCGAAACTTCCAGATTACTACAGACTATTCTGTTTTTGATAGATTCCGTTTTCTTTGTGTTGTGTGCTTATTTTGATGGCTCCATGGTTTTCTTTGATGAGTTTTTTCCATAGAAAAGTTGGAATAAAGAAGATATAATACAAAAAACAAAATATGAATTGGTTAGATACAGTACTTATAGTAGTGATCTGCTTTCTTACACTAATGGATCTCATGAAGATTTTGTTGAGTTTTGTGTGATTGAAGTTTTCAAGTTTTGGGTTATCTTATGATGGATGAAGGAAGGAAGGATGAAATAGCCTAAGCTTGGGGATGCCCCGGCATCCCAAGCTATTATCCGAAAATGAGCAACCAACTAAGCTTGAGGATGCCCCGAGTGGCATCCCCGCTTTCTTCCAACAACTATCGATATTTCACTCGAAACTATATTTTTATTCATCACATGATATGTGTTTTGCTTGGAGCGTCTTGTATGATATGAGTCTTTTCTTGTTTTGTTTTGCTTTTAAGTCATCAATCCTTGTTGTACACACTTATTTGAGACAGCCAAAATTATGCCATGACTTGTTAGAATTGCTCTCTATGCTTCACTTAAATTATTATGAGCAATGGATTTGCTCTAGTGCTTCACTTATATCTTTTTTAGCACGGTGTGCTTAATATTTTGAAGAAATACTCTCTTGCTTAAATTAGATTTATTTGAGAGTTAGTAAATTTAAAGAAATTCTCTCTTGCTTCATTTATATTATTTTGAGAGAATGAAGAAAAAAATTATGCTCATGATCTTCACTTATATTTGTTTGAGCTTATCAAAAGCAACACATGAAAATTAGTCCCAACGTGATAGATATCCAAGAAGGATATAATAAAAACTTTCATGAAGATCATTGGCCTAAATAAACTTGATTCCTTGTAATAGTTTTGAGACATGATGATATGATATGTGAGTTATGTTAATGAGTAATTATGCTTTAGTAAGAATATTCATGTTAAGGTTTGTGATTCCCTATGCAAGCACGAAAGTCAATGATTATGCAATGAAATTATATCCTACTTGTGGTGCATTATTCGGTGTTATTTATGCTCAATGCTCGCTTATGAGATTATTCGTTTCATGGTTGGTCGCTTCCCAGCCTTTTGCTAGCCTTCATTTTGCACTAAGTATGATCTCTACTTGTGCATCCAAAATCCTTTATCCCGATTTTTCCACATGAGTCCACCATACCTACCTATATGCGGTATTCCCTTGCCATTCTAAGCAAATTTGTATGTGCCATCTCTAATTTTCAAAATAAATTTCCCTTTTGTGTGCCCGCACCGCTCGCGAGGCGGTGAGGGGTGGCCAATATTTTCCATGCTAGATCTGTTATTCTCACGATGAGTGTTTATTCACTTGTCATTGCACGAGAGTAAGGCAAAGGTATTATGGATGCTCAGTCCCGAAATGAAAAACAAATTTACTTTATGTTGTCAAATAATAAATTCCTTGGAAAGTGTTCGTATGGAAGGCAACTGTGGATTCGGCTAGCCATGGCTTGTGAAAGTTTGGTGGGAAATGAATAAACTTTATTTTCTGTTTGGGAACCGCCTATGATATATCTAGCAAGGAAAGTGTTGGGAACCTCAAGTCGTTCTCGTTGGTGGGAAAAGTATACCTCCCAAAAAAAATATCTCCCAATTTAATCTTTGAGCTCTGGCACCTCTACAAATCCCTACTTCCCTCTGCGAAGGGACTTTCTTTTACTTATGCAATTTTTATTTTTGAATTTGAGTCTCCATCTTCTCTACAAGCACCAACTAGGAAACATTATGATCGTACTTGAGCATCGGGTGTAACTAATATGCGAGTGTGTTTCATGAATGGATCAATGGTTGAGCATAATGGGCTAAGGATAGCTTATTTTAGCATTGATATTTTAAAAGACATGATTACTTATTGATATGCTTGAGTATCTAAATTATTATGTCAAAACTAAACTATTGCTTTGAACCATATAAAAGTCCAAATGTCCATGCTATAAAGAAAAGAATATGATATGACATGATAGGCAGCATTCCACATCAAAAATTCTGTTTTTATCAGTTACCTACTCGAGGACGAGCAGGAGTTAAGCTTGGGGATGCTGATACGTCTCCAATGTATCTATAATTTTTGATTGTTCCATGCTGTTATATTATCATTCCTGGATGTTTTACAATCATTTTATAGTCATTTTATATCATTTTTTAGTACTAACCTATTGACATAGTGCCAAGTGCCAGTTTTTGTTTTGTGCATGTTTTTTTTACATCGTAGGAAATCAATATCAAACGGAACCCAAACACCGCGAAACTTTTCGGAGAATTTCTATGGGCCAAAAGACACCTGATGGGCCAGAGCTGCACCTGGGGGGTCGCCCCGAGGGGGGCACAACTCACCAGGGCGCGCTAAGCCCCCCTGGCACGCCCAGGTGGGTTGTGCCCACCTCGGTGGCCTCCCGCACCGCCTCTTTGCTCTATAAATACTCAAATATTCCAGAAACCCTTGGGGAGTCGATGAAATATTCATCCAGCCGCTGCAGAGTCTAGAACCACCAGATCCAATCTAGACACCATCTCGGATGGGGTTCGCCACCTCCATTGGTGCCTCTCCGAAGATGCGTGAGTAGTTCTTTGTAGACCTACGGGTCCATAGTCAGTAGCTAGATGGCTTCCTCCCTCTTTGATTATCAATACAATGGTCTCTTGGAGATCCATATGATGTAACTCTTTTTGCGGTGTGTTTGTTGGGATCCAATGAACTTTGAGTTTATGATCAGATCTATCTTTTTTATATCCATGAAAGTATTTGAGTTTCTTTGATCTATTTTTTGCATGATTTCTTATAGCCTCGTATTTCTTCTCTGATATTGGGTTTTGTTTGGCCAACTTGATCTCTTTATCTTGCAATGGGAAGAGGTGCTTTGTAATGGGTTCGATCTTACGGTGCTTGATCCCAATGACAGAAAGGGAACCGACACATATGTATCATTGCTACTAAGGATAAAATGATGAGATCCATATCTAACTCCATAGATAAGCAAATCTAGTCTACATCATGTCATTGTTCTTAATGCATTACTCCGTTTTTCCATGAACTTAATACACTAGATGCATGCTGGATAAGCGGTCGATGTGTGGAGTAATAGTAGTAGATGCAGGCAGGAGTTGGTCTACTAATCTTGGACGTGATGCCTATATAATGATCATTGCCTGGATATCATCATAATTATTTGAAGTTCTATCAATTGCCCAACAGTAATTGTTTTCCCATCGTTTGCTATTTTTCTCGAGAGAAGCCACTAGTGAAATCTACGGCCCCCAGGTCTCTTCTTCATATATTTGCCTTTGCGATCTATTTTTCCTTTGCTTTTATTTTCAGATCTATTAAACCAAAAACCCAAAATACCTTGCTGCAATTTATCTCATTTATCAATCAATCTACCAGTATTTATATCTCTCTCACGTCCGTTAACCGAAAGGGATTGACAACCCCTTTTACACGTCGGGTTGCGAGAAGTTGTTATTTGTGTGCAGGTGTTGTTTACGTTGTGTTGCTTGGTTCTCCTACTGATTCAATAACCTTGGTCTCATCACTGAGGGAAATACCTACCGTCGATGTGCTGCATCATCCCTTCCTCTTTGGGGAAATACCGACGTAGCTTTAAGCGACATCAGTACCACACACGTCTTCTCTGGTGCAACATCTGCATGTTGTTTCGTACCTTGGTCTTCATTTCCTTATACGGACTCTGATTTGGGCGTTCTTGGCATCACTGGACTTGTATGGACTAGCCCGGTAACCTTCAGGTATTGGTCTTCAATTTGGGTTCATTGGAAAATGTAATTTTTTTGTCAAACTCTCCAAAAGGCTTGTGTCTGGTGCTGTGGATATGTCTCAATTCTGTTCCTCTCATCATGGTACGTTCATGGGAGCTCCAACTCACCTGCATACACAACTAAACAAAGACAAAACTAATAAAACTAAATATTATGCAATGACCTCAAGAAAATGCGCAGAAAATAGAAATCATGCAAAATGGACATGAAAGTGGCTAGATGGATATAATATGTGGGATTTTGATACGAACCATGAAACTAATTTGATCTAAAACATGATACAAAATCCACCCATCAACATCACTAACCTTAAACCTTGTTTGTCCTCGAGCAAAATAGGTGGATAAACTCACTGATTTTATCAATCGAGCCTAATGAGATTGATGCCTAAAGGCACATCTAGGGCTTCAGCCAAAGTTTCTATGTACCTTGTCAAAGTTAAAGCTAGCATGAGAGTGTATATTTGGATTCTCCCACTTAATTACTTATTAATTTATTTTTGTTTTTCTTTCAGTGAAAACATAATTAAGGATGCGAGAACATGTCAAAGAAAATATAACACTAGATATATTTAGGACGTATCAGACCACAAGGTGGCCCTAGGTGTCCATCCTCCTCACGTCTCTTTTATTTCCTTCATGAATTCCCACCGCATATTTTTCCTTTTTTCCATTGGAGCTCGCTTTAAATGTGTTTCTACCAGAATCCTATATGGGCCGGGTGGTTGTGAGGCCCATCAACATTTTTTTTAATTTACAGAATATTGTTAGAAATCTGTTTAACAATGGGAAATTTAAATATGCCAAATAAAAAATATTCATGTACTATGAATCTTTATATGCTTACAAGAAAATTATCAACTCATATAAAAAACCTAGATGCACACTAAATATTTAGGTATTTAGAAAATTCCATACATGTCAAAATACGAAATTGTTTACATGCAAAATATGTGTTCACAAATTTCAAAAAATGTTCCAAGTTTTACCAAAAATAAAAATAAAAGGATAAATAAAATTGTAACAGGAAAACCCTGCCGGCTCAACAGGCCCGTATGCGGGGACGCATAGGCGTCAACTCCCTTGACACCCACAACAGGCGTTAAATAGGAAAAAGTCAAACTTTCCTTGGAGCTACACACATGGTGGCATAAATGAAAATATGGGCGATTCCCACAATTCTCAGTATACTAGTTTTAAAAATAATCAATTTTACCAAAGAAAAACAATTATTAAACATAAAAATAGATAACTACATTCTTCTCGTAATTGTTCAAAAATTTCTCAGAAATTTTCAAAATGCATTCATGTTGAAAAAATTCTATTTTTTTATATATTTATGTTTTTGCTACAGTTAACCAGGAAGCGACAGTAGATCACCCTTCAAGATACCTCCTATGCGGCAGCCTCCTATCTGACATAAAGAGTGTCAAACAGGAGCTCCCGAGAAACACGGAGGGCGCCAAGCTAAAGCGTTATTCTGAACGTTCCATTGTTACGAATAAATAAATCATGAATGCTACTCCCTCCGTTCACAAATATAAGCTGTTTAATTGTTTTTCAAATTGAATATATATGGATACATTTTAATGTGTTTCTACACTCATTTCAGTCCATATGTACTTTGAAACGGATGTATATAGAAATATGCAAAACATCTTATATTTATGAACATAAGGAGTATTAGAGATTCTCTACAAAGACTATGATAAGCCCAAAGTGCCCTTCTCAGCTCGAGCTGAGAAATGTTTTTTTTTTGTGGAACAGTAATATCAGAAAAAAAACTGATTTTTTTTTTCGGCAACATTTGACAAATGTTTTCAGTGTTTGCAAATTTTCATCAGAAATAACATTCATGGAAGTTGTGACAAAAAAATCAGCACTATAAAAATAGCTTTATTAGAGCATCAATTTTTTTTTTGGCCACGACTTACGCGAATGTCATTTTAGATAAAATTTGAAAGCATTTAAAACACTTGTCAAATGTTGCCACAAAAAAATCGGATTTTTTTGAATTTGTTTTCATTATTTATTCTGATTTTACTGTTTACTCAGCTCAGTTTATCCACTACCCTGATAATCAGTTTTTTTTTAGAAGAAGAAAAAAGACCAAGCAGTTTTTTTTTACATAATAAGCTAGATATAGATAGCCCTTCCTTCAGTTCCAACGCCGCGTGCTTGGATTCTTCTTCCTCCCTGCAACTCCGAGCCCCAGCTCATTGATACAGCTTAGCGGCATAGGATCTACCTCCTCGCCGAGACACTTAACAATGCTCTAGCTCGGCACGCCCGCCGTTGGTCGGCCTTGCCCCAATGTCAGACGCTGATCAGCCTATGTTTTCTTGGACATGACGGACCTCCCTATATTGATTCCTATATATAAGACCGCGATCATAGCTTAGCTTCACCAGTCATCAGTCACACCGACGAGTAGCTTCTCCGGCTACCTAGCTCGTACGTCCGTGTACTATCTAACCGCAGGCGAGCTCGGCACGGGCCTGCCGGTCGAAGTAGCAAGATGTCGACGGCCGCGGATTACAACATGTCGGTGGGCTACTCGCCCAACGGCATAGTGGTGCCGCCATGGCTGAACAAGGGCGACAACGCATGGCAGATGATCGCTGCGACGCTGGTGGGACTTCAGAGCATGCCCGGCCTGGTGATCCTCTACGGCAGCATCGTGAAGAAGAAGTGGGCCGTGAACTCGGCCTTCATGGCGCTCTACGCCTTCGCCGCCGTGTGGCTCTGCTGGGTCACCTGGGGCTACAACATGTCCTTCGGCCACCAGCTGCTCCCCTTCTGGGGCAAGGCCCGGCCGGCGCTCGGGCAGAAGTTCCTGCTCATGGAGGCCGTGCTGCCGGCGTCCACCCACTTCTTCAAGGACCGCACCATCGAGACCCCCTGGATCAATCCGAATTACCCCATGGCCTCCATGGTCTACTTCCAGTGCGTCTTCGCCGCCATCACGCTCATCCTCCTCGCTGGCTCGCTGCTGGGCCGCATGAACATCAGGGCCTGGATGATCTTCGTCCCGCTCTGGCTCACCTTCTCCTACACCATCGGCGCCTTCTCGCTCTGGGGCGGAGGCTTCCTCTTCCAGTGGGGCGTCATGGACTACTCCGGCGGCTACGTCATCCACCTCTCCTCCGGAATCGCCGGGTTCACCGCCGCGTACTGGGTCGGGCCCAGGTCCACCAAAGACAGGGAGAGGTTCCCGCCCAACAACGTGCTCCTCATGCTCACTGGCGCCGGCATACTCTGGATGGGGTGGGCTGGGTTCAACGGCGGTGACCCTTACTCCGCCAACATCGACGCTTCCATCGCCGTCCTCAACACCAACATCTGCGCAGCGACCAGCCTCCTCGTCTGGACCTGCCTCGACGTCATCTTCTTCAAGAAGCCCTCCGTCATCGGCGCAGTCCAGGGCATGATCACCGGCCTCGTCTGCATCACCCCCGGCGCGGGTCTGGTCCAGGGGTGGGCGGCGATCGTGATGGGCATCCTGTCCGGCAGCATCCCGTGGTTCACGATGATGATCGTGCACAAGCGGTCCAAGCTGCTGCAGCACGTGGACGACACGCTGGGCGTGTTCCACACCCACGCCGTCGCGGGGTTCCTCGGCGGCGCGACCACGGGGCTCTTCGCGGAGCCGACGCTGTGCAGCATGTTCGTGCCGGTGACCAACTCCCGGGGCGCCTTCTACGGCGGCAACGGCGGCATGCAGTTCCTGAAGCAGGTGGCGGGCGCGCTTTTCATCATCGGCTGGAACGTGGTGGTCACCAGCATCATCTGCCTCGTCGTCCGGCTCATCGTGCCGCTGCGGATGCCGGAGGAGGAGCTCGCCATCGGCGACGACGCGGTGCACGGCGAGGAGGCCTACGCGCTCTGGGGCGACGGCGAGAAGTACGACTCCTCCAAGCACGGGTGGTACTCCGACAACGAAACCAACCTGCAGGCGCGCAACAAGGCGCCCAGCGGCGTCACGCAGAACGTCTAATTTATCATCGTTGCCGGCCTGATTGGAGTTTGCTTTTATCCATCTTTCATGTGTTGTGGAATAATGTGGTGCTACCTACACAAGCATGAGCAAGATGTTCATGACACTTGCTTTTTGTACGGATAGCATCACTGCTCTTTGATTATTCGAGAGGGAATACAAACATTCACTTTGTGGTTTACACTTTCACTATCTTTTCTTTATTTTTTGGTTTTGCTAATTCTGACATTTTCGTAAATTGCAATCAACTGAGATTGAACATTACCAGGCCTATATTCTTGGAAGCACCAACATTTAGCAATATGTCATTGCAACCTTTGTTTTACAAAAGTTGGATACATGGAGTGGCATCATAATTGGGTCACTCCGCCTAGGCATTGTTTTGATCTTATATGACTTTGTTTTTGTGTCGACGTGATCTTTTGTGTGTGTGCACGCGCGTGTGTGCATTTGTGTTGATTGTGTGCATTCTAGTCATGTAGAGATGAGTGTATGATCGGTGATCAAGTGATCAGTGTGTTTGTATCTCCTTAATACAATGGTATGAGTTAATAAAAAGACTTGTATCCGGAAAAAGGATATGTACAGTGAGAAGGGATGATCGAAATTTCTAGCGGAAAGACATTATGGTCGGCTTCAAATCATAGAAGACGGATGGCTGATCAGACACAATGTGCTAAGAATAACAACTTGTAAAGACCATAAAATTGAATACGAAAAAGATAATGAATTGACGCTCGCTGGGAACATCTTCCATGCGAACGGCTTGTGGGCCGCCGGATCAGACGGTTGAAGCCTAGCGTAAGACGTCTTGCCACGTTGTCATCTGGCAAACGTTCGCTCCAGGCTAGCGACCTCGCGATCGAGGGCAACATGGCGTGCTGCTGCAATGCCACCCCCTCGCCCTACTTGCCCGTGTCGCGTTCCCCCCACCGCGTCTTCCTCTCCTCCCTATCTATTCCTATCTTCACGTAGATACCTCTCTCCCGGAGATTTGGTCCCAATCGATTGCCGGCAGCCGCATTTGGCTTTACCATCATGCATTGTTGAAGATTTCATGGTGCACTGCTCAACCGCATCCGCCACGAGTCTCTGCCCCGCACGCGCCACCTTTGCTTCCAATCTGCTTTCCCCGTCGGTCGCTCCATGTGGGATCGAAAGTATGTCTAGAGGGGGGGGGGGTGATTAGACTACTTGACCAAATAAATATCTAGCATTTTCCCAATTTTAATTCTTGGCAGATTTTACCAACTTAGCACAAGTCAAGCAATCAACCTACACATGCAATTCTAAGAGTATAGCAGCGGAATGTAAAGCAATTGCATATGAAGGTAAAGGAAGGGAGTTTGAGGGAGCAAACACAATGTAGACACGAAGATTTTTTACGTGTGGTTCCGATAGGTGGTGCTATCGTACATCCACGTTGATGGAGACTTCAACCCACAAAGGGTAACGGCTGCGCGAGTCCACGGAGGGCTCCACCCACGAAGGGTCCACGAAGAAGCAACCTTGTCTATCCCACCATGGTCATCGCCCACGAAGGACTTGCCTCACTAGGGTAGATCTTCACGAAGTAGGCGATCTCCTTGCCCGTACAAACTCCTTGGTTCAACTCCACAATCTTGTCGGAGGCTCCCAAGTGACACCTCACTAATCTAGGAGACACCACTCTCCAAAAGGTAATAGACGGTGTGTTGATGATGAACTCCTTGCTCTTGTGCTTCAAATGATAGTCTCCCCAACACTCAACTCTCTCTCTCATAGATTTGGATTTGGTGGAAAGATGATTTGAGTGGAAAGCAACTTGGGGAAGGCTAGAGATCAAGTTTCATATGGTAGGAATGGAATATCTTGGTCTCAACACATGAGTAGGTGGTTCTCTCTCAAATCAATGAGTAATGGAAGTGTAGGTATGTTCTGATGGCTCTCTCCATGAATGAAGAGTGGGTGGAGGGGTATATATAGCCTCCACACAAAATCTAACCGTTACACACAATTTACCAAACTCGATGAGACCGAATCAGAGAACTCGGTCAGACCGATGTAGTTCATAATGTGGCCGTTAAGAATTTCGGTGGGACCGATATGATCAACTCGGTAGGACCGATGTGCTAGGGTTAGGGCATAACGTAATCTCGGTGAGACCGATTACACAAACTCGGTGGGATCAATTGGTAATAAGCACACCGAGAGTTGGTCAGGCAAACTCGATGGGACCGATTCGCGCATTTCGGTGAGATCGAAATGTTACGAAGGGGAAACAAAGAGTTTGCATTGCGAACTCGGTGGGACCGATCCACTCATCTCGGTTAGACCGAAATGTTACGAATGGAAACAGAGAGTTTGTAATCCCATCTCGGTGAGACCGAGATCCCTATCGGTGAGATCGAAGTGACTAGGGTTTTATGGCAGTGGCTATGTTAAATGAACTCGGTGGCGTCAGATAGAAAGTTTCGATGGGGCCGAGTTTGACTTTTGGTTTGGGACATATGTGGATGTGAGAAAGTGGTTGAGGGTTTTGGAGCATATCACCAAGCACTTTGAGCAAGAAACCCATTAAGCAACATCTCATCCCCTTTTAATAGTATTGGCTTTCCTATGGACTCAATATGATCTTGGATCACTAAAATAGAAAATGTAGAGTCTTGAGCTTGAGCCAATATGTGTACTTAGCATTTTGAGGGGTCCACATTTCAAATCCATGCCATGCCATTCATTGAACTTTCTGAAATGATTAACTTGAAAGAGCATTAGTTCAATGAGCTATATGTTGTTAGTAATTACCAAAACCACCCAGCGATAGTTGCACTTTCAATCTCCCCCCTTTTGGTAATTGATGAAAACATATAGATCAAAGCTTCGACAAATGATAATAAGATTTAAATACATCGCCGCTTTGAGAAGTATGTGATAAGCAAGAGCTCCCCCTAAATTTGTGCATTATTTAAAATTTGCGTTTGAATGCAAATGCACAATCGATTAGGATCATGGGTTACTCTTCCATGTCACATACATCTCGGTGGAGCGCTCAAAACGATATAAGTTAAAAACATGCTCTCATCACCAAGCAAAGTGAATGATCATATAGGGATATAAAAGATAATATCATTCAAGCAAGCATTAAGGTAGCATATGATCAATCACATGATCAAATAAGTATCTCACACACATAGCGTAAGGTATCAAGCAAACACACAATAAAGTTCAACCAAAAGCAAGAGACCAAGAAGCAAAAGCACTCTCTCTCGAAGCCTATGATCTATACATATTTCTCCCCCTTTGGCAACAAGTTACCAAAAAGTTTGAAAATGCATAGTGCTATGCGTCTCTCAGGCTTGATCTTCGGGAGGTGGTGTAGAGAGGACTCCAAGGACGAAGGCTTTAGATGATGTAGTTGGAGCTGGTGGAGTGGCAACTGGAGGTGGCACTGAAGCTGTGGCTGCTGGTGCTGATGTAGTAGCTCTAGTGTCAGGTACAGGCACTGCAGCAGACCTCTGTCCTCTAGGCACTCTCTGAAATGCATCTGTGGTAGTGTGCCCTTTCCTCTCCTCTGCTTCCTCCAGGAGCTTCTCAACTGCAGACTATATCTCAATCACCTTCAGATCAAGATCATAGAACTTTGTTTCAATGATCCTGTCCAAGCTCTCCTGATTTTGAGTCAGGGTGGCCAAGCCCTTCCAAATCCTCAAAGTTGCTTGAATCAGATATTCCATTTGATCTTGTTTTGACTTGAGGGACACTTGAGATGCCTCTTCAACACTTGGCATCTTTGCAGCTTTCTCAGCTCTAGCTTTGACTCTCTTCTCCTATGCTTGCACTTGTAAGGGCATATTTAGCCCAATGGTGTTTTGGTGATTGATGACAATGCGTTTGCAGACTAATCATGTGTTCTAAGTTCTTCCAGGTATATCTCACCTAGGCACAAGACGATTAGATGCCCCTCGGAATTTATGGAAGACGGTGTTTCCTTTTGCTTATTTTTCGGTGGATCTGAGTAATAGGAAAGCCGTACTATTAAGAGGGGATCCGCTTTGGTAAGGTTTGGGTGGAATCAACACGTACACTTTCTTATCGCACCCACCATACCTTCCCGCCTCAATGGAGTCTTACTTTCCCCTCCTCTCTGGTTTTCCTGGCCCCAGCGGTAGTATCGTGGGCCTCAGCGGTAGTACCGCCCCACTAAGCGGTAGTACCGCTTGTTGCACTCTGCGGTAGTACCGCGGCTGCTCCGTGTTACCACCGCCTCGACTCGCGAGCGCTTTTTCGTGTCGGGTTTTGCGGTACTAGGAGCGGTAGTAGGGGCGGTAGTACCGCTCCCAACGGTAGTACCGCCCTGCAACCGCGGTAGTACCGCCCTGCAACCGCGGTAGTACCGCTCTGGGTCCCAACCCCCCTGGCGCGGCAGTACCGCTTGAAGGGAAACGGTAGTACCGCTGTATAAGCGGTAGTACCGCTCTCTGCGGGGCTGAGTAGGGGGATAACGGTTGGATTGTCCCCCCCACTATATAAAGGCATCTTCTTCCTCCTTGTTGACCTACTGTTGGAGATATGCCCTAGAGGCAATAATAAAAGCATTATTATTATATCTCCTTGTTCATGATAATTGTCTATTATTCATGCTTGAATTGTATTGTACGGAAACAGCGATACATGTGTGAATACATAGACCAAAATGAGTCCCTGGTAGGCCTCTAGTAACCAGCTCGTTGATCAACAGATGGTCATGGTTTCCTGACCATGGACATGAGATGTCAGTGATAACGGGATCACATCATTAGGAGAATGATGTGATGGACAAGACCCAAACTTGAGCATAACACGAGATCGTATAGTTCGTAATGCATAAGCTTTTCAGTGTCAAGTATTTATTCCTTAGACCATGAGGTTGTATAACTCCCGGATACCGTAGGAGTGCTTTGGGTGTGCCAACCGTCACAACGTAACTGGGTGGCTATAAAGGTACGCATCGGGTATCTCCAAAAGTGTCTGTTGAGTTGGTACGAACCGAGACTGGGATGTTGTCACTCCGTATGACGGAGAGGTACCTCTGGGCCCACTCGGTAAGTCATCATCATAATGAGCTCAGTGTGACTAAGTAGTTAGTCACGGGATGATGGATTACGGATCGAGTAAAGAGACTTGCCATGACAAGATTGAACAAGGTATCGAGGATACCGACGATCGAATCTCGGGCAAGTATCGTACCGATGGACAAAGGGAATAACATACGGGATTGAGTGAATCCTTGACACAGTGGTTCATCCGATGAAGATCATCGAGGAACACGTGGGAACCAACATGGGTATCCAGATCCCGCTGTTGGTTATTGACCGGAGAATGGTCTCGGTCATGTCTACGTGTCTCCCGAACCCGTAGGGTCTACACACTTAAGGTTCGGTAACACTAGGGTCGTAGAGATTAATGCACGTGGAAACCCGAAAGTTGTTCGGAGTCCCGGATGAGATCCCGGACATCACGAGGAGTTCCAGAATGGTCCGGAGGTAAAGATTGATATATGGGAAGTCCAGTTTCGGCCAACGGGTGAACTCTGGGGGTCACCGGGAGTGTTCCGGGACCACCGGAGGGGCCCCGGGGGTCCACCGGGTGGGGCCACCCCTCCCGGTGGGGCCCCTAGGCCGCGAGGGGATGTGTCCAGCCCTCAGGGATGGCGCACCACCAAGGGAGGCCCACCTCCCCTGCGCCTAGGGATAAACCCTAAGGGGAGGGGGGCACCACTTGCCTTGGGGGAGGGGGACTCCTCCCTGGCCGCCGCCCCCCCTTGCAGATTGGATCTGCAAGGGGCTGGCACCCCCCTGGCCCCCTATATATATATGTGGGGGGGGGGAGAGGGCAGCCGCACCTCAGCCCTGGCGCCTCTCCCCCTCCCGTCACACCTCCCAACTCCTTTGCAGGGCAGCCCGGCGAAGCCCTGCTGCGATATCCACTGCATCCGTCATCACGCCGTCGTGCTGCCGGATCTCTGATGACTTCTCCTCCCCCCTTGCTGGATCAAGAAGGAGGTGACGTTGCTGCACCGTACGTGTGTTGAACGCGGAGGTGCCGTCCGTTCGGCGATAGATCATCGGTGACGAAGAACGTGAAGAGTACGACTACTTCATCCTTGCTTCGTTGAAAGCTTCCGCACGCATTCTTCATAACGGTATGTAGATGCACTCTTAGTTGCTCGTTGCTAGATGTCTCCATACTTGGATCTTGGTGAAGACGTAGAAATTTTTTGATTTATGCTACGTTCCCCAACAATGGCATCTGAGCCTAGGTTTTATGCGTAGCATCTTGGCACGAGTAGAACACAAAGCAGTTGTGGGCGTATGATCTTGTTCAACTTTCTTACCGTTACTAGTCAATCTTGATTCGGCGGTATTGTGGGATGAAGCGGCCCGGACCGACCTTACACGTACGCTTACGTGAGACTGGTTCCACCGACAGACATGCACTAGATGCATAAGGTGGCTGGCGGGTGTCTGTCTCTCCTACTTTAGTCGGACCGGATTCAATGAAAAGGGTCCTTATGAAGGGTAAATAGAAGTTGACAAATCACGTTGTGGTTTTGGCGTAGGTAAGAAACGTTCTTGCTAGAAATCCTATAGAAGCCACGTAAAACTTGCAACAACAATTAGAGGACGTCTAACTTGTTTTTGCAGCATGTGTTTTGTGACGTGGTATGGCCAAGAACGAAGATGTGATGAATGATATATGTGATGTATGAGATTGATCATGTTTTTGTAATAGGGAATCACGACTTGCATGTCGATGAACTTGACAACCGGCAGGAGCCATAGGAGTTGTCTTTATTATTGTATGACCTGCGTGTCACTGAATAACGCCATGTAATTACTTTACTTCGTTGCTAAACGTTAGCTATAGTAGTAGAAGTAATAGTTGGCGTGACGACTTCCTCAAGACACGATGATGGAGATCATGATGATGAAGATCATGGTGTCGAGCCGGTGACAAGATGATCATGGTGCCCCGAAGATGGAGATCCAAGGAGCAAGATGATATTGGCCATATCATGTCACTATAATTGATTGCATGTGATGTTTATCATGTTTTTACATCTTGTTTACTTAGAACGACGGTAGTAAATAAGATGATCTCTCACTAAAATTTCAAGTAATGTGTTTCTCCTAACTGTGCACCGTTGCTAAAGCTCGTTGTTCCGAAGCACCACGTGATGATCGGGTGTGATAGGTTCTAACGTTCACATACAACGGGTGTAAGACAGATTTACACACGCGATACACTTAGGGTTCACTTGACGAGCCTAGCATGTACAGACATGGCCTCGGAACACGGAAGACCGAAAGGTCGAACACGAGTCGTATAGAAGATACGATCAACATGAAGATGTTCACCATTTTTGACTAGTCCGTCTCACGTGATGATCGGACACGGACTACTCGATTCGGATCGTGTATCACTTAAGATGACTAGAGAGATGTCATTCTGAGTGGGAGTTCATTAAAATTTGATTAAGATGAACTTAATTATCATGAACTTAGTCTAAATTCTTTACAATATCTCTTGTAGATCAAATGGCCCACGCTCCAGTTTCCCTCAACTTCAACGCGTTCCTAGAGAAAACCAAGCTGAAAGACGATGGTAGCAACTATACGGATTGGGTCCGTAACCTGAAGATTATCCTCATAGCTGCCAAGAGAACTTATGTCCTAGAAGCACCGCTAGGTGATGCACCTGCTCCCGATGCTGACCAAGACGTTTTGAACGTCTGGCAGTCGCGTAGTGATGATTACTCCCTGGTTCAGTGCGGCATGCTTTATAGTTTAGAATCGGGGCTCCAAAAGCGTTTTGAGCACCATGAAGCATATGAGATGTTCGAAGAGCTGAAAATGGTTTTCCAAGCTCATGCCCGAGTCGAGAGATATGATGTCTCCGACGCATTCTACAGCTGTAAGATGGAGGAGAACAGTTCTGTCAGTGAGCACATCCTCAAGATTTCAGGATTGCACAACCGCTTGTCTCAGCTGGGAATGAATCTCCCAGATGAAGCGGTCGTTGACAGAATCCTCCAGTCGCTCCCACCAAGCTTCAAGAGCTTCGTGCTGAACTTCAATATGCAAGGGATGGAGAAGTCCATTCCCGAGGTGTATTCGATGCTGAAATCAGCGGAGGTAGACATCAAGAAAGAACATCAAGTGTTGATGGTCAATAAAACCACTAAGTTCAAGAAAGGCAAGGGTAAGAAGAACTTCAAGAAGGACGGCAAGCAAGTTGCCGCGCCTGGCAAGCCTGTTGCTGGGAAGAAGCCAAAGTATGGACCCAAGCCTGAGACAGAGTGCTTTTATTGCAAGGGAACGGGTCACTGGAAGCGGAACTGCCCCAAATACTTACCAGACAAGAAGGCCGGCAACGTCAAAGGTATAAGTGATATACATGTTATTGATGTGTACCTTACCAGCACTCGTAGTAGCTCCTGGGTATTCGATACCGGTGCAGTTGCTCACATTTGTAACTCAAAACAGGAGCTGCGGAATAAACGGAGACTGGCGAAGGATGAGGTGACGATGCGCGTCGAGAATGGTTCCAAGGTCGATGTGATCGCCGTCGGCACGCTACCTCTACATCTACCCTCGGGATTAGTTTTAAACCTGAATAATTGTTATTTAGTACCAGCTTTGAGCATGAACATTGTTTCTGGATCTCGTCTTATGCGAGATGGATATTCTTTCAAATCGGAGAATAATGGTTGTTCTATTTATTTGAGAGATATGTTTTATGGTCATGCCCCGCTGGTCAATGGTTTATTTTTGATGAATCTCGAACGTAGTGATACACATATTCATAGTGTATATGCCAAAAGATGTAAAGTTGATAATGATAGTCCCACATACTTGTGGCATTGCCGCCTTGGTCATATTGGTGTCAAACGTATGAAGAAGCTCCATTCAGATGGACTTCTAGAGTCTCTTGATTATGAATCATTTGACACGTGCGAACCATGCCTCTTGGGCAAGATGACCAAGACTCCGTTCTCCGGAACAATGGAGCGAGCAACCAACTTGCTGGAAATCATACATACCGATGTGTGCGGTCCAATGAGTGTTGAGGCTCGCGGAGGCTACCGTTATGTTCTCACCCTCACGGATGACTTGAGTAGATATGGGTATATCTATTTGATGAAACACAAGTCTGAGACCTTTGAAAAGTTCAAGGAATTTCAGAATGAGGTAGAGAATCAACGTGACAGAAAAATAAAGTTCTTGCGATCGGATCGTGGGGGTGAATATTTGAGTCATGAATTTGGCACACACCTTAGAAGCTGTGGAATTGTTTCACAATTGACACCGCCCGGAACACCTCAACGTAACGGTGTGTCCGAACGTCGAAATCGTACTCTGTTGGACATGGTGCGATCTATGATGTCCCTCACCGATTTACCGCTATCTTTTTGGGGTTATGCTTTAGAGACTGCCGCATTCACTTTAAATAGGGCTCCGTCAAAATCCGTTGAGACGACTCCATATGAACTTTGGTTTGGCAAGAAACCGAAGCTGTCGTTTCTGAAAGTTTGGGGTTGCGATGCTTATGTCAAGAAACTTCAACCTGAAAAGCTCGAACCCAAATCGGAGAAATGTGTCTTCATAGGATACCCAAAGGAAACTATTGGGTACACCTTCTACCACAGATCCGAAGGCAAAGTCTTTGTTGCCAAGAATGGATGCTTTCTGGAGAAAGAGTTTCTCTCGAAAGAAGTGAGTGGGAGGAAAGTAGAACTTGATGAGGTGACAGTCACCACTCCTGTACCGAAAAGTAGCGCAACGCAGGAAACTGTTCCTGAGATGCCTGCACCGACAAGGGAGGAAGATAATGATAATGATCATGAAGAAACATATCAAGTTACTACTGAACTTCGAAGGTCCACAAGGGTACGTTCCGCACCAGAGTGGTACGGCAACCCTGTACTGGAAATCATGTTGTTAGACAACGGTGAACCTTCGAACTATGAAGAAGCGATGGCGGGCCCAGATTCCAATAAATGGCTTGGAGCCATGAAATCCGAGATAGAATCCATGTATGAAAACAAAGTATGGACTTTGATGGACTTGCCTGATGATAGGCACGCCATAGAAAACAAATGGATATTTAAGAAGAAGACAGACGCGGATGGTAATGTGACCATCTATAAAGCTCGGCTTGTCACTAAGGGTTATCGACAAGTTCAAGGGATTGACTACGATGAGAATTTCTCTCCCGTAGCGATGCTGAAGTCAGTCAGAATCATGTTAGCTATTGCCGCATTCTATGATTATGAGATATGGCAAATGGACGTCAAAACAGCATTCCTTAATGGCTTCCTCAAGGAAGAGTTGTATATGATGCAACCGGAAGGTTTTGTCGATCCAGAGAACGCTAACAAGGTATGCAAGCTCCAGCGCTCGATTTACGGGCTGGTGCAAGCATCTCGGAGTTGGAATATTCGCTTTGATGAGGTGATCAAAGCGTTTGGCTTTATACAGACTTATGGAGAAGCCTGTATTTAGAAGAAAGTGAGTGGGAGCTCTGTAGCATTTCTCATATTATATGTGGATGACATATTGCTGATGGGAAATGATATAGAATTCTTGGAAAATGTAAAGGCCTATTTGAATAAAAGTTTTTCAATGAAGGACCTTGGAGAAGCTGCTTACATATTAAGCATCAAAATCTATAGAGATAGATCAAGACGCCTCATTGGTCTTTCACAAAGTACATACCTTGACAAAATATTGAAGAAGTTCAATATGGATCAGTCTAAGAAAGGATTCTTGCCTGTTTTGCAAGGTATGAGATTGAGTAAGACTCAGTCGCCGACCACGGCAGAAGATAGAGAAAAGATGAGTGTCATTCCCTATGCCTCGGCAATAGGTTCTATCATGTATGCCATGCTGTGTACCAGACCTGATGTGAACCTTGCCATAAGTTTGGTAGGGAGGTACCAAAGTGATCCCGGTACGGAACACTGGACAGCGGTCAAGAACATCCTGAAGTACCTGAAAAGGACTAAGGATATGTTTCTCGTTTATGGAGGTGACGAAGAGCTCGTCGTAAAGGGTTACGTCGATGCTAGCTTCGACACAGATCTGGATGACTCTAAGTCACAAACCGGATACGTGTATATTTTGAATGGAGGGGCAGTCAGCTGGTGCAGTTGCAAGCAAAGCGTGGTGGCAGCATCTACATGTGAGGCGGAGTACATAGCTGCTTCTGAAGCAGCACAGGAAGGAGTCTGGATGAAGGAGTTCATCACCGACCTAGGAGTCATTCCAAGCGCGTCAAGCCCGATGACTCTCTTCTGCGACAACACAAGTGCTATTGCTATTACCAAGGAGCCCAGGTTTCACAAGAAGACCAAGCACATCAAGCGCCGTTTCAACTCCATCCGGAATTATGTTCAGGATGGAGACATAGATATTTGTAAAGTGCATACAGATCTGAATGTGGCAGACCCGTTGACTAAACCTCTTTCACGAGCAAAACATGATCAACACCAGAACTCTATGGGTGTTCGATTCATCACAATGTAACTAGATTATTGACTCTAGTGCAAGTGGGAGACTGTTGGAGATATGCCCTAGAGGCAATAATAAAAGCATTATTATTATATCTCCTTGTTCATGATAATTGTCTGTTATTCATGCTTGAATTGTATTGTACGGAAACAGCGATACATGTGTGAATACATAGACCAAAATGAGTCCCTGGTAGGCCTCTAGTAACCAGCTCGTTGATCAACAGATGGTCATGGTTTCCTGACCATGGACATGAGATGTCAGTGATAACGGGATCACATCATTAGGAGAATGATGTGATGGACAAGACCCAAACTTGAGCATAACACGAGATCGTGTAGTTCGTAATGCATAAGCTTTTCAGTGTCAAGTATTTATTCCTTAGACCATGAGGTTGTACAACTCCCGGATACCGTAGGAGTGCTTTGGGTGTGCCAACCGTCACAACGTAACTGGGTGGCTATAAAGGTACGCATCGGGTATCTCCGAAAGTGTCTGTTGAGTTGGTACGAACCGAGATTGGGATGTTGTCACTCCGTATGACGGAGAGGTACCTCTGGGCCCACTCGGTAAGTCATCATCATAATGAGCTCAATGTGACTAAGTAGTTAGTCACGGGATGATGGATTACGGATCGAGTAAAGAGACTTGCCATGACGAGATTGAACAAGGTATCGGGGATACCGACGATCGAATCTCGGGCAAGTATCGTACCGATGGACAAAGGGAATAACATACGGGATTGAGTGAATCCTTGACACAATGGTTCATCCGATGAAGATCATCGAGGAACACGTGGGAACCAACATGGGTATCCAGATCCTGCTGTGGGTTATTGACCGGAGAATGGTCTCGGTCATGTCTACGTGTCTCCCGAACCCGTAGGGTCTACACACTTAAGGTTCGGTAACGCTAGGGTCGTAGAGATTAATGCACGTGGAAACCCGAAAGTTGTTCGGAGTCCCGGATGAGATCCCGGACGTCACGAGGAGTTCCGGAATGGTCCGGAGGTAAAGATTGATATATGGGAAGTCCAGTTTCGGCCAACGGGTGATCTCTGGGGGTCACCGGGAGTGTCCCGGGACCACCGGAGGGGCCCCGGGGGTCCACCGGGTGGGGCCACCCCTCCCGGTGGGGCCCCTAGGCCGCGAGGGGATGTGTCCACCCCTCAGGGCTGGCGCACCACCAAGGGAGGCCCACCTCCCCTGCGCCTAGGGATAAACCCTAAGGGGAGGGGGGCCACCACTTGCCTTGGGGGAGGGGGACTCCTCCCTGGCCGCCGCCCCCCCCTTGCAGATTGGATCTGCAAGGGGCTAGCGCCCCCCTGGCCCCCTATATATATGTGGGGGGGAGAGGGCAGCCGCACCTCAGCCCTGGCGCCTCTCCCCCTCCCGTCACACCTCCCAACTCCTTTGCAGGGCAGCCCGGCGAAGCCCTGCTGCGATATCCACTGCATCTGTCATCACGCCGTCGTGCTGCCGGATCTCTGACGACTTCTCCTCCCCCCTTGCTGGATCAAGAAGGAGGTGACGTTGCTGCACCGTACGTGTGTTGAGCGCGGAGGTGCCGTCCGTTCGGCGCTAGATCATCGGTGACGAAGAACGTGAAGAGTACGACTACTTCATCCTTGCTTCGTTGAAAGCTTCCGCACGCAATCTTCATAACGGTATGTAGATGCACTCTTAGTTGCTCGTTGCTAGATGTCTCCATACTTGGATCTTGGTGAAGACGTAGAAACTTTTTGATTTATGCTACGTTCCCCAACACCTACCTCTTCCCCCACATACTCCATTGTTGCTCCAAGCTCCATTTTCGCCCGATCTCTCTCCCTAGCCAATCAAACTTGTTGATTTGCTCGGGATTGCTTGAGAAGGCATCGATCTACACTTCCACCAAGAGATATTTGATTCCCCCCACTAATCCCTAGCGGATCTTGTTACTCTTGGGTGTTTGAGCACCCTAGACGGTTGAGGTCACCTCGAAGCCATATTCCATTGTGGTGAAGCTTCGTGGTATCGTTGGGAGCCTCCAATTTGGTTGTGGAGATAGCCCCAACCTTGTTTGTAAAGGTTCGGCTGTCGCCTTCAAGGGCACCACTAGTGGAATCACGGCACCTTGCATCGTGCGAGGGCGTGAGGAGAATACGGCGGCCCTAGTGGCTTCTTGGGGAGCATTGTGCCTCCACACCGCTCCAACGGAGACATACTTCCCCTCAAAGGGAAGGAACTTCGGCAACACATCCTCATCTTCACCGGTTCCACTTGTGGTTATTTCTTCCTTTACTTGTGCAAGATTTACTCGTTTATCTCTTATATCTTGCTTGTGAGGTTGTTATCTTTACTTCCTATTAGTTGTCATCTTAGTAGCATATCTAGACAACTTACTTTGACGCTTAATTTAAAGTGGTTAAGAAAAGCTAAAAATTGTTAGTTGCCTATTCACCCCCCCCCTCTAGTCAACCATATCGATCCTTTCAATTGGTATCAGAGCCTCATCTCTTTTTAAGGACTTTACCGTCCAAAGAGTATGGGTGACAACGTAGTCGAGACGGAGGGACATTCCGGTGGAACTCCGTCCTTGCCTACGTTCGATGGGGGAGCCTCGGTCTCTCGTGAGGAGTTCAATGTGGCTATGACCACATTGAAAGAATCACTAGCGACTGAGGTCAAAGGCATGTTTAAAGATTTGCTTGAGGGGCTTAAATTATCCACCACACCGTTGGAAGTGGTTCGTCCCACTACCAACGTGTCGGAGGCTAATCCCGACAAGGGAGAAGCTAGTAGTGAACAAGCCTCGGTTACTAAGAATGGGAGTGGGATCTTTGCCCACTCCGCTCCTCCTACTCACTATGGAGGACCCGTTCCAACACCGCATTTAAATTTCGTTGGGCCTCCTCCCAAGTTTGTAAAGAACGCTGATTTTGCTACTTGGGTATTTCGCTTCAAACGTCATATAAATCATTGCTCTACTAATCTTTGGAGAATCATTGAGCAAGGTTTTTATCCACGTGATCCCGACAACATGACTCCGAGAGAAACTGCGGATCATCAATTCAACGAGTCCGATCTTTGCATACTTCAAGATGATATTTCTCCCGAAGACATTGCACATCTTCGACCCTTCACTGTAGCCAAGGAAGCTTGGGAGCATGTTGGCACTATGTACAAGGGGAGTGCTAGCATTCAACGCTCTAACTATGAAGTTGTGCAAGATGAGGCTGATGAATTTGCTATGATCGAAGAAGAAGATCCTCGTGAACTCTATCGAAGATTAACCACTCTTGCGGTTCGAGATCATGGGAGTAAGGACACGGATGACAATTGGATCAAGCGCAAGTTTCTCAAGGCCATGATGCCCTATCATAAGGCCATGTCCTCTGTCATACGTCAAAGACCGGATTTCCACCACTTGTCATCAAATGAAGTGTTGGATGAATTCGTTGCCATAAGGATCTTGGACATGACCGCCGAAAATGCGGTCTTAAGAGCTCAACGATCGAAGAAGCCTAACCTCGCCTTGAAGGCCAAGGCTTGTGTGGAAGAAGAAGAGGTAGAGGATGATGATGAGAGTAGCCATGAGGGCACCAAATATGCATATCATGAACACATGGCTCTTGCTTCACAACAATTTTGGGGCAACAAGAAGAACACAAGACCCAACTTCAACAAGAACAACTCAAGTGGAAACAAGGGCAAGCAACGAGTGAGGACTTGTTTCAATTGTGGGAATGTTAGCCACTTTGTTGTAGATTGCCCATATGAGAAAAGAGAGGACTTTGGAGGCAAGCTTATCCGGAAGGACAAGGCCAAGTCTTATCCCAACAAGAACAACTTCAACAAGAAGACCCCTCCTAAAGGGTTGGTGGCCCAAGAAGAATATGTTGAGGATGATGATAATGATGAAGATGATGAGATGGTCACCATGGCCACAATTGCTATTGCTACTACTCCGCATTCATCTCTCTTCGACTCACCAAATGAGAACATCACCGCCAAGTGTCTCATGGCCAAGGCCACCAACAAGGTAACCCCAAACATCAATACTACCATCACTTCTAATCCTTCATTGACAGATTGTATTGATGAGAGTGAGGGAACTAAGGAGGGAGAGAATGAATTTGAGTTGTTCATGAACAAACTCAAGGGAAAACCCAAGAAGCATTTTGTTGCTATCTCGGAACAGCTCGGTGAGGCCAATGACATGATCGAGGCTCACGAGGAGACCATTGCTAAAATGGAAGGTCATAGTCGAGACTATGCCGATGACATATTGGATCTCTCTAATTCTTTAGAGGAAGAGCGTGGTCTTCGTTTGGATCTTGAGGAGTCACACAACGATGATCATGCTAAATTAAAGAAAGATCTCGATCATGCTTTAGTTGTCTCTCGCATGCTTAACTCCGAGAAGGCAAAACTTGGGGTTGACCACGATAGACTCAAGGAGGAGTTTGCTACACTTGACAAGGCTCACAAGGCCTTGAAAGGTATGCATGCTTCCCTCAAGGAGTCTCATGATCAACTCCAAGTTTCGCTAACCAAGGAAAAGGCCATATTTCCTTGCATGGTGTTGATTGATAATGCAAATGCTACTAACCCATGTTGCGAGCATGTGCATCTTGTTGAAGAAAATGCCAAGTTGAAGAAGCAACTTGAGAAAGGCCTTGTGACATGCATACAAGGTGAGAAGAACCTCAACAACCTTTTGAGCAATCAAAAGGAGGTTGTGGCAAAGGAAGGAATTGGGTTTGCTCCTAAGCCCAAGAAGAAGAAGAATGACAAAACCAAGCTACCTCCCCCTCTCCGACAAACCTTTGTGAAAGAGGGTGAGGGCGGCTCTAAGAAGAAGAACGATGCGAAGGGTGGAGGTGTCAAGAAAAACCCCACCATACCATCAAACATGGCCGGCGATTTTAATCCTTCATATGTTTTATGTCGTGCTAGTGATGGTCATGTATTCGCTAAATTTGTTGGTTCTTCCTATGAGTACATTGAATGGTCTATCTGGGTTCCTAAGACCCTTGTTACTAACCTCAAAGGACCCATTACCAAATGGGTACGTAAATCCAAGCATTGATCTCTTGCAGGGGTTTGCTTCCGGTGGGGGGTCATGGTTCCTCGATAGTGGAGCCACAAATCATATGACCGGAAGCAAAGACTTGGTGGTGGACGTGCATCTAGGTTCATCTATGGCCACCAACGTCGAATGGGGTGATGCTTCATCTTCTAAGGTATTGGGACTTGGCAAGGTTGTTGTTTCTCACGATCTCACGATCGAGAAAGTCATGCTTGTTGAGTCCCTTGCATACAATTTACTTTCTGTTCGCCAACTTGCACTCATGGGCTTTGCTACATTCTTTGATATTGATACCGTGGCCCTCTTGTGGAGCAAGACTCTTAAAGTAGCCTATGTTGGGCATGTCGAGAACGGTCTTTATGTGGTTAACTTCTCGAAGCAACCCACTAAGATCGCGACATGCCTAATGGCTAAAGTTGATGTGGGATGGCTTTGGCATCGCCGTTTGGCCCATGTCAATGTGAGATCTTTGCAATGTCTTCTCAAGGGGGACCATGTCCGTGGACTAACAGATGTTATCTTTGCCAAAGTTCATGCTTGCAGGGCTTGCATTGAAGGAAAGTTACATGAGACGGCTCACCCTCCCACGACTATCATCTACTCAAAAAGACCCCTAGAGCTCCTTCACATGGATCTCTTCGGGCCTCCATCTTTTGATAGTCTTGGGGGAAGAAAGTATTGCTTGGTGATTGTGGATGATTATTCAAGATACACTTGGGTGTTCTTCTTCAAGAAGAAGAGTGAGACCCAACAAACCGTCATCAACTTTGCAAATGAAGCTCAACGACAACATGAAGCAAAGATTTTGATGATCCGAAGCGACAACGGCACCGAGTTCAAGAACTACACCTTGGATGAGTTTCTCAGTGATGAGGGGATCAAGCATCAATATGCAGCACCCTATACCCCTCAACAAAACGGTGTAGCGGAGAGAAAGAACCGGACTCTGATGGACGCGGCAAGGACCATGATGGCAGAATTCAAATCCCCATACAACTTTTGGGCCGAAGCCATCAACACCGCTTGTCATGCATCCAATCGGCTCTATCTCCGCAAAGGCTTGAACAAAACTCCATATGAGATACTTACCGGTAACAGGCCCAACCTCAAGTACTTCCGGGTGTTTGGGTGTAAGTGTTTCATCCTCAAGAAAGGTGTTCCTTTGTCTAAATTTGAATCTAGAGCTCATGAGGGCATATTTGTTGGTTATGCTACAAACTCTCATGCTTACCGTGTCCTCAACAAGTCCAATGGACTCATTAAGGAAACGAGTAACGTAGAGTTTGATGAAAATAACGGCTCCCAAGTGGAGCAAAGTGGTACATGTGATGTAGGTGATGAAATTCCTCCTCAAGCCATAATAAGAATGGGTGTTGGATATATCCTACCCATTGAGGAACCCCATGTGGCCGAAGGAGAAGGACAATGTTCCACTCAAGTGGAACCTTCACCAACCCAAGACCCACACGCTTCCGAAGAACAAAGTGAAGGCCCTCAACCGGATGAACAAGGCCAAGTGCAAGATCAATCACAAAGTGGTGCGGAGCCACCAAATGATACACAAGGCCAAGTTCTACCCTCTGAGCAAGATCAAGATCAAGAGGAAGCTCAAGATCAAGATCTAGCTCCTGACGTCGCTCAAGATGATCAACTCAATGCTCCTCAATTATCTCTTGAGGAGCAATTGGTGCGTCGTGCTGCAAAAGTTGCCTCCAGGCTTGCTTCCAGAGAACATCACATGGAGAATATTCTTGGAAGCATCAAAAGGGGGGTAAGCACTCGTAGACAATTAGCTAACTATTGTGCTCACCAAGCTTTTGTCTCCTGTGTTGAACCACAGAAGGTCTATGAGGCGCTCGAAGACCCTGATTGGCTTAATGCCATGCATGAAGAACTCCATAACTTCGAGCGCAACAAAGTGTGGCGTGTGCCAAGGCCAAAGGAGAACCATAATGTCATTGGAACCAAGTGGATCTTTAAGAACAAGCAATATGCTCATGGCATCGTCATCCGCAACAAGGCTCGTCTGGTGGCTCAAGGCTACTCCCAAGTCGAGGGTATCGACTACGGTGAAACCTTTGCCCCCGTTGCTCGCCTTGAATCTATTCGTTTGTTGCTTGCCTATGCTTCTCATCATAACTTTAAGTTGCAACAAATGGATGTGAAAAGTGCATTTCTTAATGGTCCTATTAATGAGTTGGTGTATGTTAAACAACCCCCGGGGTTTGAGGATCCCAAGCTCCCCAATCACGTGTACCAACTCGATAAGGCACTCTATGGCCTTAAACAAGCCCCACGTGCGTGGTATGAGCATCTTACCGAGTTGTTACAAGATCGTGGGTTTGAAATTGGGAAAATCGACCCCACTCTTTTTACTAAGAAGGTCAAAGGGGAGTTGTTTGTCTGCCAACTATATGTTGATGATATTATCTTTGGTTCTCCTAACAAAGCTTTCAATGACGAGTTCGCCGCACTCATGACCACACATTTTGAGATGTCCATGATGGGAGAGTTGAAGTACTTCCTTGGGTTTGAGATCAAGCAAAGAAGAGAAGGGATCTTCATCAAACAAACCAAGTATACTCAAGACATGCTCAAGAGGTTCAATCTAAGTGATGTCAAGCCGGCTACTACTCCAATGCCAACCAAGTGCCAACTTGACATTGATCCCAATGGTAAAGCGGTGGATCAAAAGGTATATCGTTCTATGATTGGATCCTTGCTTTACCTTTGTGCATCTAGACCAGATATTATGTTGAGTGTGGGAATCTGTGCATGGTTTCAAGCCTCACCTAAGGAAAGTCACTTTGTGGCTGTCAAGTGAGTCTTTCGATATTTGGCTCATACCCCAAACTTTGGCTTATGGTACCCAAGAGGAGCAAAATTCAACCTTGTAGGGTTCTCTGATCCGGACTGGGCGGGAGACAAAGTGGATAGGAAGTCCACTTCCGGAGGGTGCCAATTTCTTGGTTGCTCTCTGGTAAGTTGGTCGTCCAAAAAGCAAAGTTGTGTGTCTCTCTCGTCCACCGAAGCAGAGTATGTGGCAGCTGGTAGCTGTGCTCAACTCCTATGGATGAGGCAAACTTTAAAGGATTACGGTGTCACTTGTGACAAAGTGCCTCTTTGGTGTGATAATGAAAGTGCCATCAAGATTTCTCTCAACCCGGTGCAACACTTCAAGACGAAGCATATAGAGATTCGGTATCACTTCATCCGAGATCATATACGACAAGGAGAGATCGAGCTTCACTATGTCAACACTCATGATAACCTTGCATATATCTTCACAAAGCCTTTGGATGAAGCAAGATTTCACGAGTTAAGGCATGAGCTAAATATCATTGATTTGAGCAATGTGGCTTGAGCACGTGCACACCCCACCATACTCTTCATATTGTCTAATCTAGATGTAGGCATGGACATAGGGGGAGTGTTGTTCTCTTAATGAACTCTCCCTTCCCTTATTATGCATAAATCGATCAAGTCTTTCACACTAGCCATCTTTGATGGTACTTGTGCTTCAAGGACGAGTTTTGGTCATGGGCCCAAGGTTAAAATCTTCGCGGAGCCATACCTCTTGACTCAAACATAGGTGGCTTCGGCCACCGCCCTCTCTTGGAGAAGGGTTTCTTGTCTCTTGCTGGTGTGTGTGTGTGTGGTGTCTTGGTTCTCCCTGCTTTTTTGTGTTTCTTTTTTAGCTAAGCCTTGGTTTTGGTTGCCGTGGCTTGCTGAGCGGTACTACCGCTGGTGGTGTGCGGTACTACCGCTTATAAGCGGTACTACCGCCCACCAGCGCGGTACTACCGCTGCGGGGCGGTACGTGGGGGTTATATCGGGGCAGGGGTAGTTTTCTCTCCCCCTTACCCATTCACTCGCCCCCCCTCGTTCCTCTCTCTCTCCAGCAGTTCATCGCCGCGGGAGGGCTCCGGCGGATCTCCTCCTCCGGGGTGTTCCTCTCCTTTTCCTTCGGTGGAGTCGATTCCTACCTAGTCCTCTTGCCATGGATGCTGGTATTGCCCCCGTTCTTCTTCTCGTCTCGTCTCTTTTTCAGATCTTGTGTTTTAGGGGCAATAATGTTTGCATCTTTAGATTTTTGGCTAAATCTAGGCTTGAGTAGGATGGAGAAAGCAACTGGACTGTCTAGATTAGAGTATGGTAGAAATATTTTTGAATTTGACAGGCCGGTAGTGCCGGATCTGACCACGGTAGTAGGGAACTGCTGTTTCCCCGCCTCGAGCGGTACTACCGCTCTCTTGGAGCGGTACTACCGCTTGGGCGGTACTACTGCTTACAGATCGCGTCACTACCGCTGCTTGCCAAGTTCAAGCAAGTTTCTCCATTCTTTGATCTTCTTTTGTTGTGTTCGTTGGCTTATGCTCGTTCCTTTTGGTTGGTTCGCATGTGTTTGTGTTTGGTTCCAGGTGATGAACATCCTGAGCATCAAGCTCGCCGTATCAACCCCAATCGTGCAACCTCGAAGCGCTACCGCACATCTGAGTCTGCGGAGGTTCCTCGAGTGCTCCACCTCCACCTCAACAGAAGAAGAAGTCCATGGCAAAGCCAAAGGGCAAAACTGTGACCCAAATGAGTGCCAAGGAGTTCTGGGCAAGGCGTCGCCGCAATCCCTATGAGGTTGATCAAGAACCCAATTTGGTCAACCGTCCGTTCTGGAACCGCTTTCAGTTTGCCGTCTACTTTGATGTGCTCAAGGCAAAGAAGAATATCTTTGTCAGTGTTCGCTCCATCGACACGGAATACCTGGAGAAGGATCCTGTGTATTTTGGCGATGCTCTTCAGATGTGCTCTCAGCTTAACATTCTCCAGATCATTCAGTTCAACAAGGACTTTGATGCAGACCTTGTGGCTCAATTCCATGCCACTGTCCATCTAGGGACGGATGAGGACAGAACTCTGACATGGATGACCAATGGCAAATTGTTGTCTGTCAAGTGGAAGGCTTTCATGGAGTTACTTGGGGTGGAAGACCAGGGGCTTGAGACTCCGGTTGGCTTTCGTCCTCATCAGGACACTACCTCCACTCACAAGCAAGCTCTCTGGCCCTACTGCACTGTGAAGGTCCACCCTAAGACTAAGAAGGTAACATATGAGTTGTCTGCCTATCTGGATATCCTTCACCGCATCTTCCGTGAGACTCTCATCCCTCTAGTTGGGAATCATGAATTGGTTCACTCCTATCTTGTGGACATGCTTCTCTTTTGCTAACATCAGCTAGAGAGGAACACTGGTGAGACCCTGGATATTTCTCATGTGATGTGGTCTGAGCTCTTGTCTGCTATTTCTGAACGCAAGTGCCTGATCTATGGACCTTTCATCATGTTGCTTATTGAGAAGGCTTGGGATCATGTCTATCCCAACGTGTTGCTTGAAACTGGAGAGTTGGTGTCTCATGAGATCAAGCGTCTGAGGAGGAAGGACAACTGGGGCACTCATGCTCCCAAGTCTGGAGGTTCATCTTCCGCTGCTGCTATGGAGACTGAGGAAGCTGAGGCTGAGGCTGAGGCGGATGATGATGATGACTATGAGCCATCTGGTGCAGAGCCCTCGTGGGCAAAGAAGCTCAAGCGGAAGATGAAGAAGCTGTTTTGCATAGAGTCTCATGGTCAGTACATGACTCATGTGGCAGAGAAGAAGGCCAGGGGACGTCACAAGGAGCTCATGCATCAGTTGGGTGCGACTGTGGTCAGTGGCTCTGAGGAACAGGTAACCGAGGAGGAAGAGTGGATCAAGCAGCACTGCCCGTGGACTGATTCCGACGCCGAGCAGTTTCAGGTCGACGACGACGAAGCAGATGACCCCGCTGAGTTTTGATGTTTGAGACCCTCACCTGCTCTCACCTGGAGCCGTAGCTTAGCTCTCTGCCCTTTTGGTGTCTCGATGCCAAAGGGGGAGAGAGTTTAGGGATTTGTGTCGTTTGTGCCTTTCCTGTCGTTTGTGCCTTCTTGTCTTTTGCTTTGGTTGATTTTCGTGAGACCTAAGTTCCCGTCATATGGTGTGAGACATATGCTATCTTACCCTATCTTATTTATGTACCTTGGTACTCTCTAGCGCGCATGCTTATCTTGTTATTTACTATGCTCTCTTATATCTTGCTTAGGTTGTTGGTCTCTAAAATATAGGGGGAGTGTTGATCCTAGTATGTGTGCCGTGCAGTCCAAAGCACTTTTCTAGATAGCACACATCTAAGGGGAGCCCGTCTATATTTTAGGGGTGTGGGTTTTGCTTTTACTTTATGTCATTATTCCTGTTGTGCAAATCCCGTATTGCCATCAATCCACCAAAAAGGGGGAGATTGTAAGGGCATATTTAGCCCAATGGTGTTTTGGTGATTGATGACAATGCGTTTGCGGACTAATCATGTGTTCTAAGTTCTTTCAGATATATCTCACCTAGGCACAAGATGATTAGATGCCCCTCGGAATTTATGGAAGACGGTGTATCCTTTTGCTTATTTTTCGGTGGATCTGAGTAATAGGAAAGCCGTACTATTAAGAAGGGATCCGCTTTGGTAAGGTTTGGGTGGAATCAACACGTACACTTTCTTACCCCACCCACCATACCTTCCCGCCTCAATGGAGTCTTACTTTCCCCTCCTCTCTGGTTTTCCTGGCCCCAGCGGTAGTACCGTGGGCCTCAGCGGTAGTACCGCCTGAGTGTCTCAAGCGGTAGTACCGCCCCACTAAGCGGTAGTACCGCTTGTTGCACTCTACGGTAGTACCACGGCTGCTCCGTGTTACCACCACCTCGACTCGCGAGCGCTTTTTCGTGTCGGTTTTTGCGGTACTAGGAGCGGTAGTAGGGGCAGTAGTACCGCTCCCAGCGGTAGTACCGCCCTGCAACCACGGTAGTACCGCTCTGGGTCCCAGCCCCCCTGGCGCGGCAGTACCGCTTGAAGGGAAACGGTAGTACCGCTGTATAAGCGGTAGTACCGCTCGCTCAAGCGGTAGTACCGCTCTCTGCGGGGCTGAGTAGGGGGATAACGGTTGGATTGTTCCCCCCACTATATAAAGGCATCTTCTTCCTCCTTGTTGACCTACCTCTTCCCCCACATACTCCATTGTTGCTCCAAGCTCCATTTTCGCCCGATCTCTCTCCCTAGCCAATCAAACTTGTTGATTTGCTCGGGATTGCTTGAGAAGGCATCGATCTACACTTCCACCAAGAGGTATTTGATTCCCCCCACTAATCCCTAGCGGATCTTGTTACTCTTGGATGTTTGAGCACCCTAGACGGTTGAGGTCACCTCGAAGCCATATTCCATTGTGGTGAAGCTTCGTGGTATCGTTGGGAGCCTCCAATTTGGTTGTGGAGATAGCCCCAACCTTGTTTGTAAAGGTTCGGTTGTCGCCTTCAAGGGCACCACTAGTGGAATCACGGCACCTTGCATCGTGCGAGGGCGTGAGGAGAATACGGTGGCCCTAGTGGCTTCTTGGGGAGCATTGTGCCTCCACACCGCTCCAACGGAGACGTACTTCCCCTCAAAAGGAAGGAACTTCGGCAACACATCCTCGTCTTCACCGGTTCCACTTGTGGTTATTTCTTCCTTTACTTGTGCAAGCTTTACTCGTTTATCTCTTATAGCTTGCTTGTGAGGTTGTTATCTTTACTTCCTATTAGTTGTCATCTTAGTAGCATATCTAGACAACTTACTTTTACGCTTAATTTAAAGTGGTTAAGAAAAGCTAAAAATTGTTAGTTGCCTATTCACCCCCCCCTCTAGTCAACCATATCGATCCTTTCAGCACTGATGAAGGTTCATTCTCACCCATGACAACTGTGTTGTCCTCAAAGTCAGGATATAGGGGTAGATGTTCCTTGTGCAACAAGTATATGCATGTGCCCATCTTGGAGTTGATGAGATCTTGAATGTGTGGAGCATACCCACATGATCTCTTTTGATTAGCAGCAGTCCTCTTGATTGTCTCTACAATCAGACTCATGACCTTGCACTTTTGAGGGACATAAAAAATGTGCAGCAAGTTGATTGAATGTCCTCTTATCATCTTGTGATCTCTTGATTTGGACAACAATGTATGCCTCAAGATAGTGTTGATTGTAGCTAGACCAGACAACAAGAAGTGTACAGATCCAAACTGATGTGTTTCCAATGCTTTGTTTGGGATCTCTTTATACATGTTTGCCATGGAGTTGTGGTCTTGCTTCTTCTTTGCATACACATCCAAGTCATCCTCATGCTCTTTAGGGGCTTTAATCAACTTGGCCCACTCATCAATAGTTGACTGGTACCTTGTACCTTCAGACATCCATACAATTCTACCATCAGGATAAAAGTGAGCTGTGGAGTAGAATTGCATGATGAGTTCATCATTCCATTTTGTCAACTTTTGTCCCACAAACTTGTCAACGACACATGCTTTGAAACTTTCAAGCACACTTGGAAAATGATCTTCATTTTCCTTGATGTAATCCCAATCAATCCATCTCATGTCACACACTATGGGCTTCTTGTCAAGCAGAATTGTCTCATAGAAGTCTTGTTGTTCTTTGGTGTGGAACATGTAATCCACATCAGTCCTTCTCCTCACAGCATATGGATCAGATTGTCTCCATCTTCTGAGACGTGCATCCTTCCTCAACTCCATGTCCTCAGCAACAATATGAGTACTATCATGATCAGGGATCTTGGGCTTCAATTTCCCGAGCACTTGGACCTCAGCATCTTCATCAATCTCAAGCACTGGGGCCTTGTTCTTTTCTGTAGCTAGAATGTTCCTTGTGCTTGTCTTGGGTGCAGACTTGGTGGCTTGAGCAGCAACTTTGGGGGCAGTCTTGGGCTTTGAAGGAGCAGCCCCAGACTTGATGGCATCCCCCATCAGGTTCTGAGCTTTGGGAGCGGCTGCAGCATCCTCTGCTTCTTCTTCTGTAGCTTCATTATCATCATCCTCTCTCATGGATGGCTTGCCAATCACTCTTGCTGTGGTCTTTCTAGCTCTCTTCTTTGTTCCTCCTGGCTCATCATCTCTGGTTTCAAGTGTGAACACCATAGTTTCTTGAGTTGATGCTCTGGCCTTTGACATTGGAGATCTTTTGGCACGAGCCTTCTTGTTCAGACTTGGCTCGACAGCCCTAGTTGATTCTTTCATAGCTTGCTTCTTTGAAGTGGCCTCATCAGCCACAAAGTCCTCATCATCAGTGTCAGAAGTTTTCTTCTTTCTTGTCTTGGTAGAAGCCTTAGGCAAGTTGCTTGGAGTGCTCCTGCTACTGTCATAGTAGCTGCTATTTGAGGGACCAGAGCCCTCACTCAACTGTGCTTGCTCCTCAAACATGTTCTGGCTGTCACTCTGGTCAGACATCTTGGCAAATACACTGACAACAAACCCTGTGAATAGATGTAGATGAGGTAGAGTGGATGAGCATCACAAAGTGCAGAGTTTTTGCAAAACAGATGACTCAAAAACTTAGTTTTAGTTCTCCACAGAAAGCATTTCGGAGCTACCGATTTGTTAAACTCGGTGATACCGAAGCAACTTTGGAGTCTAAACTAGTGAACTCGATCAGACCGAGTCCCAGTTCGGGGGCACCGAGCTTGCTAGGGTTTCACAGAGAGTTGAACTCGGTCGCACCAATTTGCAATTTTCGGTCAGACTGAAAAGTGCAAGTGCAATGGCCTAAGCCAAATCATTGAGACCGATTTCTACAACTCGGTCGGTTCGAGATGAGTTCGGCAGAGACCTAACCCTAAATTTTCCGAATCAAAACTAATCTATACGAAGTTTCTGCTAGACAAGATGATTTCAATCATGGCAAGAATCATGGAAAAGTAATGTGCTATGAATCAGAGTTAAGGAATAGCACATAGGTCGAGCTCATACCCTAACTTGGCGGCGAGCTCGCTACGGCGGCAATGGCGGAGCAGATTGTCGTTGACGGCGGCGGAGACCAGCAGCGGGAGGTCGCTGGCGGCGAGGAGACGATCCGGAGACCCGAGACGGCAGAGCAGGTCACGCGCGGGCGAGAAGGTTTTGGAAAGTTTTCCAAAATTTGACCTGTCGGTATATATAAACTGACCCTGTCGGTGTGACCAAGTGGAACAACTCGGTGGCACCGAGATGCAAAACTGCTAGCAGTTACTGCAACTCGGTGTGACCGAAAAGTTCAAATCGGTTGCACCGAGATTGAAAACCTAGATCAACTTAGTGAACTTGGTGTGACCGAAGTGGATGATTCGGTCATACCGAAATGCACAAAGAGGTTTTCGAAGTTTAAGTCTATGACGAATCGGGGACTCCGAGTGGTCCTCACACAGATGGTTCGAATATGACTTGATCAAACTTTGTGATGTAGCATGAATAGAGTTTGAGACAAGAAAAGCATAGATAACTAGAGGGAGTTCTTAGGCATTCTTGCCCATCCATTTGGCAAAAGAGAAAGAGGCAAACAATCGAGGCAACAAATGGATGTCCTCGAATGAGTAAAATATGCATTCAACCTGCTCACACAATAAGATAGCAAATGAAACATGTGGCAAAGCATGCACAACCATTCTAGCATCTATCAAGCAATTGGCGATGACTAGGTCATCTATATATGAGTATATTGACTTAGGAGTCAAATGATAACACTTGATCATAGGTCATACTCATCATTTAAGCACAAGTGGGGTTACCACTTTTACATAAAGCATTGTTGTGTTCACATCATTAGAGTTGCTTTCGCTCAATTGATTTGAGTAAAGCTCCCCCTAGATGTGATATCCCCCTAAGAGGCATGAACTAACCTTGGGTTTTGTCGATGATGACTTCATGTAGGTGTTGAAGATGTAGATGCTCAATGTTGATGTAGATCATTTGGAGCAATCCATTGGAGTGAGTTGCACTTTCAATACCTGCACGGGTTAGTCCCACAAGGAACAAACAAAGATATCCATGGACATAGAGTGAATTGCACACAAAATGATTTCCATGAAAGCATTAGGTTACCTTGTCCCTTGTCTTACCAACAAGAGGGTTTGTGACTCCTTGAACTAGTGCAAGATATGGAAGTTGTTTGCACTTGTCCTCGCCAAAATGATATGAGTGGAATATGTTGGCGGAGTCACCCTCGAGAACTCTCTAGTTCTTCTTCTTTGGGATTCACACAATCTTGATGGGAATCCTTGGAGTTGTAGTAGTACTTGATGAAGTAGAACTTTATGTAGTCTTGGGAACCCACTTGACCAAGGCCTTAGGATCTTCAAATGCATCAATCTCTTATTGAAGCTTGTCCTTGCCCTTTAGCTTGTGGTCTTGTGGTGGAAGATCATCTTGTGCTTGTGTCCCTTGGAAAGAAGTAGGATCATACTTCTCTTGTTGAGGAACAAACTTCGTCTTGGGGTATTGATCTTCTTCCCACTCAACTCCATTGGCGTTGAACTTTCGTTCAAAACTAACACCTTGATTCTTCCGGTGTCTTCCTTGCTTGCACACAATTTCCTCAAATTGCTTACTCCCGACAAGGCTCTTGTAAACACATTTCTCTATAACTACCTTCAATAAGCTATTTTCTTGCTCAAGTGTAACTTGGCTAAGAGAATCATTAGTGGAATCAAGAGAACTACTAGAAGCAACATCATTGGATTTAGCATGATTATTGTTACTACTAGATGAAGAATCTTTCTTGTTCTTGTTGCTAGATTTTACTTGTGGCATGTAAGTAGACAAGATTAAACGCTTGGCAATGTAAGAATAACTTTTTTTTGCGAAGATCATCATTGATTGCTTTTAATAACTCATGCTCTTGCTCAAGGTTGAGCTTTTCAAAGCGTAACTTCTCATGAGTCTTTAAAAGTTCTCGATGATCTTCTAAGGTAGTTTCATGAGCTAACTTAAGAGCGTTTAGTTCTTTAGTTAGACGCTCAATATTCTCCTTATCATTGTCATTCGTTTTATCTTGATTAGCATGATTAATAGCAATTTCATCATAGTCTTTATCATAGGTTTCGTCACTATTGCTACCAACAAGTAAATCATCATCTCCTAGCAAGTCATCTTCATCACTATTAAAATCAAGATACTCGGGGTGTGATACCTTAGGGCCTTTAGCCAACAAGCATCTTCCAATTCCTTCATTTGGTGAGTCAAATATGTCGTAGGAGTTGGTTGACACAAGAGCAATTCCGGCAACACCTTCATCTTGAGTATCTTCGGAGTCGAAGTAATAGCTTCTCTCGGAGTGGTCATTGGAGTCGGAACCGGATACCCATTCACCAACATGAGCTTGATGTCTTCGTCTTGTATAGCTCCTTGATGATTTGTCCTTCCTTTCTGAATCTTTGCTTCTCTGAGAAGGTCTTCATTCATAACGATCATCTCTACTCCTTCTCTGTCTTGGTGGTGATTCTTCTCTTCGACTCCTCCTTTTAGGTGAGTCTTCTCTTCTCTTGTGGGGAGCCGTACACTCATTGGAGTAGTGTTCGGGTCTTCCAAAATTGTAGCAATTCCGATCACGACTTGAAGATCTTTTGTCATTGTAGGACCTTGACTTGGAACTTCTCTCTTTGCTTTTATTCTTGTAGAATTTGTTGAAGTTCTTCACCATTAAGCTCAATTCTTCATTGTAGACTTGTTTCTCACTTGATGATGTAGGAGCATCACATGAGGCTTTGTAAGCACCACTAAATTTGTTGTGAATCTTCTTCTTTATCTTTGAGTGACATCTCATGAGCAACAATTCTTCCAATGACTTCTGTTGGCTTCAGATCTTTGTAGTTGGGCATCATTTGGATCAATGTGCACATGGTATAATATTTTACTTCCAAGGCTCTTAGGATCTCCTTGATGATGAATCTGTCGGTCATCTCTTCACTTCCTAAGCCGGCAATCTCATTTGCGATTAGAGCAAGCCTAGAGTACATTTCAGCGACACCTTCACCATCCTTCATCTTGAACTTGTCAAGTTGACTTTGAAGCACATCCAACTTGGATTCCTTGATGGAGTTGGTACCTTCGTGCATATCAAACAAAGTATCCCAAATTTCCTTTGCATTCTCAAGATGGCTGATTTTGTTGAATTCTTCAAGGCACAATCCATTGAAGAGGATATCGCAAGCTTGAGCATTGTATTGCAACATCTTCAGCTCTTCCGCGGTAGCTTCACGATTTGGTTCCTTCCCATCGAAGAATTCACCTTGCAAACCAATACACACAATAGCCCAAACGGCGGGGTTATGTCCAAGAATATGCATTTTCATCTTATGCTTCCAACTAGCAAAATTTGTACCAACAAAGTAAGGACCTCTACGGTGGTAACTTCCCTCGCTAAACGTCATACTCTCCTAGGTTGTGAGACCAAGGCTATAATCACCAAAGCTATGGAAATCAAGGCAAATGGAGACCAAAGCTCTGATACCACTTGTAGGATCGAAAGTATGTCTAGAGGGGGGTGATTAGACTACTTGACCAAATAAAAATCTATCCTTTTCCCAATTTTAATTCTTGGAAGATTTTAGCAACTTAGCACAAGTCAAACAATCAACCTACACATGCAATTCTAAGAGTATAGCAGCGGAATGGAAAGCAATTGCATATGAAGGTAAAGGGAGGGAGTTTGAGGGAGCAAACACAATGTAGACACGGAGATTTTTTACGTGTGGTTCCGATAGGTGGTGCTATCGTACATCCACGTTGATGGAGACTTCAACCCACGAAGGGTAACGGCTGCGCGAGTCCATGGAGGGCTCCACCCATGAAGGGTCCACGAAGAAGCAACCTTGTCTATCCCACCATGGACATCGCCCACGAAGGACTTTCCTTACTAGGGTAGATCTTCACGAAGTAGGCGATCTCCTTGCCCGTACAAACTCCTTGGTTCAACTCCGCAATCTTGTCGAAGGTTCCCAAGTGACACCTAACCAATCTAGGAGACACCACTCTCCAAAAGGTAATAGACGGTGTGTTGATGATGAACTCCTTGCTCTTGTGCTTCAAATGATAGTCTCCCCAACAGTCAACTCTCTCTCATAGATTTGGATTTGGTGGAAATATGATTTGAGTGGAAAGCAACTTGGGGAAGGCTAGAGATCAAGTTTCATATGGTAGGAATGGAATATCTTGGTCTCAACGCATGAGTAGGTGGTTCTCTCTCAGAACAATGAGTAATGTAAGTGTAGGTATGTTCTGATGGCTCTCTCCACGAATGAAGAGTGGGTGGAGGGGTATATATAGCCTCCACACAAAATCTAAATGTTACACACAATTTACCAAACTCGATGGGATCGAATCAGAGAACTTGGTCAGACCGATTTAGTTCATAATGTGACCGTTAAGCATTTCGATGGAACCGATATGATCAACTCGGTAGGACCGATGTGCTAGGGTTAGGGCATAACGTAATCTCGATGAGACCGATTACACAAACTCGGTGGGACTGATTTTGGTAATAAGCAGACAGAGAGTTGGTCAGGCAAACTCGGTAGGTCCGATTCACTCATTTCGGTGAGACCAAAATGTTACGAAGGGGAAACAGAGAGTTTGCATTGCGAACTTGGTGGGACCGATCCGCTCATCTTGGTTAGACTGAAATGTTATGAATGGAAACAGAGAGTTTGCAATCCCATCTCGATGAGACCGAGATCCCTATCGGTGAGACCAAAGTGACTAGGATTTTGTGGCAGTGGCTATGCCAAATGAACTCGGTGGCGCCGGATAGAAAGTTTCGGTGGGGCCGAGTTTGACTTTTGGTTTGGGACATATGTGGATGTGATAAAGTGATTGAGGATTTTGGAGCATATCACCAAGCACTTTGAGCAAGAAACCCATTAAGCAACACCTCATCCCTTTTAATAGTATTGGCTTTCCTATGGACTCAATGTGATCTTGGATCACTAAAATAGAAAATGTAGAGTCTTGAGCTTGAGCCAATATGTGTCCTTAGCATTTTGAGGGGTCCATATTTCAAATCCATGCCATGCCATTCATTGAACTTTCTGAAATGATTAACTTGAAAGAGCATTCGTTCAATGAGCTATATGTTGTTAGTAATTACCAAAACCACCCAGGGATAGTTGCACTTTCACTCCAACGTGTTGTGAGGCGTGGTTTGACACTTGTGTGAGACTCCAGCGCCGACAAGTCACAGTGGGTGGGGGTGGCCGAGGCATGGTGGGGCATGTCGTCATCTTCCGACCGGCAGCGCCTCCAACCTTCGCTATAGTTGCTCATTGTCGCCGCCGTTTTCTCTCCTACTACTGTGCCCATGTTGCCTTCGTCATCATCGCGGCTACCCCCTCCAAATATTCACTTTGTGGTTTACACTTTCACTATCTTTTCTTTATTTTTTGGTTTTGCTAATTCTGACATTTTCATAAATCACAATCAACTGAGATTGAACATTACCAAACCTATATTCTTCGTAGTACTAACTTTTAGCAATATGTCATTGCAACCTTTGTTTTAGAAGTTAGATACATGGAGTGGCATCATCGTTGGGTCAATCCACCTAGGCATTGCTTTGATCTTATATGACTTTACTTATTTGTCGGCTTGATCCTGTGTGTGCGCGGATTTGTGTTGATTGTGTGCATTCTAGTCATGTAGAGATGAGTGTATGATCAATTGATCATTGTATTTGTATTAATACTACACTATGAGTTAATAAAAAGACTTATATACAAAAAAGGATATGTAAGTGAGAAGAGGATGATCGAAGTTTTCTAGTGGGAAGACATTATCGTTGGCTTCAAATCATAGAAGACGGGTGGCTCATCGGATACAATGTGCTAAGAATAACAACTTGTAAGTACCATAAAATCAAATACGAAAAAGATAATGAATTGATGCTTGCTGGGAACCTATTCCATGCGAACGGCTTGTGGGTCGTGCCGTTGGATCAGACGCCTGCATCCTACTGCAGGGCGCCTTGCCATATTGTCATCTGGCAATTGTTCGCTCTAGGCTGGCAACCGCGCGAATGGGGCAACATGGCCCGCTGCTCTAGTGCCACTACCTCACCCTACTTGCCCATGTCATGTTCTCCCCACCACATCTTCCTCTTCTCCCCATCTATTCCTATCTTTAAGTAGATACCTCTCTGCCGGAGATTTGGTCACGGTCTCTTGCCCGCGACCACATTAGGCTTTCCCATCATGCATTGTTGGAGATATCAAGGTACACCGCTCAATCGCCTCCGCCACGAGCTTGGCTACCCACGCCGCTACGGGTCTCTTCCCCGCACGCGCCACCTTTGCCTCCAGATCTGCTCTTCATGTCGGCCGCTCCAGCGTGTTGTTCGGCAAGCCTCCAGCACCGACAAGCCATAGTGGGGGGAGGTGGCCCGAGGCATGGTGAAGAACATTCCATCCTCTTCCCACCAGGATCACCTCCAACCTTCGCTGTAGTTGCTCGTTGTTGCTGTTGTTTTCTCTCCTACGACCGTGTCCATGCTGCCTTCATCGTCATTGCAACTACCCCCTCTCCCTGTGTGGGCAGTCACAAGGATTCAGGGATGTACAATGCACCAACATTGATGAGGTACCAATCGCGCCCCGGCAAGGTATGCCTCATCTTCCTCCCTTTTTCCCGTGGTTGTTTCTCTTGCAAAATGTTGTCTACAAACCTGGCAAATTCTGAAGAAAAAAATTGTATTGGTCCATGGAAATTTTTAGAAAAAATGTTCTCGACGACATGACAGCTTTAACATGCTATTTTCTTAACTACATTATGGCAATTTTCTAAACCTAGGCAACTTTAGGATTTTTCTCCTATAAAACATGGCAGTTTTTAACATGCGTTGTACTTGACACATGTTAACCTTTTGAATTTTTTGTTTTCTACAACATGGAAAATTTATATAAAAAATTGTTTATTCACATTGCAAACATAGGAAAAAAAACAATGTCCGCTACATCATAGCAAACATAGAAAAATTGCAAATTAAATAACTTTTGTTCAGTCACGTGGCAATTTTAGGAAGTTGTTTGTCCTAAATCATTGCACATTTTACAAAAGAAAATATAATAGCCACATGGCATGTAGGGTTTTGTCCTATAATACATGATATTTTTATAAAAGTTTCAACCGGTGACATATCAGCTTTTTAGAAATTTTGATTTGTACAACATGTCAAAATTACAATTTATTTGTACATTATCATTTAAAAGTGTAGGAACTTTGGTCCTGAATCATGGCAAATTTAGAACGAATGTTGTAACAGGCACATGTCAAATGTAGGAGCGTTGTTCTCTACAACATGGTAATTTTTTATAATATTTGTGTACTGGTCACATGACAAATTTAGAAGAAAATAAATGTATTCACATGGTGCCACGGATTTTTTTCATGTACATTTTTTGTCTATACCATGTCAGAATAATTTTTCCATGCAATAAGTATTATTTTTTCCAAAAATGTCCTATACCCTGTGATACATTTTTTTTACAATTTACCATGTGACAAGTATTTTTTTTAAATCGTCACATGAAGATTACAAAATTTCCAACAAGTTGGCATGCTTTTTTGGAGAGCACAAAATCCTAAATTACAGATACAACGTTTTTTTTTTCATGATCGATAGAACATTTATCTCTCAATTTAACGATAGACATGGATCCATCATCCATTTTTATCTTTTTTGGGGCAAACACGAACAATCCTGAACACAATCACAATATTCACTAAAGGTGGTATGAGGGAGTGGCAAAAAAACACCAACTTCCTATTCACCTCTCATGGGCAATCTCAATCATATGTGGATGACAATTTGTTACATAACAACTACAAATACCGTTCTGAACCAAATCTTAACAAACAACTTATTCTTCTTTTGCCATATGCAAGTTTATCCTTGTTCACATGGCAGATTTGCATTCAATTGATGGCAAATCATATGTTACTTGCATGGCAAATATTTTTGCAAAACACACACACATCTTTGTAATCATGAAGCAGGGAATAGTTCTTTATGCTCACACATTATTCCACATAGAAAAATCAATCACATACGCATGGCAACTTTTCTTATACTGTCATTGCAATTTTGACCACTACGTATTGTTATACTACAAATTCTATCAATCACCCTCGTTGTTATCTCGCCATGGAAAATTCACCCATCTGATTCATCTCTACATGTATTTTCTACACGGGTGGGGTATTGGGGGGAGTAATGCTAGACCCACGAAAACTTTCGTGGGCATTTTACATATAGGCTGATGGGAAGGTAACTAACTGGATCAGGATTAGTGATTGGGGCCCACCCCGGTTGAATTCAGGGGGGCAAATTAGTTAAACATGGAAAGTTTCATAGTCTTTAGCATGACTTACGTAGGTGTAGCATTTTGATTGTGGGTGTGACGCCCCGAGACCGATGCGCCAGGTGTCAGCCAGTTATTCGTCCTCGTTGCCATGTCTTCTGCTTGCGTGTTGCATTTTGCCACATTATCATGTGCATTGTCAGCAGCATGTTTTCAAAGTTGCATCCGGCCGAACCCCACCCCCCCCCCTCATCCTTTCCGTTGTCCGTTCTAAGCCCAGACACACTCGCACGCGCCCGCGGCACCTCCGAATATTTATTTTATATGTGGCCGAAAAACATGCTCTGAATGGGATTAAACTTGGCGTGTGGTCTTATCATAGTGTAGACAGACCGCCTGTCAAATTTCGACGCATTCGGAGTCCGTTTGATATCCCAACGGATAACTATAGTGGCTCTATCGCCGGTTTATTCGTCGGACGTTTCGGTCTCCGAAACTACCGCCGGCCCTCTCTTCTTCCTTCTCTTCTCAGCCCGAGGCCTCTTCACAGCCCACTAATTCAGCCCGCTAAACTTTCCTAACCCCCCTCGCAATCGGATCCGTTGGATCGCGATCGGAGGGCTCTGAAACACCTTCTAGACCTAAACCCTAGCCCCCTACTATATATGGACGCCCTCCCCTTCCAAATTTGGCCTAAAACTACCCCCTAGCCATCCCCTACCTCTCTCCCGCAGCTCCACCTCTCCTCCACGTCAAATTCGCCGCCAGCCACCTCGACATCGCTACGTGGCAGCGCCCCATTGGCCACCTCCAGCCGCCACCCCCACTCTGGCCAACCAAGGGACGCCACCTGGCCTCCCCGCGCCCTCCACCCGCCGCGGCCCGCCCGGGCCCGGCCACCGCCGCCCGCAAGCCCGCTCGCCCCAAGCGACCGCACGGCGAGCTGCTCGCCTCTGACCGCGTTCGCTCCCCGCTGTCGCACCGTAGTTCGCCGCCGGCCAGCTGCGCAGCCACGGGCCTGCCCCGCTTGTCGGAGGCCCGCACCTCCCCGTCCTCCCTCTGGCAGGGTCACGCCGCCGCCTTTGCCCGGTTCCGCTTCCCCTGCCGGATCCCGACTCTGTCGCCGAAGTGGCTGCCGCACCCGCCACCGCAGCTCCTCCTAGCCGGCGCCCGTGCCCTCTCCTCGCCGGAGCCGCCCGGATCCAACCTCCCCGCCCCAGATCCGGCGGATCACCGCCTCGATCCGTCCTCAGCCTCGCTCCGCGCCGCCGCCCGGTGCCCTGCCTCGACCACCGGCGTCGGCTGCGTCTCGGTCAAGCGGTCGACCGAGCGCTCGCGTGGGCCAGCCGGCCCAGCCGCTCGCAGCCAAGGCCCAACCGAGGCCCAGTCGCGGGCCTGCCCTACCTCTCCACCGATTCGGGCCAAGCCCATGGGTGAGCAACCCTAAACCCCGCCTCGGTCACGTTTTAACTAACATGCGCTCAAGTCTTGTAAAAACGGCTAAGTCCCTGGATTCTAACATCATATAGGCATTTTGAACATGATGTAACTTTGTGCACGTTGCTCTGTTTTGAGTGAATGATATGTCAAAATGTTCGTCTCATGATCCTCTACATGTTAGTTGCATTTACATGCATGTTACTGTTCATCTTAGTGCCTTAATCTTCATTGCAAAACTTCTATGGGATGTTACGGCTCAGTCCTTGTTTTGTGTCAACAATATGTTAGCATGTTTAACATGGTGCAACTTCGTGCATGTTGGTCCAAATGGAGTGTATGATATGTCAAAATACTCATTGTGAAGTGCTCTACATGATGGTGGCTGTTGCATTCATGTTAGGTGCCATATTGCCATGTTTATCTCTGTTACAAAAGTGCATGTGGTTGTTAAGTGCTGAAACTTGTTATAAGATGTTGATTTGTCTTTTCATTATCTTTATGTGTGATTTTTGTTTGAGCTACATGTCAATATGTTTTAGAAGCGCAATCATGCCATCTTTGCTGTGGCGCAATCCAATTTTCATGATATGCCTTGTTGTGAATGCAACAAGCTTGCAAAGTGACCTACTCACTGTTGTTGATTTCTATGGCTTGTTAAAAACTGCCAAGTCTGAAACTGTTATAACCGGATGCCATGTTTGCTTGATGCCCCAGTCATATCCATTCACTTCTGGGGATGTCCAATGATCATGTTTTGAAGTACATGTTATGCTCTATCCATCAATGCCCTTTTTTTTGCATTAATGGCCTGTTGTAACTTGTTGTTTTCATGCTCTCAAATTGCTATAAAATGTTTCTGTCAGCCTGCTAACAGTAAGTTCAGTTTTTCCATGTGAATAGCTAGTGTTCTATGCATCCTATGACCATGTTCTTGCCATGAGTAGCTGCATAAACATGTCTTCTTGCTGTTGGTTATATTCACATGCCATGATATGCTTTGAGATGAGTTGCACAAGCTTGCAAACATGCCTACTTGTCGTTGTTGCTGCCATGTTTAGTTTATTTCACTAAGTCTGTAAAACTGTTATGTTTTGCAATCTTGCCATGATGTTTTGAGCATGTTCTAGTGGTGTTTGGTAGTAGCTCAGTGATCATGCTTGTAGTGCTTGACATGTACATGCTTGCCATACCCTTTGTTGCCATGATATGTTATTGTATCCTATTGTTTCGATGTCAACTGCATGTCTACTTGCTGTTTTGGGCTGATTGTGTTTCAAACTTGCTTCGTGTGTATGTGATGAACCGTTGCTCCGTTTTGAGCGTGTCCTATATGAAACTTGTGTGTTTTTGCATGTAGATGCATAATATCAAGGTGTATACATGTTTGGAGTGTGTTTGCTTGATGTTTGAATTCATCTTGCATCTTTGACATGCTTGCCTTGTTTTGCTCATATCTTCTAGGCCATAGATCCGAATTAAGTGAACCTTATATGTAACTTGACTAGAATTTCGAGTAGATCATCATGGTGCATATTAACTTGCTGTTTAACAACTTTAACTTAAGGTTTGTTCAGATCTGGACCAATTTCGAAATTTGCATATGAGGACTTACGAGAATTGTTATAGGTTGTTTCCGGCCTCATTTAAACTTGTTTGGTTGTGTCTTGTTTGCATCATCCCTTTCCATTAATTGCATCATGTAGCCTTGTCATGCATCATACTTGTTTGATCATCTTGTCTTGTTATGTGTTGTATGTTTACCATGTTGTGTGCTTCTTCTCGCTAGTTCATATTCGGTTGCGATCGTGAGAATTCGTTCGACTACACTCGGTTCGTCTTCGTGGCTTCTTCTTCATCTTCTTCATGGACTCGTTCTTCTTCCTTGCGGGATCTCAGGCAAGATGACCGTCACCTTGGATACCTTTACTATAATTGCCATGCTAGTTGTCTCGATGCTATCACTATATGTGACACTACCTATCTATTTATTGTTAGCCTCTCCTTGTTGACATGAAACCTCTAACCTTTGACACCATCCCAGCAAACCATTGTTTGGATATGTTACCGCTTGCTCAGCCCCTCTTATAGCGTTGTTAGTTGCAGGTGAAGATGAAGATTGCTCTATGTTGGAGTTGGACGTTGTTGGAATATCACAATATTTATTAATTTAATTAATGCACCTATATACTTGGCAAATGGTGGAAGGCTTGGCCTTTTTCTCGGTGTTTTGTTCCACTCATGCCGCCTTAAGAACCGATAAACCGGCGTTATGTTCCTTGATTTTTGTGTTCCTAACACGGTTGGGTGCTACTTCTCGAGCTTGCGTTGTATTCCCTCGAAGACGAAAGGGTGATGCAGCACAGTAGCGTAAGTATTTCCCTCAATTTTTGAGAACCAAGGTATCAATCCAGTAGGAGACCACGCGTGAGTCCCTCGGACCTGCACAAACAAATAAGAACTTCGCAGCCAACACGATAAGGGGTTGTCAATCCCTTTACGTCACTTAAGAAAGTGAGATCTGATAGATAGGATAGTGTGATATTTTTGGTGTTTTTGGATATAATAACAGAAACTAGATAAAGCAAAGTAAAGTAGATTGGAGATTAATATGTTGAGAATAGACCCCCGGGCCATAGGTTTCACTAGTGGCTTCTCTCATGATAGCAAAATTCTACGGTGGGTGAACAAATTACTATCGAGCAATTGATAAAAAAGCGCATAGTTATGAGAATATACAGGCATGATCATTATATATAGGCATCACGTCTGTGACAAGTAGACCAAAATGATTCTGCATCTACTACTATTACTCCACACATCGACCGCTATCCAGCATGCATCTAGAGTATTAAGTTCATAAGAACAGAGTAATGCTTTAAGCAAGATGACATGATGTAGAGGAATAAACTCAAGCAATATGATATAAAACCCATCTTTTTATCCTCGATGGCAACAATACAATACGTGCCTTCCTACCCATGTTGTCACTGGGAAAGGACACCGCAAGATTAAACACAAAGCCAAGCACTTCTCCCATTGCAAGAACTATAGATCTAGTAGGCCAAACCAAACCAATAATTCGAAGAGACTTGCAAGGATATTATAATCATACATAAAAGATTTCAGAAAATAATCAAATATTTCTTGTAGATAATCTTGATCATAAACCCACAATTCATCGAATCTCGACAAACATACCGCAAAAAGGTTACATCGAATAGATCTCCTCGAAGACCGAGCAGAACTTGGTATTGAGATCCAAAAAGAGAGAAGAAGCCATCTAACTATGGACCCGAAGGTCTGTGGTAAACTACTCACAACTCATGGTGAGGCAATGGTGTTGATGTAGAAGCACTCCGTCGTAGATCCCCCCTCCGGCGGAGCTCTGGAACAGGCCCCAAGATGGGATCCCATGGGAACAGAAGGTTGCGGCAGTGGAATTAGGGTTTTATCTGTTGCCTCAATGTTTTCAGGGTACATGGATATATATAGGACGAAGGAGGGCATCGGGGGAGTCAGAGGGGGCCACGAGGGTGGGAGGCGTGCCTAGGGAGAGGGGGCGTGCCCTGGACCCTCGTGGCCGCCTCCTTCGTTCCCTCGCGTGTACCAAGTCTTCTGTGTTGATATCGTTCCAAAAATAACTCTCGCGAAGGTTTCTTTCCGTTTGGACTCCGTTTGATATTCCTTTTCTGCGAAACCCTGAAATAGGCAAAAAAAACAGCAATCTGCACTGGGCCTTGGGTTAATGGTTTAGTTCCAAAAATAATATAAAAGTGTATAATAAAGCCCATTAAACATCCAAAACATAATATGTAATAGCATGGAACAGTAAAAAATTATAGATATGTTGGAGACATATCAAGCATCCCCAAGCTTAATTCCTGCTCGTCCTCGAGTAGGTAAATGATAAAAATAGAATTTTGATGTGGAATGCTAACTAACATAATTCTTAATGTAATTCTCTTTGTTGTGGCATGAATGTTCAGATCCGAAAGATTCAAGACAAAAGTCTATATTTAAACAAGAATAATAATACTTCAAGCATACTAACAAAGCAATCATGTCTTCTCAAAATAACATGGACAAAGAAAGTTATCCCTACAAAATCATATAGTCTGGCTATGCTCCCTCTTCATCACACAAAATAGTCATATCATGCACAACCCCGGTTTCAGCCAAGCAATTGTTTTCATACTCAAATTGTTTCAAACCTTTCAACTTTCACGCAATACATGAGCGTGAGCCATGTATATAGCACTATAGGTGGAATAGAGTGGTGGTTGTGGAGAAGACAAAAAGGAGGAAGATAGTCTCACATCGACTAGGCATATAAATGGGCTATGGAGATGCCCATCAATAGATATCAATGTGAGTGAGTAGGGACTGCCATGCAATGGATGCACTAGTGCTATAAGTGTATGAAAGCTCATCAAAAGAAACTAAGTGGGTGTGCATCCAACTTGCTTGCTCATGAAGACCTAGGGCATTTGAGGAAGCCCATCGTTGGAATATACAAGCCAAGTTCTATAATGTAAATTCCCACTAGTATATGAAAGTAACAAAACAAGAGACTCTCTATCATGAATATCATGGTGCTACTTTAAAGCACAAGTGTGGAAAATGATAGTAGCACTGTCCCTTCTCTCTTTTCTCTCATTTTTTTGGAGGGGCTTTCTTTTTTTTTTAGCCCCTCTCTATTTTTTTGGGGGGGCATCTATTTTTTTTGGCCTTTCCTCACATGGGACAATGCTCTAATAATGAAGATCATCACACTTTTATTGACTAACAACTCAAAGATTACAACTCGAAGCTAGAACAAAATATGACTCTATATGAATGCCTCCGACGGTGTACCGGGATGTGCAATGAATCAAGAGTGACATGTATGAATGAATTATGAATGGTGGCCTTGCCACAAATACGATGTCAACTACATGATCATGCATGGCAATATGACAATATGAAGCGTGTCATATGAACGGAACGGTGGAAAGTTGCATGGCAATATATCTCGGAATGGCTATGGAAATGACATGATAGGTAGGTATGGTGGCTGTTTTGAGGAAGATATATGGTGGTTGTATGGTACCGGCGAGGGTTGCGCGGTACAAGAGAGGCTAGCAATGGTGGAAGGGTGAGAGTGCGTATAATCCATGGACTCAACATTAGTCATAAAGAACTCATATACTTATTGCAAAAATTTACGAGTCATCAAAACAAAGTAATCAACGCATGCTCCTAGGGGGGAGGTTGGTAGGAGTTAACCATCGCGCTCCCTCGACCTCCACACAAAGGATGACACTCAATAAATAGCTCATGCTCTAACTTCGTCACATAGCGGTTCACCATACGTGCATGCTACGGGAATCACAAACTTTAACACAAGTATTTCTCAAATTCATAATTACTCCATTAGCATGAATCTAATATCACCATCCTCATATCTCAAAACAATCATCGAGTATCAAACTTCTCATCATATTCAATGCACTTTGTATGAAAGTTTTTACTATATTCATCTTGGATGCCTATCATATTAGGACTAGTTTTATAACCGAAGCACATTACCATGTTGTTCTAAAAGACTCTCAAAAGGATTTAAATGAAGCATGAGAGATCAACAATTTCTACAAAATAAAACCACCACCGTGCTCTAAAAGATATAAGCGAAGCACTAGAGCAAAACTATCTAGCTCAAAAGATATAAGTGAAGCACATAGAGTGTTTTAACAAAATTTAAAGCCTATTTATCTCTTCAAAAGGTGTGTCCAGGAAGGATGATTGTGGCAAACTAAAAAGAAAAGACTCAAATCATACATTACGCTTCAAGCAAAACACAAATCATGTCGTGAATAAAAATATAGTCTCAAGTAAAGTTACCGATAGACGAAGACGAAAGAGGGGATGCCTTCCCGAGGCATTCCCAAGCTTAGGCTTTTGGTTGTCCTTTAATTTTAACTTGGGGTGCCTTGGGCATCCCCAAGCTTAGACTCTTGCCACTCTTTGTTCCATAGTCCATCAAAGCCATACTCAAAACTTGAAAACTTCACAACACAAAACTTAGCCAAAAATCTCGTGAGCTCCGTTAGTATAAGAAAACAAACCACCATTCAAAGGTACTGTAATGAACTCATCCTTTGTTTATATTGGTGTTAATCCTACTATATTCCAACTTCTCTATGATTCATATCCTTCCATACTACTCATAGATGAATCAAAATAAGCAAACAACACACGAAAATCAGAATCTATTAAAAGCAGAATAGTCTGTAGTAATCTGTAACTTTCGAATACTTCTGTAACTCCAAGAAAATGAAATAAATTGGTAAACATGAGGAATTTGTACATTAATCATCAGCAAAAAGAATCAACTAAATAGCAATCAACAGTAAAATCTGGTGGCTAATCTCGTGAGCGCTAAAGTTTCTGCTTTTTACAGCATGATCATATAAACTTCACACAAGTCTTCCCAAATGTTCTACTTGGCACAAACACTAATTAAAACACAAAACCACATCTAAACAGAATATAGATGCAATATTTATTCCTAAACAGAAGCAAAAACAAAGAAAATAAAATTGGGTTGCCTCCCAACAAGCGCTATCGTTTAACGCCCCTAGCTAGGCACGATAAAAGGAGAGATCTAGGTATTGCCATCTTTGGAAGGCAATCCATAAGTGGCTCTCATAATAGATTAATATGGTAATTTGACTTTCTTTCTAGGAAAGTGTTCCATGCCTTTCCTTAACAGAAATTGGAATCTAATATTTCCTTCCTTCATATCAATAATTGCACCAATCATTCTAAGGAAAGGTCTACCAAGAATAATAGGACATGAAGGATTGCAATCTATATCAAGAACAATGAAATCTACGGGCACATAATTCCTACTGGCAACAATAAGAACATCATTAATCCTTCCCATAGGTTTCTTAATGGTAGAATCCGCAAGATGCAAATTTAAAGAACAATCATCAAGCTCATGGAAACCTAACAAATCACACAAAGTTTTTGGGATAGTAGAAACACTTGCACCCAAATCACACAAGGCAAAGCATTCATGATCTTTAATTTTAATTTTAATAGTAGGTTCCCACTCATCATAAAGCTTTCTAGGGATAGAAACTTTTAATTCAAGTTTTTCTTCATAAGATTGCATCAAAGCATCAACTATGTGTTTGGTAAAAGCCTTATTTTGGCTATAAGCATGCGGAGAATTTAGTACAGATTGCAACAAGGAAATACAATCTATCAAAGAGAAATTATCATAATTGAATCCCTTGAAATCCAAAATAGTGGGTTCTTCACTATGCAAAGTTTTAATCTCTTCATTCCCACTTTTAACAATTTTAGCATCAAGATCTAAAAACTCCGAATCATTGGGACGCCTTTTAACTAAAGTAAACTCATCTCCAGTCCCATCTTTATCAAGATTCATACTAGAAAACAAGGGTCTAATAGGAGAGACATCAATAACTTTCAGATCTTCATCTTTATTTTCATGATAACTAGAAGAACACGCTTTCATAAAGCACTCTTTTTTAGCACGCATCCTAGCGGTTCTTTCTTTGCATTCATCAATGTAAGTTCTCATGGCTTCGAGGGACTCATTGATATCATGCTTAGGTGGAATAGATCTAAGTTTCAAAGAATCAACATCAAGAGTAATTCTATCCATGCTTTTAGCCAACTCATCAATCTTAAGCAATTTTTCTTCAAGCAAAGCATTGATATTCTTTTGCGAGATCATAAACTCGTTAACACTAGTTTCAAATTCAGAGGGCATCTTACCAAAATTTCCATAAGAGTTATTGTAGGAATTACCATAATTATTAGAGGAATTACTAGGAAAAGCCTAGGATTAAAGTTTCCTCTATAAGCATTGTTACCAAAATTATTCCTACCAACAAAATTCACATCCAAAGATTCATTATTATTTTCAATCAACGTGGATAAAGGCATATCATTAGGATCAGAAGAAGCACTCTTTGTAGCAAATAATATCATAAGTTCATTCATCTTTCCACTCAAAACACTAATCTCTTCAATAGCATGCACTTTTTTACTAGTAGATATTTCGGTGTGCCATTGAGAATAGTTAACCATAATATTATCTAGGAGTTTGGTAGCTTCTCCTAAGGTAGTTTCCATGAAAGTGCCTCCTGCGGCCGAATCTAAAAGATTTCTAGAAGCAAAATTCAAGCCAGCATAAAAGTTTTGTATAATCATCCATAAGTTCAAACCATGTGTAGGACAATTACATATCATTAATTTCATTCTCTCCCAAGCTTGTGCAACATGCTCATGATCTAGTTGCTTAAAAATCATAATATCGTTTCTAAGAGAGATAATCTTAGACGGAGGAAAATACTTAGAGATAAAAGCATCTTTGCACTTATTCCATGAATCAATACTATTTCTAGGCAAAGAGGACAACCAAGTTTTAGCACGATCTCTAAGTGAAAACGGAAATAGCTTCAATTTAACAATATCATTATATGTATCCCTCTTCTTTTGCATATCACACAAATCAACAAAGTTGTATAGATGGGTAGCGGCATCTTCACTAGGAAGGCCTGAAAATTGATCTTCCATGACAAGATTCAACAGAGCAGCATTGATCTCACAAGATTCAGCATCGGTAATAGGAGCAATCGGAGTGCTAATAAAATCATTATTGTTGGTATTAGAGAAGTCACACAATTTGGTATTGTTCTGAACCATAGTGACAAGCAAGCAATCCAACACACAAGTAAACAAGAAGCAAGCGAACGATAAACACACGGCAAAAAGAAGGGAAAATAAAACGGCAAGGGTGAAGTGGGGGAGAGGAAAACGAGAGGCAAATAAATGTAATGCGAAGGATAAGGGTTTGTGATAGGTACTTGGTGTATGACTTTTGCGTAAGCCTCCCCGGCAAAGGCGCCAGAACCAGAAATTCTTCTTACTACTTATTGAGCTTGCGTTGTATTCCCTCGAAGAGGAAAGAGTGATGCAACACACTAGCGTAAGTATTTCCCTCAGTTTTTGAGAACCAAGGTATCAATCCAGTAGGAGACCATGCGCGAGTCCCTCGCACCTGCACAAACAAATAAGAACTTCGCAACCAATGCAATAAGGGGTTGTCAATCCCTTTACGGTCACTTACGAAAGTGAGATCTGATAGATAGGATAGTGTGATATTTTTGGTATAATTGGATATAAAAACAGAAAGTAAATAAAGCAAAGTAAAGTAGATTGGAGATTAATATGTTGAGAATAGACCCGGGGCCATAGGTTTCACTAGTGGTTTCTCTCATGATAGCATAATTCTACGGTGGGTGAACAAATTACTGTCGAGCAATTGATAGAAAAGTGCATAGTTATGAGAATATCTAGGCATGATCATTATATATAGGCATCACGTCCGTGACAAGTAGACCGAACTGATTCTGCATCAACTACTATTACTCCACACATCGACCGCTATCCAGCATGCATCTGGAGTATTAAGTACATAAGAATAGAGTAATGCTTTAAGCAAGATGACATGATGTAGAGGGATAAACTCAAGCAATATGATATAAACCTCATCTTTTTATCCTCGATGGCAACAATACAATACATGCCTTGCTGCCCCTGCTGTCTCTGGGAAAGGACATCGCAAGATTGAACCCAAAGCCAAGCACTTCTCCCATTGCAAGAACTATAGATCTAGTAGGCCAAACCAAACCAATAATTCGAAGAGACTTGCAAGGATATTATAATCATACATAAAAGATTTCAGAAAAGAATCAATATTTCTCGTAGATAATCTTGATCATAAACCCACAATTCATCGGATCTCAACAAACACACCGCAAAAAGATTACATCGAATAGATCTCCTCGAAGACCGAGGAGAACTTGGTACTGAGATCCAAAAAGAGAGAAGACGCCATCTAGCTAATAACTATGGACCAGAAGGTCTATGGTCAACTACTCACAAAGTGAGGCAATGGTGTTGATGTAGAAGCACTCCGTGGTAGACCCCCCCTCCGGCGGAGCTGCGGAACAGGCCCCAAGATGTGATCTCACGGGAACAGAAGGTTGCGGCGATGGAATTGGGGTTTTCTCTGTTGCCTCGATGTTTTCAGGGTACATGGATATATAGGAGGAAGGAGGGCGTCGGGGGAGCCAGATGGGGCCCACGAGGGTGGGGGCGTGCCCAGGGAGAGGGGGCATGCCCCGGATCCTCGTGGCCGCCTCCTTCGTTCCCTCGCGTGTACTCCAAGTCTTCTGTGTTGATATCATTCCAAAAATAACTCTCGCAAAGGTTTCATTCCGTTTGGACTCCGTTTGATATTCCTTTTCTGCGAAACCCTGAAATAGGCAAAAAAAATAGCAATCTGCACTGGGCCTTGGGTTAATAGGTTAGTCCCAAAAATAATATAAAAGTGTACAATAAAGCCCATTAAACATCCAAAACATAATATATAATAGCATGGAACAATAAAAAATGATAGATACATTGGAGACGTATCATTGGGGTTTATGGGCCCCCCTCGATAATTCGCATTGCTTAAAGCTTTTCCAGAAAGACCCAACTTTGGTAATACATTTGCCTAATAACAAAAACTTGCATAGGGACTGGCTAGCACCCTAGGACTCTTAATCAACCCACGGGCCAGTGCTCCTCATGAGTGTTGGTCCAAACTGGGCGGACTACGGGGCCATCATGGGGAAACTCGAGGTTTGGTATATACCTGTAGGCTGACCTATCCGGTCGTGGCCTGAGACGAGTTACGCGCGGCTACTATCAGGGTGTCGACACGCCGGGAGGTCTTGCTGGATTAGTTTTACCTTTCTCAAAATATCTTGAGCATGGAATTTCGAGAATACTCGGGTCTTCCCAACATGGAGTTGCGACTCTGCGGATCGTGAGCTTGTGATGGGCTAGGTTGGGACACCCCTGCAGGGTTATGATCTTTCGAAAGACGTGCCCGCAGTTATGTGGCAGATGGGAATTTGTTAATGTCTGGTTGTAGAAAACTTGACAGAGTTTCCGAAATAAAATACACAACCGCGTGACTAACCGTGACCGTGTCTTTTCATTTTGAGAAGAGAACACGGTGGGGTTATGTTTGACTCATAGGTAGTTCAGGACCTTTAGCGATCATTACTAGTTTGCGACCGTGTGCGTAGATGTTCATCGTATTCTTGTACTCGTAAGTTAGCCACCATACATATGCTTAGTCGCTGCTGCAACCTCACCACTATCTTTTCCATACCCAATAAAGCTTTGCTAGTCTTGATACCCATGGTTATGGGATTGATGAGTCCTCGTGGCTCACAGATACTACAACAACATTTGCAGGTGCAGGTTTCCGATGACTTGACACAAGAGCGATGTTATGTTGTGTTGGAGTTCTTCTTCCTCGTGAGTCTTGGGTTAGGTTCCTGGTCGACAGCCTGGGATAGTGCTACTTCTCGAGCTTGCGTTGTATTCCCTCGAAGAGGAAAGGGAGATGTAGCATAGTAGCGTAAGTATTTCCCTCAGTTTTTGAGAACCAAGGTATCGATCCAGTAGGAGACCACGCGCGAGTCCCTCGCACCTGCACAAACAAATAAGAACTTCGCAGCCAACGTGACAAGGGGTTGTCAATCCCTTTACGGTCACTTACGAAAGTGAGATCTGATAGAGATGATAGTTTGATATTTTTTATTATCAGAACATAAAGTAAAAGCGGAAAAGTAAAGTAGATTGTAGATTGATATGTTGAGAATAGACCCGGGGGCCATAGTGTTCTCTAGTGGCTTCTCTCATGGTAGCGATATTCTACGGCGGGTAAACAGATTACTGTCGAGCAATTGATAGAAAAGCGAATAATTATGAGACTATCTAGGCATGATCATTGTATATAGGCATCACGTCCGAAACAAGTAGACCGAAACGATTCTAAAAGATATAAGTGAAGCACTAGAGCAAAAACTATTCAACTCAAAAGATATAAGTGAAGCACATAGAGTGTTCTGTCAATTCCTAGGCCATATTTAACTCTCTCAAATAGGTGTGTCCAGCAAGGATAATTGTGGCAAACTAACAAGCAAAGACTCAAATTATACAAGACACTCCAAGTAAAACACATATCATGTGGTGAATAAAAATATAGCTCCAAGTATAGTTACCGATGGATGAAGACGAAAGAGGGGATGCCTTCCCGGGGCATCCCCAAGCTTAGGCTTTTGGTTGTCCTTGAATTTTACCTTGGGGTGCCTTGGGCATCCCCAAGCTTAGGCCCTTGCTACTCTTTGTTCCATAGTCCATCAAAGCAATACTCAAAACTTGAAAACTTCACAACACAAAACTTAGACAAAAATATCGTGAGCTCCGTTAGTATAAGAAAGCAAACCACTACTCAAAGGTACTGCCATGAATAAATTCTTTGTTTATATTGGTTTTAAACCTACTGTATTCAAACTTCTCTATGATTCATACTTCCCAATACTACTCATAGATGCATTGAAATAAGCAAACAACACGTGAAAAACAGAATCTGTCAAAAACAAAACAGTCTGTAGTAATCTGCAGGTTTTGCATACTTCTGTAACTCCAAAAAATTCAAACTAAATTGGTAAACGTGAGGAATTTGTCTATTAATCATCTGCAAAAAGAATCAACTAAATATCACGCTGCAGTAAAATCTGATGACCATTCTAGCGAGCGCTAACGATTCTGTTTTTCACAGCAAGATCACATAAACTTCACACAAGTCTTCCCAAAGGTTCTACTTGGCACAAACACTAAACAAAGCACAAAACCACATCTAAACAGAAGCTAGATGCAATATTTATTCCTAAACAGAAGCAAAAACAAAAAAAATATAAAATTGGGTTACCTCCCAACAAGCGCTATCGTTTTACGCCCCTAGCTAGGCACGATACATGATTGATCTAGGTATTGCCATCTTTGGAAGGCAATCCATAAGTGGCTCTCATAATAGATTCATATGGTAATTTGATTTTATTTCTAGGAAAGTGTTCCATACCTTTCCTTAACGGAAATTGGAATCTAATATTGCATCAAAGCATCAAGTATGTGTTTAGTGAAAGCTTTATTTTGACAATAAGCATGCGGAGAATTTAGTATGGATTACAACAAGGAAATACAATCAATCAAAGAGCAATTGTCATAATTGAATCCCTTGAAATCCAAAGTAGTGGGTTCACCACTATGCAAAGTTTTAATAACTTCACTCCCACTTTTAACAACTTTAGCATCAAGATCTAAAAACTCTGAATCATTGGGACACCTTAAAGTAGAATCATCTCGAATCCTATATTCATCAAGATTTATACTAGAAAACAAGGATCTAATAGGAGACACATCAATAACTTTCAGATCTTCATTGTTATTTTCATGCTCTTCCGGTTTGGCAGCCATCTTATTGATCAAGGTGCATTGTTTACCGAAAGTTGGGCTATTAAGTTCTCAAGATGGGCAAACTGAGATTTCAAACCATAAAATTCCTTAGACATATCATCAAGGTCTTTATTCATATATTTCATAAAAATTTCTGTTCTTTAAGCTCACTTCTGAAAAAATCATTGTGCTCAAATTGTATAGTCATAAAATTTATAACATTGCTTTCAATCTCCTCCAACCTCTTGAGGTGAGGGTCAACACTGATAGGTAGAGCCATAGTGACAAGCAAGAAATCCAGCACACATAAGCAAACAAGAAGCAAGCGAACCATAAACACACGGCAGAAGAAGGGCAAATAAAACGAGAAGGGTGAAGTGGGGAAGAGGAAAACGAGAAGCAAAAAATGTAATGCGAAGGATAAGGGTTTGTGATAGGTACTTGGTATATGACTTTTGCGTAAGCCTCCCCGGCAACGGCGCCAGAAATTCTTCTTGCTACTTCTCGAGCTTGCGTTGTATTCCCTCGAAGAGGAAAGGGAGATGCAGCATAGTAGCGTAAGTACTTCCCTCAGTTTTTGAGAACCAAGGTATCAATCCAGTTGGAGATCACACGCGAGTCCCTCGCACCTGCACAAACAAATAAGAACTTCGCAGCCAATGCAATAAGGGGTTGTCAATCCCTTTACGGTCACTTACGAAAGTGAGATCTGATAGAGATGATAGTTTAATATTTTTTATCATAAGAACAGAAATTAAAAGCGGAAAAGTAAAGTAGATTGTAGATTGATATGTTGAGAATAGACCCGGGGGCCATAGTGTTCTCTAGTGGCTTCTCTCATGATAGCGATATTCTACGGCGGGTAAACAAATTACTGTCGAGCAATTGGTAGAAAAGCGAATAATTATGAGACTATCTAGGCATGATCATTATATATAGGCATCACGTCCGAGACAAGTAGACTGAAATGATTCTGCATCTACTACTATTACTCCACACATCTACCGCTATCCAGCATGCATCGAGTGTATTGAGTTCATAAGAACAGAGTAACGCCTTAAGCAAGATGACATGATGTAGAGGGATAAACTCAAACTTAGTGATATAAACCGCATCTTTTTATCCTCGATGGCAACAATACAATATGTGCCTTGCTGCCCCTACTGTCACTGGGAAAGGACACCGCAAGATTGAACCCAAATCCAAGCACTTCTCCCATTGCAAGAACTATAGATCTAGTAGGCCAAACCAAACCAATAATTTGAAGAGACTTGCAAGGATATTATAATCATACATAAAGAGTTCAGAGAAGAACCAAATATTTCTCATAGATAATCTTGATCATAAACCCACAATTCATCGGATCTCGACAAACACACCGCAAAAAGAGATTACATCGAATAGATCTCCTCGAAGACCGAGGAGAACTTTGTATTGGGATCCAAAGAGAGAGAAGAAGCCATCTAGATACTAGCTATGGACCCAAAGGTCTATGGCAAACTACTCACAACTCATGGTGAGGCGATGATGATGATGTAGAAGCACTCCGTGGAAGATCCCCCCTCCGGCGGAGCTCCGGAATAGGCCCCAACATGGGATCTCACGGGAACAGAAGGTTACGGCGGTGGAACTAGGGTTTTCTCTGTTGTTGTGATGGTTTCGGGGTACGTAGGCATATATAGGAGGAAGGAGGGCCCCGGGGGCCATACGTGGGACCCACGAGGCAGGGGGCGCGCCCTAGGGCGGGCGTGCTCCCCACCCTTGTGGGCACCACGTAAGCCCTACTCCGTGGTTCTCAAGTCTCTCGTGCATGATTTTCTCCAAAAATATCTCTCCTGAAGGTTTCATTCCGTTTGGACTCCGTTTGATATCCCTTTTCTGTAAAACCCTGAAACACGCAAAAAACAGCAATCTGGACTGGGCCTTTGGGTTAGTAGGTTAATCCAAAAAATAATATAAAAGTGTATAAAAAAGCCCATTAAACATCCAAAACATCATAAATAATAGCATGGAACAATAAAAAATTATAGATATGTTGGAGACGTATCAGATAGCAGCATGGATGTCATTGTGTTTTCCATGTTTTCATCTGTAGTTGGATGTCGTGTATATGATGTGTTGTATTCATGTGACTTGTATGAATTGTTGTATCCCCATGTATTTATGTAATGGTACGGTGTAATGATATCCATCTTGCTAAGCGCCTGAAATGTGGTTGTGTCTCAATCACAAGTGTATCACATGATCAGGATAGAATCGCATCTTGGGTGTGACAAGTTGGTATCAGAGCCTCGACCGACCATAGGAGCCCCCTTGATTGATCGTAGCTTGGCCGTTGTCGAGTCTAGAAGAAAACTATTTTGGAGTCTAGTTTTATCGGAGAGTAGGAATTCTTTTTACCCCTCAGTCCCTTCGTCGCTCTGGTGAGGAACCTTGACGTACGTGTTTTGAATTACTTCTCTTCCCCTTCAATTTTTTTTAGGATCAAGCAGTTATTTTTCGTTCGTTGCGATGTTAGCCATTTCATCCGGTGCATTTCTCATCAAGTTTAGTCGACCCTCTTCATCTTTTGCTAGTTCAATCCTCAGTTCTTTCCAACCGCCGTTGTTTTCCACGTCTGATATGGTCTTTCTTTTTCCCACCTGCCCACCCTTTTTCTTCTCGGAGCCGGAGTACTCAATCGAGTATACATCCATCCTACTCGTGTGAATCCTTTGCATTATTTCCTCAGTTATTTCAACCGGTGAATTCTCGTCTCATCGTCATTATTCATCTCTATTTCTTCTCCGGTGGATTCAATTCAAGTTTTCGGTGTTGATCTCATTCTTTTCCATTGCTCAAGTGTTTTCCCCTTCTCTCGTTCGCCTCTCGCCATTTAATTGTTCCGGTGTTCCAAAGACATTCCAGGAGATTCGTCTGTGTTCTAATTTATTCGAGGTTGTCACCTCATTCGAGTCTTTCAAATGTTCTGGTGCATCGTTTATCACTCGAATAATCCTTTTCAATGGTGTTTCTCTTCGGTGGGCTCATAGCCCACACGTCTTTTCCCAGGATCTTACCTGACTCTTCTAATTTCCCTAAGTGTTCCGAAATTCTTTTCAAGTGGGACGCAAGTATGGATTCCATCCGTCATGTGCCTTCTCCAAGATCGTTTGCAAATTCTTTTCATCGTTGGTTCAACCTTTCTTCTTTTCATTCTTTTGGAGTATTTCATGAATCTTTTCTTTGTGTTCCTCCGAAGGCCATCATTTCAGAAGATTTCTTCGTTCTCAGTTTTCAACTTCGTCCTCCAAATATTCTTCATTGATTCCTCTTCGTTCGTCTGACATTCGTCCGGTGCTTCGTTCAAGCATTCTTTAAACCGTTCACGATCTCTTCGTTCTCTTGCATCTAAATTTCCTCAAGTGCTTATTCTTCCCGGCGATTCATTCTCTTGTATTCACTCAATTTCAATTCTTCACAGCGGTTTGTTCTCTTTCATCACTCGATTTTAATTCTTCCTGGTGGTTCATTCCTTTCTTCACTCGGCTTCAATTCTTACGGTGGTTCGTTCATAATTCCTTCTCCGGTGTTATTATATCAATTGTTCGTTTTTCCAATCCTACCGGTGGGTCAAGATGACTTTCTCGAGTTTTGCGTTATATCCCTCTTTAACAAATTTCAACGAGAATAAGTAGTATGCGAATCCATTGCTTCACATCAATTAAATTGGTGGAGGATAAGCATAACATAATTCTTTTTCATTCTCGTCAAGTTGATTAATCCTTTCCATTGGAATTTGTTCTAGTCAAATAAATCCTAATCCCAAGTGGCTTCATCTTTTCTTTCCGGAGTTCAAAGTTCTCTCGGCTATCTCGTCGGAACCTCCATCTAAATCATCGCAAGGCTTTAATCTTATTCTTTTCATCATTCAATCCTATCTCGTCATCCTCTTGTTACCGTAGTTCTTCATGGTGGTTCTTCATGATTTAATTAATTCTTCAAACGTTCATCTAATTCTTGTGGAGCAGCTCAAGTATTCTTCTTCTTGCATCTCGAAGTGCAAATAATTCTCCGTATTCTTTTGAAGTTGAGTTTTGCATTTGTTCGTTCTTCTCAGCTATTCAATCTTTTGGTTGTGGCATAATTCACCTCAAGTGTGAGATGTTTTCCATAAGCCCAAATCGAGCTAATTCTTTTGGTGTTGATTTTCTCAACAACTTCGTTCAAACCTTGCTCTTGAAGATTCTTTTTCGAATTCATTCATGGTAAATATTGCCATATTCTTCTCCATTCTTGTCATTCCACTCTTTCAATTCTTCCGGAGGCATTGTGTTGTCACTCCCGTCGAGTATCATTTCATCTTTTCAAGTTCATGTTCTATTCCATTCATTTCAATCGGAGTGCTATCTAAATTTTCTTGTCTATCTCACTTAACCGGAGTGGTTCAAATGTCTCTCTTGTCATTTAAGCTCATGGTTCTCGTCGTATGCCTCGTTTCCTCATTTTACCGGAGCTTCTCAGTATCATTCATCTCTGTTGTACTCTTCCTTTCAAGTGGCTCAACCTCTCAACATTCTTTGGTTTCACCTTGTTCTTCCTTTTTCTCTTCCGTCTCGTTCCTAAGATGTCGGGACGAGATCTCTTGTTAGTAGGGGAGTGTTGTGACGCCCCGAGACCGATGCGCCAGGTGTCAGCCAGTTATTCATCGTCGTTGTCATGTCTTCTACTTGTGTGTTGCATTTTGCCATGTCATCATGTGCATTGTCATCAGCATGTTTTCAAACTTGCATCCGGCCGGACCCCCCCCCTCGTCCTTTCTGTTGCCCGTTATGAGCCCAGACACACTCACATGCGCCCGCGGCACCTCCGAATATTTATTTTATATGTGGTCGAAAAACATGCTCGGAATGGGATGAAACTTGGCTTGTGGTCTTATTATAGTGTAGATAGACCGCCTGTCAAATTTCGTCGCATTCGGAGTCCGTTTGATAGCCCAACGGATAACTATAGCGGCTCTATCGATGGTTTATCCATCGAACGTTTCGGTCTCTGAAACTGCCACCGTCCCTCTCTTCTTCCTTCTCTTCTCGGCCCGAGGCCTCTTCAGAGCCCACTAATTCAGCCCGCTAAACTTGCCTAACCCCCCTCGCGATCGGATCCATTGGATCGCGATCGGAGGGCTCCGAAACACCCTCTAGACCTAAACCCTAGCCCCCTACTACATATGGACGCCCTCCCCTACCAAATTTGGCCTAAACCTACCCCCTAGCCATCCCCTTCCTCTGTCCCGCAGCTCCACCACTCCTCCACCACAAATTTGCCACCGGCCACCTCAACGACACCACGTGGCAGCGCCCCATTGGCCACCTCCAGCCGCAACCCCCGCTATGGCCAACCAGGGGACGCCACCTGGCCTCCCCGCGCCCTCCACCCGCCACGGCCCGCCCGGGCATGGCCGCCGCCACCCGCAGGCCCGCTCGCCCTGAGCGACCGCACGCCGAGCTGCTCGCCTCTGACCGCGTTCGCTCCCCACTGGCGCATCGCCGTTCGCCGCCGGCCAGCTGCGTAGCCGCGAGCCTGCCCCGCTCGTCGGAGGCCCGTACCTTCCTGTCCTCCCTCTGGCCGTGTCGCGCCACCGCCTTCGCCCGTCACCGCTTCCTCCGCCGGATCCCGACTCCACCGCCGGAGTGGCTGTCGCACCCGCCGCCGCAGCTCCTCCCAGCCGGCGCCCGCACCCTCTCCTCGCCAGATCTGCCCGGATCCAACCTCCCCGCCCCAGATCCGGCGGATCCCCACCTCGATCCATCCTCGGCCTCGCTCCGCGCTGCCGCCCGGTACCCTGCCTCGACCGCCGGCGTCGGCTGCGTCTCGATCGAGCGGTCGACCGAGCGCTCGCATGGGCCAGCCGGCCCAGCCGCGCGCAGCCAAGGCCCAATAAAGGCCCAGCCGCGGGCCTACCCTGCCTCTCCACCGATGCGGGACAAGCCCATGGGTGAGAAACCCTAAACCCCGCCCCGGTCACGTTTTAACTAACATGCGCTCAAGTCTTGTAAAAACGGCTAAGTCCCTGGATTCTAACATCATATAGGCATTTTGAACATGATGTAGCTTTGTGCACGTTGCCCCGTTTTGACTGAATGATACGTCAAAATGTTCGGCTCGTGATTCTCTACATGTTAGTTGCATTTGCATGCATGTTATTGTTCATCTTGGTGCCTTAATCTTCGTTGCAAAACTGCTATGGGATGTTACGGCTCACTCCTTGTTTGATATCCCTTTTCTGTAAAACCCTGAAACAGGCAAAAATCAGCAATCTGGACTGGGCCTTTGGGTTAGTAGGTTAGTCCCAAAAATAATATAAAAGTGTGTGACAAAGCCCATTAAACATCCAATACATCATAAATAATAGCATGGAACAATAAAAAATTATAGATACGTTGGAGACGTATCAGATAGCAGCATGGATGTCGTTGTGTTTTCCATGTTTTCATCCGTAGTCGGATGTCGTGTATATGATGTGTTGTATTCATGTGACTTGTATAAATTGTTGTATCCCCATGTATTTATGTAATGGTACGATGTAATGATATCCATCTTGCTAAGCACCTGAAATGCGGTTGTTTCTCAATCACGAGTATATCACGTGATCGGGATAGAATCGCATCTTGGGCGTTACAAGTTGGTATCAGAGCCTCGACCGACCATAGGAGCCCCCTTGATTGATCGTAGCTTGGTCGTTGTCGACTCTAGAAGAAAACTATTTTGGAGTCTAGTTATATCGGAGAGTAGGAATTCTTTTTACTCCTCGGTCCCTTCGTCGCTCTGGTGAGCAATCTTGACGTACGTGTTTTGAATTACTTCTCTTCCCCTTCAAATTTTTTTAGGATCACGCAGTTAGTTTTCATTGGATGCGATGTTAGCTTTTTCATACGGTGCATTTCTCGTCAAGTTTAGTCGACAATCTTCATCATTTTCTAGTTCAATCCTCGGTTCTTTCCAACCGCTGTTGTTTTCCCCGTCGGATGTGGTCATTCTTTTTCCCACCCGCCCACCCTTTTTCTTCTCGGAGCCGGAGTCCTCAGTCGAGTATACATCCATCCTACTCGTGTGAATCCTTTGCGTTCTTTCCTTGGTTATTTCAACCGGTGAATTCTCGTCTCGTCGTCATTATTCATCTCTATTTCTTCTCCGGTGGATTCAATTCAAGTTTTCGGTGGTGATCTTATTCTTTTCCATTGCTTAAGTGTTTTCCCCTTCTCTCATTTGCCTCTCGCCATTTAATTGTTCCGGTGTTCCAAAGACATTCCAGGAGATTCGTCTGTGTTCTAATTTATTCGAGGTTGTCACCTCATTCGAGTCTTTCAAACATTCCGGTGCATCGTTTCTCACTCGAATAATCCTTTTCAACGGTGTTTCTCTTCGGTGGGCTCATAGCCCACAGGTCTTTTCCCAGGATCTTACCTGATTCTTCTAATTTCCCGAAGTGTTCCGAAATTATTTTCAAGTGTGACGTAAGTATGGATTCCATCTATCATGTGCCTTCTCCAAGATCGTTTGCAAATTATTTTCATCGTTGGTTCAACGTTTCTTCTTTTCATTATTTCGGAGTATTTCATGAATTATTTTCTTTGTGTTCCTATGAAGGCCATCATTTCAGAAGATCTCTTCGTTCTCAGTTTTCAACTTCATCCTCCAAATATTCTTCATTGATGCCTCTTCGTTCGTTTGACATTCGTCCGGTGCTTCGTTCAAGCATTCTTTAAACCGTTCGCGATCTCTTCGTTCTCTTGCATCTAAATTTCCTCAAGTGCTTATTCTTCCCGGCGATTCATTCTCTTGTATTCACTCAATTTCAATTCTTCACGGTGGTTTGTTCTCTTTCATCATTCGATTTTAATTCTTCCCGGTGGTTCGTTCATTTCTTCACTCGGCTTCAATTCTTACGGTGGTTCGTTCATAATTCCTTCTCCGGTGTTATTATATCAATTGTTCGTTTTTCCAATCCTACCGATGGGTCAAGATGACTTTCTCGAGTTTTGCGTTATATCCCTCTTTAACAAATTTCAACAAGAATAAGTAGTATGCGAATCCATTGCTCCACATCAATTTAATTGGTGGAGGATAAGCATAACATAATTCTTATTTATTCTCGTCAAGTTGATTAATCATTTCCTTTGGAATTTGTTCTAGTCGAATAAATCCTAATCCCAAGTGGTTTCATCTTTTCTTTTCGGAGTTCAAAGTTCTCTCGGCTATCTCGTGGGAACCTCCATCTAAATCATCGCAGGGCTTTAATCTTATTCTTTTCATCATTCAATCCTATCTCGTCATCCTCTTGTCACCGGATTTTTTCATGGTGGTTCTTCGGGATTTAATTCATTCTTCAAACGTTCATCTAATTCTTGTGGAGCAGCTCAAGTGTTCTTCTTCTTGTGTCTCGAAGTGCAAATAATTCTCCGTATTCTTTTGAAGTGGAGTTTTGCATTTGTTCATTCTTCTCAGCTATTCAATCTTTTGGTTGTGGCATAATTCACCTGAAGTGTGAGATGTTTTCCATAAGCCCACATCGAGCTAATTCTTTTGGTGTTGATTTTCTCAACAACTTCGTTCAAACCTTGCTCTTGAAGATTCTTTTTCGAATTCATTCATGGTAAAAATTGTCATATGCTTCTCCATTCTTGTCATTCCACTCTTTCAATTCTTCCGGAGGCATTGTGTTGTCACTCCCGTCGAGTATCATTTCATCTTTTCAAGTTCATGCTCTATTCCAGTCATTTCATCGGAGTGATATCTAAATTTTCTTGTCTATCTCGCTTAACCGGAGTGGTTCAAATGTCTCTCTTGTCATTTAAGCTCGTGGTTCTCGTCGTATGCCTCGTTTCCTCATTTTACCGGAGCTTCTTAGTATCGTTCATCTCTCTTGTATTCTTCCTTTCAAGTTGAAGGAAATATGCCCTAGAGTAAAGATGTTATTTGTATTTCCTTATATCATGATAAATGTCTTTTATTCAGGCTAGAATTGTATTAACCGGAAACTTAGTACATGTGTGAATACATAGACAAAACAGTATGTCCCTAGTATGCCTCTACTAGACTAGCTCATTGATCAAAGATGGTTATGTTTCCTAACCATAGACATGAGTTGTCATTTGATAGACGAGAGCACAACATTAGGAGAATGATGTGATGGACAAGACCCATCCATTAGCTTAGCACTATGATCGTTTAGTTTTACTGCTATTGCTTTCTCCATAACTTATACATGTTCCTATGACTATGAGATTATGCAACTCCCGAATACCGGAGGAACACCTTGTGTGCTATCAAACGTCACAACATAACTGGGTGATTATAAAGATGCTCTACAGGTGTCTCCGAAGGTGTTCGTTGTGTTGGCATAGATCAAGATTGGGATTTGTCACTCCGAGTGTCGGAGAGGTATCTCTGGGCCCTCTCGGTAATGCACATCATAATAAGCCTTGCAAGCAAATGACTAATGAGTTAGTCACGAGATGATGTATTACGGAACGAGTAAAGAGACTTGTCGGTAACGAGATTGAACTAGGTATTGAGATACCGACGATCGAATCTCGTGCAAGTAACATACCGATGACAAAGGGAACAACGTATGTTGTTATGCGGTTCGACCGATAAAGATCTTCGTAGAATATGTAGGAGCCAATATGGGCATCCAGGTTCCGCTATTGGTTATTGACCGGAGAGATGTCTCGGTCATGTCTACATAGTTCTCGACCCTGTAGAGTCCGCACGCTTAAACGTTCACTGACGATATAGTATTTAATGAGTTATGTATGTTGGTGATCGAATGTTATTCGGAGTCCCGGATGTGATCACGGACATAACGAGGAACTCCGGAATGGTCCGGAGATAAAGAGTACAATAGCAGGAGCCATATGGTTGTCGCTTTATTGTATGAAATGCAATCGCCATGTAATTGCTTTACTTTATCACTAAGAGGTAGCGATAGTCATAGAAGCAATAGTTGGCGAGACGACAACGATGCTACGATGGAGATCAAGGTGTCGCGCCGGTGATGAAGGTGATCATGACGGTGCTTTGGAGATGGAGATCAAAAGCACAAGATGATGATGGCCATATCATGTCACATATTTTGATTTGCATGTGATGTTTATCTTATTATGCTTCTTATTTTGCTTAGAACGACGGTAGCATTATAAGATGATCCCTTACAAAATTTCAAGGTATAAGTGTTCTCCCTGAGTATGCACCGTTGCGAAAGTTCGTCGTGCCGAGACACCACGTGATGATCGGGTGTGATAAGCTCTACGCTCAAATACAACGGGTGTAAGCCAGTTTTGCACACACAGAATACTCGGGTTAAACTTGACGAACCTAGCATATGCAGATATGGCCTCGGAACACTGGAGACCGAAAGGTCGAGCGTGAATCATATAGTAGATATGATCAACATAAGATGTTCACCATTGAAACTACTCCATCTCACGTGATGATCGGACATGGTTTAGTTGATTTGGATCACGTGATCATTTAGATGACCGTAGGGATGTCTATCTAAGTGGGAGTTCTTTAAGTAATATGATTAAATTGAACTTTAATTTATCATGAACTTAGTCCTGATAGTTTTTGCATATCTATGTTGTTGTAGATCAATGGCCCGTGCTACCGTTCCTTTGAATTTTAATGAATTCCTAGAGAAAGCTAAGTTGAAAGATGATGGTAGCAATTACACGGACTGGGTCCGTAACTTGAGGATTATCCTCATTGCTGCACAGAAGAATTATGCCCTTGAAGCACCGCTAGGTGACAAGCCCCCTCCCGCTAATGTAGACGCTTTGAACGTCTAGTAGACGCGGTCTGATGACTACACGATAGTTCAGTGTGCCATGCTCTACGGCTTAGAAACGGGACTTCAACGACGTTTTGAACGTCATGGACCATATGAGATGTTCCAGGAGTTGAAGTTAATATTTCAAGCAAATGCCCGGATTGAGAAATATGAGATTTCCAATAAGTTCTATAGTTGCAAGATGGAGGAGAATAGTTCTATCAGTGAACACTTGCTCAGAACGTCTGGGTACTACAATCATATGACTCAACTTGGTTGCAAAGTTGACGAGGATAGTGTTATTGATAGAGTTCTTCAATCACTGCCACCAAGCTATAAAGGCTTCGTGATGAACTATAATATGCAAGGGATGCAAAAGACAATTCCCGAGCTCTTCGCTATGCTCAAGGCTGCGGAGGTAGAAATCAAAAAGGAGCATCAAGTGTTGATGGTTAACAAGACCACTAGTTTCAAGAAAAAGGGCAAGGGAAAGAAGGGGAACTTCAAGAAGAATAGCAAGACAGTTGCTACTCCCGCGAAGAAACCCAAGTCTGGAGCCAAGCCTGAAACTGAGTGCTTCTACTGCAAAGGGACTGGACACTGGAAGCGGAATTGCCCCAAGTATTTGGCGGATAAGAAGGATGGCAAGGTGAACAAAGATATATGTGATATACATGTTATTGATGTGTACCTTACTAATACTCGTAGTAGTACCTGGGTATTTGATACCGGTTCGGTTGCTAATATTTGTAACTCAAAACAGGGACTATGGATTAAACGAAGATTGGCTAAGGATGAGGTGACGATGCGCGTGGGAAATGGTTCCAAAGTCAATGTGATCGCCGTCGGCACGCTACCTCTACATCTACCTTCGGGATTAGTTTTAGACCTGAATAATTGTTATTTGGTGCCAGCGTTAAGCATGAACATTATATCTGGATCTTGTTTATTGCGAGACAGTTATTCATTTAAATCAGAGAATAATGGTTGTTCTATTTTTATGAATAATATCTTTTATGGTCATGCACCCTTGAAGAGTGGTCTATTCTTGTTGGATCTCGATTGTAGTGATGCACATATTCATAATATTGAAGCCAAAAGATGCAAGGTCAATAATGATAGTGCAACTTACTTGTGGCACTGCCGTTTAGGTCATATTGGTGTAAAGCGCGTGAAGAAACTCCATAGTGATGGACTTTTGGAATCACTTGATTATGAATCACTTGGTGCTTGCGAACCATGCCTCATGGGCAAGATGACTAAAACTCCGTTCTCCGGAACAATGGAGCGAGCAACCGATTTGTTGGAGATCATACATACAGATGTATGTAGACCAATGAGTGTTGAAGCTCGCGGCGGGTATCGTTATTTTCTGACCTTCACTGATGATTTGAGCAGATATGAGTATATCTACTTAATGAAACACAAGTCTGAAACATTTGAAAAGTTCAAAGAATTTCAGAGTGAAGTAGAGAATCATCGTGACAAGAAAATAAAGTTTCTATGATCTGATCGTGGGGGTGAATATTTGAGTTACAAGTTTGGTCTTCATTTGAAACAATGTGGAATAGTTTCACAACTCACGCCACCCGCAACACCACAGCGTAATGGTGTGTCCGAATGTCGTAATCATACTTTATTGGATATGGTGCGGTCTATGATGTCTCTTACCGATTTACCACTATCGTTTTGGGGTTATGCTTTAGAGACAGCTGCATTCACGTTAAATAGGGCACCATCAAAATCCGTTGAGACGATGCCTTATGAACTGTGGTTTGGCAAGAAAGCAAAGTTGTCGTTTCTTAAAGTTTGGGGCTGCGATGCTTATGTGAAAAAGCTTCAACCTGATAAGCTCGAACCCAAGTCGGAGAAATGTGTCTTCATAGGATACCCAAAGGAGACAGTTGGGTACACCTTCTATCACAAATCCGAAGGCAAGATATTCGTTGCTAAGAATGGATCCTTTCTAGAGAAGGAGTTTCTCTCGAAAGAAGTGAGTGGGAGGAAAGTAGAACTTGATGAGGTAATCGTACCTTCTCCCGAATTGGAAAGTAGTACATCACAGAAACTAGTTCGAGTGATTCCTACACCAATTAGTGACGAAGCTAATGATGATGATCATGAAACTTCAGATCAAGTTTCTGCTGAACTTCGTAGGTCAACCAGAGTTCGTTCCGCACCAGAGTGGTACGGCAACCCAGTTCTGGAAGTCATGTTACTAGACCATGATGAACCTACGAACTATGAGGAAGCGATGATGAGCCCAGATTCCACGAAATGGCTTGAGGCCATGAAATCTGAGATGGGATCCATGAATGAGAACAAAGTGTGGACTTTGGTTGACTTGCCCGATGATCGGCAAGCCATCGAAAATAAATGGATCTTCAAGAGGAAGACCGACGCAAACGGTAATATTACTGTTTACAAAGCTCGACTTGTTGCGAAAGGGTTTCGACAAGTTCAAGGAGTTGACTACGATGAGACTTTCTCACCCGTAGCGATGCTTAAGTCTGTCCGAATCATGTTAGCAATTGCCACTTTTTATGATTATGAAATCTGGCAAATGGATGTCAAAACTACATTCCTGAATGGATATCTCAAAGAAGAGTTGTATATGATGCAACCAGAAGGTTTTGTCGATCCTAAAAGTGCTAACAAAGTGTGCAAGCTCTAGTGATCCATCTATGGACTGGTGCAAGCATCTCGGAGTTGGAATATACGCTTTGATGAGGTGATCAAAGCATATGGTTTTATACAGACTTTCGGAGAAGCCTGTATTTACAAGAAAGTGAGTGTGAGCTCTGTAGCATTTCTGATATTATATGTGGATGACATATTGTTGATTGGAAATGATATAGAATTTCTGGATAGCATAAAAGGATACTTGAATAAGAATTTTTCAATGAAAGACCTCGGTGAAGCTGCTTACATATTAGGCATCAAGATCTATAGAGATAGATCAAGACACTTAATTGGACTTTCACAAAGCACATACCTTGATAAAGTTTTGAAGAAGTTCAAAATGGATTAGTCAAAGAAAGGGTTCTTGCCTGTGTTACAAGGTGTGAAGTTGAGTAAGACTCAATGCCCGACCACTGCAGAAGATAGAGAGAAAATGGAAGTCATTCCCTATGCCTCAGCCATAGGATCTATCATGTATGCAATGTTGTGTACCAGACCTGATGTATGCCTTGCTATAAGTCTAGCAGGGAGGTACCAAAGTAATCCAGGAGTGGATCACTGGACAGCGGTCAAGAACATCCTGAAGTACTTGAAAAGGACAAAGGATATGTTTCTCATGTATGGAGGTGACAAAGAGCTCGTCATAAATGGTTACGTCGATTCAAGCTTTGACACTGATCCTGATGACCCAAAGTCACAAACCGGATATGTATTTTTATTGAACGGTGGAGCTGTCAGTTGGTGCAGTTCCAAGCAAAGCGTCGTGGCGGGATCTACGTGTGAAGCGGAATACATAGTTGCTTCAGAAGCAGCAAATGAAGGAGTCTGGATGAAGGAGTTCATATCCGATCTAGGTGTAATACCTAGTGCATCGGGTCCAATGAAAATCTTTTGTGACAACACTGGAGCAATAGCCTTGGCGAAGGAATCCAGGTTTCACAAGAGAACAAAGCACATCAAAAGACGCTTCAATTCCATCCGCGATCTAGTCAAGGAGGGAGACATAGAGATTTGCAAGATACATACGGATCTGAATGTTGCAGACCCGTTGACTAAGCCTCTTCCACGGGCAAAACATGATCAGCACCAGGACTCCATGGGTGTTAAGGTCATTACTTTGTAATCTAGATTATTGACTCTAGTTCAAGTGGGAGACTGAAGGAAATATGCCCTAGAGGCAATAATAAAGATGTTATTTGTATTTCCTTATATCATGATAAATGTCTTTTATTCATGCTAGAATTGTATTAACCGGAAACTTAGTACATGTGTGAATACATAAACAAAACAGTATGTCCCTAGTATGCCTCTACTAGATTAGCTCATTGATCAAAGATGGTTATGTTTCCTAACCATAGACATGAGTTGTCATTTGATCAACGAGAGCACATCATTAGGAGAATGATGTGATGGACAAGACCCATCCGTTAGCTTAGCACTATGATCTAGGTATCTCGGGCAAGTAACATACCGACGATCGAATCTCGGGCAAGTAACATACCGATGACAAAGGGAACAATGTATGTTGTTATGCGGTTCGACCGATAAAGATCTTCGTAGAATATGTAGGAGCCAATATGGGCATCCAGGTTCCGCTATTGGTTATTGACCGGAGAGATGTCTCGGTCATGTCTACATAGTTCTCGAACCAGTAGGGTCCGCACGCTTAAACGTTCGTTGACGATATAGTATTTAATGAGTTATGTATGTTGGTGATCGAATGTTATTCGGAGTCCCAGATGTGATCACGGACATAACGAGGAACTCCGGAATGGTCCGAAGATAAAGATTAATATATGGGATAATAGTGTTTGACCTCCGGAAGGGTTCCGGAATTCACCAGAAGGGGCTCCGGATGTTTCCCGAAATGTTTGGGTACGAGAACACTTTATTTGGGCCAAAGGGGAAAGCCCACGAGGCTTTAGGAAAGTGCAAAAGGAAGTTTTGCGGCGTCTAGGGGGTAGACGCCGGGAACCCTGGCGTCTAGCCCTGGAGTCCGAGTGGGACTCTTTCCTTTCGGGCAAAACCGACTTTGAGGAGGCTTTTGCTCCAAGTTTTGACCCCAGGGCTCAACATATAAATAGAGGGGTAGGGCTAGCACCCAAGACACATCAAGATACACCAAGCCGTGTGCCGGCAACCCCGACCCTCTAGTTTATCCTTCGTCTAGTTTCTGTAGTGCTTGGCGAAGCCCTGCAGAGATTGTTCTTCATCAAAAACCATCACCACGCAGTCGTGCTGCCGGAACTCATCTACTACTTCGCCCGTCTTGCTGGATCAAGAAGGCGAGGACGTCATCGAGCTGAACGTGTGCTGAACGCGGAGGTGCCGTACGTTCGGTACTAGATCGGTACGGATCGTGAAGGTGCATGACTACATCAACCGCGTTGATAAACGCTTCCGCTTTCGGTCTACGAGGGTACGTAGACACACTCTCCCCTCTTGTTGCTATGCATCTAGTAGATAGATCTTGCGTGATCGAAGGAAATTTTTTGAAATACTGCGTTCCCCAACACAAGTGGCTCAACCTCTCAATATTCTTTGGTTTCATCTTGTTCTTCCTTTTTCTCTTCCGTCTCGTTCCTAAGATATCGGGAGGAGATCTCTTGTTAGAAGGGGAGTGTTGTGACGCCCCAAGACCGATGCGCCAGGTGTCAGCCAGTTATTCGTCGTCATTGCCATGTGTTCTGCTTGTGTGTTTCATTTTTCCATGTCATCATGTGCATTGTATGTGCATTGTCATCAGCATGTTTTCAAACTTGCATCCGGCCGAACCCCCCCCCCTTGTCCTTTCCGTTGTCCGTTCTGAGCCGAGACACACTCTCACGCGCCCGCGGCACCTCCGAATATTTATTTTATATGTGGCCGAAAAACATGCTCAAAATGGGATGAAACTTGGAGTGTGGTCTTATTATAGTGTAGACAGACTGCCTGTCAAATTTCGTCGCATTCGGAGTCCGTTTGATAGCCCAACGGATAACTATAGCAGCTTTATCGATGGTTTATCCATCAAACGTTTCGGTCTCAGAAACTGTCGCCGGCCCTCTCTTCTTCCTTCTCTTCTCAGCCCGAGGCCTCTTCAGAGCCCACTAATTCAGCCCGCTAAACTTGCCTAACCCCCCTCGCGATCGGATATGTTAGATCGCGATCGGAGGGCTCCGAAACACCCTCTAGACCTAAACCCTAGCCCCCTACTACATATGGACGCCCTCCCCTGCCAAATTTGGCCTAAACCTACCCCCTAGCCATCCCCTACCTCTGTCCCGCAGCTCCACCTCTCCTCCACCTCAAATTTGCCGCCGGCCACCTCGACGTCGCCACGTGGCAGCGCCCCATTGGCCACCTCCAGCCGCTACCCCCGCTCTGGCCAACTAGTGGACACCACCTGGCCTCCCCGCGCCCTCCACCCGCCGCGGCCCGCCCGGGCACGGCAGCCGCCGCTGATGTCTACACACGCTTCTATTCTTGTAGACTATGTTGAGACTCCAAGCGCGGAGGTTTGTAGGACAGCAGCAATTTCCCTCAAGTGGATGACCTAAGGTTTATCGAACTCAGGGAAGTAGAGGTTGAAGATGGTCTCTCTCAAGCAACCCTGCAACTAAGATACAAGAAGTCTCTTGTGTCCCCAACACACCTAATACAACTAGGAGTTGTATAGGTGCACTAGTTCGGCGAAGAGATGGTAAAATATGGATGATAGGAGTGGCAAAGCAAAGTAATATAAATCTGTAATAAAAAGTGCAGCAAGCAAACAAGTGGTAAACGTGAGCACAATTGGTATTGCAATGGTGGAAACAAGGCCTAGGCTTCATACTTTCACTAGTGGAAACTCCCAACAACATTAACATAGTCTAATCACATGATATTGCCCATAAAGCATGCAATGGAGACGCACTCGGAGGTCATTCCTTCGTGGTCAAGAGAGGACGAGAATTATGTAGGGCTACAAAAGCACACCTCAAAGTTCGTAGTTCTCAATCAATGGATTTCCCAATGTCACCGCGGCCATCCAAAGAGAGTACCACAATCACCACAACATATCTCAAGGATAGTCAAAGACAAGCACCAAGAAACTCTCAATCTTCAATCAACACACAAAAGAGGAAATCACTCATGAAAATATTCTTCTAATCCATGTCCAATAGACCGTTGTCACCTTGGTCTCGGGGATTATACTAGATAAAGACAAGTGAGTACATCAATCCAATACATAGAGGAAGGGGAAATATCATGGGATCACCCTAGATTAACATAGCCTATGATCACAACGAAGATCACATCATGGGAGAGAGAATTAACCACATAGCTACACGTACAAGCCCTCAGCCCCGGAGGAGACTACTCACACATGAACATGGTGAGGAGGAGCTTGATGGTGATGTTGATGGAGAGGTGCAGCCCCGTGAGGAGGAGACGATCGGCGGCAGCCCTCCGGGACGGCGGCGGCCCTCGGAGCGGCGGCGGCCCTAGGGGGCAGCGGCTCCTTGGCCCCCCTTCTTCCTTGTGGATGGTGCTGCAATGGTGCTGGTCCTCCCCTCCAAGACGGCGGCTTGGGAGGAGGAAAATTCGTGGCCCTTGGTGACCTAGGTTTCCTCTCTTTATATAGACTCCCGGATTCCCGTCATCAGATTTTGGGCTTCAGTAAAACGGGCTTTTCTCGGCCGTCCGGACTCCGATTTGGCCGAATTTTATATCCAGAAGCATCCCCTCGAAATTCCCCACAACTTTCGTTCAGGACAGATTTCCTTTTGACGTCGTCTTCGGGCCGGGACGTGACCATTTTCTAAAAGAGTTCTCAGACAGATTTCAGAAAAGTCAGAGTCCTACTCCAATACGACTCCCTTTGCGTTTTTGTCAATTTCCAAGTAATTCCTACACAATAAAGTGTAAAACCAGAACATTGTGCACTTTTGCAACCATTAGTAGGTTAGTCCAATAAATGCCTAAAAAGATAGAAAACTTTGATATAAACATTAGACAATGATGCAAAACAAGCATGTCACAAGCAAAAATTATGGATACGTTTGGGACGTATAAACATCCCCAAGCTTAATTCCTACTCGTCCTCGAGTAGGTAGAATGATAACATAGATAATTTTTGAGGTGACATGCTACTAACACAATCTTGATCGAGTAATATAGTAAAGCACATGAACTGAAATAAAGTGAACCAAAACAATTGTCTATAGTTGAAAGCAAGTAAACAATGAATAACCAAGTGATCATCTAAGTAAATTCTTTTCATGAATAGTACAATTGAAGACATGAAAGTATAAAGTTAAGCACAACTGTTAGCCCCAAAGGAGTTCTCTCATCAAAAGCATTCTAGTTAACACAAAAGGAAGATAAAGTTTCAGCAATGCTTTCCACTTTTCAACATTTTATCTCATGGATAAGTCCAATGCACAAGGATTATATATAACTAAGCAGATATTTTGAACATAATCAACTTGAACCCAGGGTTAACACTAGATGCTTGCTTATGGTGGAGGAAGAATATTAGAACATAGGAAAATGGACTCAACATTTAAAAGTAAAAGATAGGCCCTTCGCAGAGGGAAGCAGGGATTACTCATGTGCTAGAGCTTTTTATTTTTGAAAACATAGAGATATAAAAGAAATTTTGAGAGATGTATGCTTATGTCAACAAATGGTAATAAACAATGCACTACTACTCATGCCAAATAGAACTTAAGAGCGGCTCCCATAGAGGAATGATAACACTCCCCTTTCTCCTTTGTTTATCACTAGCCAAAGTTTGTCTGATTTCTCAGGTACGATGTGTGAAGGAGGTTTTTGTTATTGATATTGATGACATGTAAAGTGGGCTGGGCATACCCTTTTGCCAGCTCTTTTTGCAAAATTAAGGACATGCACATTATTCATGCACGTCAGGGGTCGTTCTATCCAACACAAGTAATAATGAACTGTCTACCACTTCCTCATGAGCTAAAACAGAGACACAAATAAGGATAAATTTTGAAGGTTTTAAAGGTAGCACATGAGCAATTTACTTGGAATGGCTATTAAATACCATGCATATAGGTAGGTATGGTGGACACATATGGCAGAATTTTGGCTATGGAATTTGGATGCACGAGCAGCATTCCCGCTCAATACAGAGTTTTTGGTTTAGCAAGTTTTTAGCAAGCACATGTTAACCGGTACAAGAGAATTATAACATCCTTTCAGCATAATTATAAGACTTCTACATTGTCTTCCTTGTCAACCAACTTACTTCTAAAGAGAAAACAAGAACTTTAAAACTACCAATGGTGAAAAACTAAACAATTGCAAACTTCAAAGGTATTTCTTCACTAATAAGACTTTATTAAATGGTCTCCATGTTTAGACATCACTACTTAATTTCTCTAAACAATTGATAGGGATCAAGTTACTCAATGATCTTCAAGACTATGCAAGCTTTTTATTCTTTGCACCACGGCCACATTTGGCATTTACTTTACCAACATATTATTTAGCAATTCAAACCAATTCAACTCTCCAAAAAGATATAAGCGAAGCAAGAGAGTACTTTCTATAAAAGAACTAATAGCTCTGAACATGATATGAAATAAAAACAAGATCTAGAAGCATATAACAAGGTAGCTAAAACACTCAAAAGGATATAAGTGAAGAACATGAGTGTTTCATGAAAAAGCGGAGCGTGTCTCTCTCCCAAATAATAATGATCAGATGCAACTTATTTAAGACCAGCAAGTAAAACTAAATAAACTAAAAAGAAAAGAGCAAGACGCTCCAAGCATAGCACATAACGCATGAAGTGATAAAAATATAGTGGAACGAAGGACGAACTGATAATTGTTGATGGAGAAGGGGATGCACGGGGGCATCCCCAAGCTTAGATGCTTGAGTCTCCTTGGATATTTCTTGGGGGTGCATGGGGGCATCCCCAAGCTTGAGCGTTTGACACTCTTGAATCTTCTTTTATCATCTTCCCTCGCACACTTGAAAACTCCCTTCATACATAACTCATGATAATCTGATTAGAGAGGTTAGTACCCACAATAAAATAAATTTTATCTACTGGAAACAAAGATATTCTTGAAGGTCTACTGTTTCTCAAGATTGCCAAAAAGTTTTTGCATAGAAAAAGCAAGCTTAAGGTCTGCAAAACGAAGAAAAGGCAAAACAGGGCAGAATCTGTGAAAAACAGACCAGCAGGTAGTAAATAATTTTTTTGGGGTACTTCTGCAACTCAAATCAAAAAAATCAGAACGGACGCTCGAAAGCCAATTGTATAGAGCATGCTGTCAAAAAAATTCTGATCAAAAAGATGATCTGGTGATTTTATTCGAATTTTTCTTTCCAAGGACAGAATCTGTTTTCTGGACAGCATGTCACAGCTTTTGAACTTTCTTGCAATCAGAGGCTAAAATTGGCACAAAGCTGAAAAATAAAGATACAATGATGTTGCTACAATAGTAACAAACATCAAGACCACTAAAAACGGAAAGAACAAACTGAAAGCAAAGATAACAAGGGTTGTCTCCCTAGAGCTCTTTCTTATAGCCATAAAGATAGGCTTAAGACTTTAATGATGCTCTCGTAGGAATAAGAGTTGAAGAACAAAAGAGAGCATCAAGAAGCAAATACCAAACACATTTAAGCCTAACATGCTTCCTATGCATAGGAATATTGCAATAGAATAATTCATTGAAGCACAAAGCAATAAGCATAGGAAGACAAAACAAGTGCAGCTTCAAAACCTTTAACATAAAGAGAGGGAACTTGGTATTATTGAAATATCTATAAGCATATGTTCCCTTCTCATAATAATTTTCAGTGGGATCACGAATAAACTCAACAATATAAGCATCACATAAAGCATTGTTACCATGATCCACATGCAAAAAGGTACTCTTACTCTCCACATAAGCATAATCTTTCTCATTGGTAATAGTGGGAGTAGGACTATCATAAACAACTTGAACACTATAGATTGGAGTTATAACATCATCATAGTAGAGAAGAGCATTATCATTGCTAGCAACTATATTTGTAAACATGTTGTCTTTATTCTTACTAACAAAAGAATTATCAATTATCACATCACTAGTGGGTAAAGGATTTGCAATCCTATCATCCCCAAGCTTAGAGCTTTCCATATCATCACTTTCAGAGTTGGTACCAAAAAGATTTTCAAGATCATAAGTAGCATTATCATCATTTTCCCAATCACAAAAAGTAACATGCATATCATAATCAAAATCATCTTCAATAGTACCTACGGACGTATCATCAAGATGATAATTAAGGCAATAAACTTCACCTTCTTCTTCAAACTTACAACCGTTAGGATAAAAGTTGATGGGAGGAATATGCTCAGGCCAGGTTGATACCCATTCTTCTTCCTTCTTGCTCCTCTTCCTCCTCCTCTTCTTTTTCTTCTTCTTCACATTAGGAGGGAGTGGTTGGAGATGAAGCTTCTCCACATATCCTGGTTTATCATTAGAAACAATAGGGGAAACTTGGGAGAAACTCTCCTTTTTATTAGCAGAAATATAAGAGACATTTTTATACTTTGGTAAAGTTCCCTCCTTTCTAATCTTACTTATGTAATCATTTTTATGGCAATTAACAACACAATAGAGATGGCAATTTTGCAAAGTGTTTTTTTATTCCTATGGCATTAACATCTAGCCAAGAAGTCTTTTCTGATAACTCTTCACACATCAAAAATAACATAAGCTCATCATAAAGATCAGGGGTGATCATGTTATCACACAACTGGTTAACAGTTATGTTTTGAAAGTGCATGCATTGAAAATTAAAGTGACCCTCTATACAGCAAAGTTCACAAGTAAAAGGATAAAGGTCACACAATTCTCTAGCAATTTCATTTAAATCTTTGACCCAAGTGATTGTTCTTTCATGCTCATGTTGCTTACAATACTTCTCTTCTTCAATCATAGGCCTTTCACAAGGTCTATCCACTCCACAAAAATTAACATGCTTATATAAAACTTCATTTTTAGGAATTGGATCATGCATGTTGCAATCATCATGAACAATTTCATTTTCTTTGCAAATCTCTTTAAAAGGTTCATGATGCTTGATCCAATCCTCCTTAGGCATATTAAGATGTGAAGCAAAAGATTTGAGGAAATCAACAAGGAGTTGAGAATCAAGCCCAAACATAGCACTAAACTTATTAAAACTTGTAGTTTCAACAAAGGACTTAATGCAATCATACTCATAAATTATACCTGACTCTTTACCTTTGTCGATCTCCCAATCTTCAGTGTTGCGTTGAATTCTTTCAAGGAGTTCCCATTTAGCATCAATCTTTTCGTTTGTGAAAGAACCCATAGAGGAAGCATCGAGCAAATCTTTATCCTGTCGAGAGAGCCTCGCATAGAAATTAGTAATAATCATATCTTTGGGGAGCCCATGGTTAGGACATTTTAGCATTAACGTTTTCAGTCTCCCCCAAGCTTGAGCTATGCTCTCTCCGTCATGAGGATAGAAATTATAAACATAATTCATATTCTCATGGACTTCATGAAGAGGATAAAACTTGGAGTAAAAGAGAGACTGGATCTCTTCCCAATCCAGCAGGTGAGAGTCATCTAGTAGCCTATACCATTCCAATGCTTTTTCTTTCAGTGATAAGGCAAATAATTTCCTCATGACTCCATCTCTTGTCAAACCTGAAATCTTAAACAACTCACAAAGTTTTGTAAGTTTCAACAAATGAATACTAGGATTGACTGTCCCATCATAACAATCATTCCTAATTATTTCAATTATCCCAAGTGGTATTTGGAACGGTATACATTCAGTAGGTGGAGGAGACTTCTCTACCATGGGTGTGGTAAAGCGGCCTTCCCCAAGCAGCGAACTAAGAGTGCGGTTTTCCATAAACATAACTAGTGAAACAAAAAACAAGAAACGAAATGATTTAACTGCAAGATCTAAAGATATACCTTCAAACACTTACTTCCCCGGCAACGGCGCCAGAAATAGCTTGATGTCTACACACGCTTCTATTCTTGTAGACTATGTTGGGCCTCCAAGCGCAGAGGTTTGTAGGACAGCAGCAATTTCCCTCAAGTGGATGACCTAAGGTTTATCGAACTCAGAGAAGTAGAGGTTGAAGATGGTCTCTCTCAAGCAACCCTGCAACTAAGATACAAGAAGTCTCTTGTGTCCCCAACACACCTAATACAACTAGGAGTTGTATAGGTGCACTAGTTCGGCGAAGAGATGGTAAAATATGGATGATAGGAGTGGCAAAGCAAAGTAATATAAATCTGTAATAAAAAGTGCAGCAAGCAAAAAAGTGGTAAACGTGAGCACAATTGGTATTGCAATGGTGGAAACAAGGCCTAGGCTTCATACTTTCACTAGTGGCAACTCCCAAAAACATTAACATAGTCTAATCACATTATATTGCCCATAAAACATGCAATGGAGACGCACTCGGAGGTCATTCCTTCGTGGTCAAGAGATGACGAGAATTATGTAGGGCTACAAAAGCACACCTCAAAGTTTGTAGTTCTCAATCTATGGATTTCCCAATGTCACTGCGGCCATCCAAAGAGAGTACCACAATCACCACAACATATCTCAAGGATAGTCAAAGACAAGCACCAAGAAACTCTCAATCTTCAATCAACACACAAAAGAGGAAATCACTCATGAAAATATTCTTCTAATCCATGTCCAATAGACCGCTGTCACCTTGGTCTCGGGGATTATACTAGATAAAGACAAGTGAGTACATCAATCCAATACATAGAGGAAGGGGAAATATCATGGGATCACCCTAGATTAACATAGCCTATGATCACAATGAAGATCACATCATGGGAGAGAGAACTAACCACATAGCTACACGTACAAGCCCTCAGCCCCGGAGGAGACTACTCACACATGGACATGGTGAGGAGGAGCTTGATGGTGATGTTGATGGAGAGGTGCAGCCCCGTGAGGAGGAGACGGCCGGCGGCAGCCCTCCGGGGTGGCGACGGCCCTCGGAGCGTCGGCGACCCTAGGGGGCAGCGGCTCCTTGGCCCCCCTTCTTCCTTGTGGATGGTGTTGCAATGGTGCTGGTCCTCCCCTCCAAGACGGTGGCTTGGGAGGAGGAAAATTCGTGGCCCTTGGTGACCTAGGTTTCCTCTCTTTATATAGACTCTCGGATTTCCGTCATCAGATTTTGGGCTTCAGTAAAACAGGCTTTTCTCGGCTGTCCGGACTCCGATTTGGACGAATTTTATATCCAGAAGCATCCTCTCGAAATTCCCCACAACTTTCGTTCAGGACAGATTTCCTTTTGACGTCGTCTTCGTGCCGGGACGTGACCATTTTCTAAAAGAGTTCTCAGACAGATTTCAGAAAAGTCAGAGTCCTACTCCAATACGACACCTTTTGCATTTTTGTCAATTTCCAAGTAATTCCTACACAATAAAGTGTAAAACAAGAACATTGTGCACTTTTGCAACCATTAGTAGGTTAGTCCAATAAATGCCTAAAAAGATAGAAAACTTTGATATAAACATGAGACAATGATGCAAAACAAGCATGTCACAAGCAAAAATTATGGATACGTTTGGGACGTATCAGCCGCCCGCAAGCCCGCTCGCCCCGAGCGACCGCACGCCGAGATGCTCGCCTCTGACCGCGTTCGCTCCCCGCCGCCGCATCGCCGATCGTCGCCGACCAGCTGCGCAGCCGCGGGCCTGCCCCGCTCGTCGGAGGCCCGCACCTCCCCGTCCTCCCTCTGGCCGCGTCGCGCCGCCGCCTTTGCCCGTCACCGCTTCCCCCGCCGGGCCCCGACTCCACCGTCGGAGTGGCTGTCGCACCCGCCGCAGCAGCTCCTCCCAGCCGGCGCCCGCGCCCTCACCTCGCCGGATCTTCCCGGATCCAACCTCCCCGCCCCAGATCCGGTGGATCCCCGCCTCGATCCATCCTTGGCCTCGCTCCGCGCCGCCGCCCGGTGCCCTGCCTCGACCGCCGGCGTCGGCTGTGTCTCGGTCGAGCGGTCGACCGAGCGCTCACTTGGGCCAGCCGGCCCAGCCACGCGCAGCCAAGGCCCAACCGAGGCCCAGCCGCGGGCATGCCCTGCCTCTTCACCGATCCGGGCCAAGCCCATGGGTGAGCAACCCTAAAACCCTCCCCGGTCACATTTTAACTAACATGCACTCAAGTCTTGTATAAACGGCTTAAGTCCCTGGATTCTAACATCATATAGGCATTTTGAACATGATGTAACGTTGTGCACGTTGCTCCGTTTTGAGTGAATGATATGTCAAAATGTTCGTCTCGTGATGCTCTACATGTTAGATGCATTTGCATGCATGGTACTGTTCATCTTGGTGCCTTAATCTTCGTTGCAAAACTGCTATGGGATGTTACGGCTCAGTCCTTGTTTTGTGTCAACAATATGTTAGCATGTTTAACATGGTGTAACTTTGTGCATGTTGGTCCAAATGGAGTGTATGATATGTCAAAATGTTCATTGTGAAGTGCTCTACATGATGGTGGCTGTTGCATTCATGTTAGGTGCCATATTGCCATGTTTATCTCTGTTGCAAAAGTGCATGTGGCTATTAAGTGCTGAAACTTGATATAAGATGTTGATTTTTCTTTTTATTATCTTTATGTGTGATTTTTGTTTGAGCTACATGTCAATATATTTTAGAAGCACAATCATGCCATCTTTGTTGTGGTGCAATCCACTTTTCATGATATGCCTTGTTGTGAGTGCAACAAGCTTGCAAAGTGACATACTCGCTATTGTTGATTTCTATGACTTGTTGAAAACTGCCAAGTCTGAAACTGTTATAACCTGATGCCATGTTTGCTTGATGCCACAGTCATATCCATGCACTTTTGGGGATGTCCAATGATCATGTTTTGAAGTACATGTTATGCTCTATCCAACCATGCCCTTGTTTGCATTAATGGCCTGATGTAGCTTGTTGTTTTCATGCTCTCAAATTGCTATAAAATGTTTCTAACAGCCTGTTAACAATAAGTTCAGTTTTGCCATGTGAATAGCTAGTGTTCCATGCATTCTATGACCATGTTCTTGCCATGAGCAGCTGCATAAACATGTCTTCTTGTTGTTGGTTATATTCACATGCCATGATATGTTCTGAGATGAGTTGCACAAGCTTGCAAGCATGCCTACTTGTCGTTGTTGCTGCCATGTTTAGTTTATTTCACTAAGTCTGTGAAATTGTTATCTTTTGCAATCTTGCCATGATGTTTTGAGCATGTTCTAGTGGTGTTTGGTAGTAGCTCAGTGCTCATGCTTGTAGTGCTTGACATGTACATGCTTGCCATGAAATGTTATTGTATCATGTTGTTTCGATGTCAACTGCATGCCTAATTGTTGTTTTGGGCTGATTGTGTTTCAAACTTGCTTCATGTGTATGTGATGAACCGTTGCTCCGTTTTGAGCGTGTCCTATATGAAACTTGTGTGTTTTTGCATGTAGATGCATAATATCATGTTGTATACATGTTTGGAGTGTGTTTGCTTGATGTTTGAATGCATCTCGCATCTTTGACATGCTTGCCTTGTTTTGCTCATATCTTCTAGGCCGTAGCTCCGAATTAAATGAACCTTATATGTAACTTGACTAGAATTTTGAGTAGATCATCATGGTGCATATTAACTTGTTGTTTAGCAACTTTAACTTAATGTTTGTTCAGATCTGGACCAATTTCGAAATTTGCATATGAGGACTTACAGGAATTGTTATAGGTTGTTTTCGGCCTCATTTAAACTTGTTTGGTTGTGTTGTTCTTGTTTGCGTCATCCCTTTCCATGAATTGCATCATGTAGCCTTGTCATGCATCATACTTATTTGAGCATCTTGTCTTGTTATGTGTTGTGTGTTTACCATGTTGTGTGCTTCTTCTCGCTAGTTCATATTCTGTTGCGATCATGAGGATTCGTTCGACTACACTCGGTTCGTCTTCGTGGCTTCTTCTTCATCTTCTTCATGGACTCGTTCTTCTTACTTGCGGGATCTCAGGCAAGATGACCGTCACCTTGGATACCTTTACTATCATTGTCATGCTAGTTGTCTCGATGCTATTGCTATATGTCATGATACATATGTATTTGTTGTTAGCCTCTCCTTGTTGCCATGAAACCTCTAACCTTTGACACCATCCCAGCAAACCGTTGTTTGGCTATGTTATCGCTTGCTCAGCCCCTTTTATAGCGTTGTTAATTGCAGGTGAAGATGAAGATTGCTCCATGTTGGAGCCGGACGTTGGTGGAATATCACAATATCTATTAATTTAATTAATGCACCTATATACTTGGCAATGGGTGGAAGGCTTGGCCTTTTGATCGGTGTTTTGTTCCACGCATGCCGCCTTAAGAACCGATAAACCGGCGTTATGTTCCTTGATTTTTGCGTTCCTAACACAGTTGGGGTTTATGGGCCCCCCTCGATAATTCGGATTGCTTAAAGCTTTTCCAGCAAGACCCAACTTTGGTACTACATTTGCCTAATAACTAAAACTTGCATAGGGACCGGCTAGCACCCGAGGACTCTTAATCAACCCCCGGGCCAGTGCTCCTCATGAGTGTTGGTCCAAACTAGGCGGACTGCAGGGCCACCACGGGGAAACTTGAGGTTTGGTATATATCTGTAGGCTGACCTATCCGGTCGTGGCCTGAGATGAGTTACGCGCGGCTACTATCAGGGTGTCGACACGCCGGGAGGTCTTGCTGGATTAGTTTTACCTTTGTCAAAATATCTTGAGCACGGGATTCCGAGAATACTCGGGTCTTCCCAACATGGAGTTGTGACTCCGCAGATCGTGAGCTTGTGATGCGCTAAGTTGGGACACCCCTGCAGGGTTATGATCTTTCAAAAGCCATGCCCGCGGTTATGTGGCAGATGGGAATTTGTTAATGTCCGGTTGTAGAAAACTTGACAGATGATCCGAAATAAAATACACAACCGCGTGAGTAACCGTGACTGTCTCTTTTCATTTTGAGAAGAGAACACGGTAGGGTTATGTTTGACTCGTAGGTAGTTCAGGATCTTTAGCGATCATTACTAGTTTGCGACCGTTTGCGTAGATGCTCATCTTATTCTTGTACTCGTAAGTTAGCCACCATACATATGCTTAGTCGCTGCTGCAACCTCACCATTATCCTTTCCATACCCAATAAAGCTTTGCTAGTCTTGATACCCATGGTTATGGAATTGCTGAGTCCTCGTGGCTCACAGATACTACAACAACAGTTGCAGGTGCAGGTTTCCGATGACTTGACGCGAGAGCGATGTTATGTTGTGTTGGAGTTCTTCTTCCTCATCAGTCTTGGGTTAGGTTCCTGGTCGGCAGCCTGGGATAGCAGGATGGATGTCATTGTGTTTTCCATGTTTTCATCCGTAGTCGGATGTCGTGTATATGATGTGTTGTATTCATGTGACTTGTATGAATTGTTGTATCCCCATCTATTTATGTAATGGTATGATGTAATGATATCCATCTTGCTAAGCGCCTGAAATGCGGTTGTGTCCCAATCACGAGTGTATCACGTGATCGGGATAGAATCACATCTTGGGCGTTACAAGGGTGTCTGCTTGAGGGTGGGAGGGCAAATATATGCCAATTTTCTCCTATGCAAGAGATTTTCCATTTCCAAATCCTTCTATTCTACCAGACGTCACTCCCCCTATTATGTACTACAATGTCATGGCAAATATATGCCAATTCTCATGGCAAACCTCACAACCATGCATGAATTTGTTTCCCCTTAAATGTACATGTAAAATTACCTACATATTTTCACCATGACAAATCTATTTTCTCTGTTTCCTTACGATTTCACTTTGAGATTGATGGAAATTGAGAGGAAGCAATGGTGTTAGTATGCTTGCAGATCATTACCTCAGTTGAGTGCTTCACCAACTGATTTTCTTAAAATGAAATGATATGTGGCAAACTTGCCATGGTAATTGAGGATGGGAGTAGGAAGAGAGAGGAAACCAAAACGCGAAGGGGAAAATGAGGTTTGTCTTGCCTCACAAGAAGGTGCGTAGGGGTGAGTAGTTTGCGTGGGGGGTTATCAGGTCGATGCGGTGGTGTTGATAGTTCACGGGCCTGAGTTGATTTATTCACGGATCGCGGGCCTTCATGCACTCACATGGGGTAGGGATCTCGTCACATGCGTGAGCTATAACTAGAGGAATGACAACTAAATCATCATGGAGGAAGGGAGTTCAAGCACGAAACACTATCGGGATGTCGACAAACTAAGCACACATCGACCAACTGATAGAGACCAAAGGTCCCCCGACACGATGCCTCTAAGGAGAGAATGGAGACATTCCACTACCGCGGTCATGTGGAGTCGATCACCATCTACCTAAACAACTATGGTTCATCGAGAGAGTTAGGGAAACAACATTCAAATGGCCAGTCCAACATACACTACTTAATAAATAAATTGAATGTGACAATTTTATTGTGTAACACTCCATGCATGTGTGAGGTTTTTTGTTAGAGAACCATCAAGTCATGTTTCTGTCTCGTTTTTATACACTTGCACACCTTCATAAGTAAAACAATTGCAAACTATCTCTAAAAAAGCTGCAAATAAGAGGAAATGATGAAGAGACAAGTTGAACACAAGATCCCCACTATCTTACACATAATTTCCTTGAACTTAGACATTTTTATCATACAATTGTAAGATCCTTCACTATCAAGATTATAATGAAGTCGGATTGATCATCGGTCCACTCACTTCTAGCGGTTGCATGAAAATACCATGATCGTGAAGCATGGCCACATGCAAGCATCACCCAAATCCACATGCACCCATCACCCAAATCCATGAAGAATGCTGCAAGAGCAGGCATGAGTCGTACCTTTCTACGTGAATTATTTACTTAACTCACCCACTTATATCATTTTTGTCAAAAATGTATGTCACTATGCAGTAGTCGTGGTTAGTTAATCTTAAATAGTATTAAAAAATATGGATTTCGCTACAAATCGAACCTCGGATTTTTTTTTTTTGCATGGCAAATTATATCGTCGCAAGGATGGCAAATTTGTGTAGCAAGCATGAAAAATCTTGTCATGTTCAATTCGGTGCCGGGAATTGTCATGGGTGCTAAAGGAAATTGCCACCCTCACGACAACATAATCTGCCATAAACAAATGTTTGATTTGCCATGCATAAACGTTGACATTAGATTTTTAGCATTTCTGAAAAATGTGCATCGTGTCGGTATCTTAACTCACTTTTAAGGAGTAATATCCCTAACGCTTTTGAAAGTAAATAATCTAGAGCAAAGAGGATTCATAGGACTACGAGATTATTCCTAAGCGGGACAAAGATCATGAGCTCCTTCACCCAAAAAAGAAAAATCATGACAAGTATACTTCCGGGTGGTTCGCTCAACTGCTATTCTTGGCAGTAGCCCAGATTCCAGCTTCCCTCGAAAATTGGGACCCACAATCGCAAGAGGAATCTTGTTTCGTGGCAACAAAATGTGACATCATCGCTCTAGTCTTCCGCCTTGGCTCGGCTCGCGCTCTGCATCTCCGTCGATCGTGTGGATCGCGGCCTCCGCCCGTCCGCCGCTCCTGGAAACTGCCGCTCACACAACCTTCATATATGCTGCTGCTCCCACTCTCGCTCTCTCCCGGCTGCTCCCTCCCTCCCTCCGGCGGCGTCGTCTGGTCCGATCCCCGCCCCCCGCGGCCCGCCATGGCGGGCGAGTCGGCCGGCGAGCTGTTGCGCCGCGCGGCGGTGCTGGTGACCGCGGAGCACTACGCGCTCGCGGCCCTCTTCGCCGTGTCGGTCGTTGCGTACCGGTTCCTGGAGCTCCACGTCATCGGCGACCTCCTCGGCGGCCTCCGCGGCTGCCGCGTCGAGCTCACCTTCCACCCGGCCTCCGAGGTCTACCACTGCGTCGCCTCCAAGTGCCGCTCCCTCCACGGCAGGTACATACGGCTGCAAGACCTGATCACCTAATCTTCTCAGTCGCACGAGAAATAGCAGATGCTAGTCGGAGTTTTCAGTTTCATCGCCCGGCGCAATTCGTGGTACACACTGAAGCTGCATTGTGGCCGGTCCTAGCCATTTTTTTTCGCGGTAACGTTTTTTTTTTTTAGACAAAACGGATTTTTTGTTGCCATGCGAATAAAAGTGTCGGGCAGGCCTTCGGCACGGAACAAGGCCCTTCTATTCACGGGCTGGCACGGCATGCCCAGGCCAGATACGTAGCCGAAGTCGGCCCTTCTACCACTGTTTATAGGCAGTTTTTAATTATTGTGCCTGAGGCAGGCCCAATGCACCAGAGGCCTCTATTTCGGCCCCTGGAGCAGCTGCCCACAGGACAGTTGGGCTAGTTTCAACATATTGCGGAATAGATCGACTTACACACGTAATTTGACGGTCAAGAACACGTAGATCAAGAAGACGGACGACCGAAAACCTAAATCGCTGTGAGCGCAGGGTTTAGGTGCGTTTATACCGTCCTTAATTTCCTTTTTTAACCTAAAAAACAAAAGGCCTGGAAGGCTGAAAATCAACTGGGGCCAGCCAGGGCCGTCTCCAGGAATTTGGGGCCCCGGTACGAAAAGCAAAATGGGGCCCTAACATCTGAAAAGAAATCATATAATATAACTCAAGCATAAGCACTTAATTATACAATTTAAATTTATAAATTTAGCTCAATTTTTGGAAAATTCTAAAGTAGCAATGCAAATTCTCACAACAAATTTATCCAGAGCACCCCTTTGAGATTGAACATCTTCTTCAAATTTCTGTATCTTCTTAAGCTGTAAGGCACAAAATCATACTTTCTTCTCGAACTAGAATGCATAATTGTTTCTGTTCATGAACCAAAAAAAATTAATTGCATTTGATCTGATGAACTCACATGAATTATAGGCTTGTGACATGAAGTCACATGAATTATATATAGGCTTCTGACTTGGACCACAGGACGAGCAACCATTGAAAATCTTGAATCTACTACGACAAGTTCTGAACTTCAACAACTAGACAAAAAATTGTTAGAACATATTAGTGAAATCTCAATACAACTTTGCAATTTGTATCAAACTTAGAAGAAGAAAAAAGGAGGAGCTTAGGGCACCGCTTGGCCTTCTGTTCTGCCGCACCGCTGCACTGTCGGCCGGCGTGGCGGCGTCCGGCGCTCGCAAGTCCGGTGCAGTTTCGCTTCCGCCGGTCTCCTGGCTGCAAAGCGATAACCGCCGAGCCGTTGAAGCGAAAAGATCGATCACAGGGACGAGATGGAAAGCATTGTCATTACGGAATAGGGAACAGCGGAAGTCACAGAACTGAACATACGTACTCGTACTGCGCCGGCTACCGTTTCGTTTACGATCGCTTGTATCGATCCACGCCGCGTATGGCTCGAGGCCTTGAGCGGACCAGGCCCAAGAAGACGAAAATTAGTGCTGGTCACACAAAGAGGCAACGTTTGGCCTAAAACTGAAAAAATTCAGATAATACATACACGTATATGGACCCTAAATTGGGGGCCCCTTGATTTTGGGGGCCCTGTGCGAGCGCACAGCTCGCACAGGCCCCTCAACGGCCTTGGGGCCAGCCTGCAATCGTGTCGTGTCGCGTAACTGCTGCTCCCCAACCAGTTATCGACTTCGGAGAATGAGCACACAACGTCCAAACTTGTGCCATTGCTGCCGCCGTCGCCGTCTCCGCCACCCATATCGTCGCCGCCCCCATCCGGAATCACTGACACCATGGCGGCCGCCACCTAGGTCCGAGAGAGGGACAGGAGGGAGTACATTAAAATCCAGACCAATTTTCTTTAGGGGATAGTGCCTGCTCCGGTAGGTGATCCTAGCATGAGCATTACATTAAACTTGTCTTTTAAAGTACAATTTGTGGACTGAAATTGATATCATTAGGCTCATCTTTTAAAGCACAATTCTGTGGTTATGTTTTTGTAGCACAAATGTTATACATCAATAATTTAATTCTTGATTAAATATTTGTACTACCGAAATGCAATACATCTGGTATTTTCAAACATAGGCGGTACTTATATATTGTATCTCACATTTGATACATTTATGATCTATGAAACTTTAGTGCATGTATTGTACATATCATGTTTATTCAAGTATGGCTCTTGGTGCGCAAAAAAAGTATGTCTCTTCGTAGAGCACAATGAAATACTCCATTCGATTCATATTAGTTGTCGATGATTTAGTACAACATTGTATTAAATCGACGACAATTATATGTGGATAGGAGGGAGTACTTCTAGTTTACAGTGTGCCCGGGCTTTAACAATTTGCTAGCTCCGCCACTGTCATCTACCTAAACAACTATGGTTCATCGAGAGAGTTAGGGAAACAATATTGAAATGGCTAGTCCAACATACACTACTTAATAAATAAATTAAATGTGACATTTTTATTGTGTAACACTCCATGCAAGTGTGATGTTTTTTGTTAGAGAACCATCAAGTCATGTTTCTGTCTCGTTTTCATACACTTGCACACCTTCATAAGTAAAAAATTGCAAACTATCTCTAAAAAAACTGCAAATAAGAGGAAATGATGAAGAGACAAGTTGAACACAAGATCCCCACTATCTTACACATTCTTTCCTTGAACTTAGACATTCTTATCATACAATTGTAAGCTCCTTCACTATCAAGATTATAATGAAGTCGGATGGATCATCGGTCCACTCACTTCTAGCGGCTGCATGAAAATACCATGATCGTCAAGCATGGCCACATGCAAGCATCACCCAAATCCACATGCATCCATCACCCATATCCACGGAGAATGTTGCAAGAGCAGGCATGAGTCGTACCTTTCTACGTGAATTATTTACTTAACTCACCCGCTTATATCATTTTTGCCAAAAATGTATGTCACTATGCAGTAGTCGTGGTTAGCTAATCTTAGAAGTAGTAAAGAAATGTGGATTTCGCTACATATCAAACATCGGATTTTTTGGCATGGCAAATAAAGCTTCCAAGATGGCAAATTATATTGTCACGAGGATGGTAAATTTGTGTAGCAAGCATGGCAAATCTTGTCGTGTTCAATTTGGTGTTAGGAATTGTCATGCTTGCAAAGGAAATTGTCATCCTCGCGACAACATAATTTGCCATAAAAACTTACGATTTGCCATGCCTAAAAGTTGACGTCAGATTTATGGTGTGAGTATCTTAACTCATTTTTAAGGAGTAATATCCATAACGCTTTTCTCTACTACTATTAAAAAAGCAAACATATTCATCGCTAAGTGCACACAACCTAATGTACGCAGAACCACACGGACCCATTACAGCCTCACGATCAGGACCACTTCAATTGATCTAACCGTTAAGATTATACTAACCCTCAGCCAAAATTGTGTTTAGCAATTTGCCCAGGCGAACGAAATCTCTGCCAAACCAAACGTTCCGCACCCCACTCCACCCGAATACATCGCAAACAACAACTCGTTCGCAAACCACGCCGCCACAAACCACGCCCCACACGAAGCCATCCCGATCTCACCCAGCCCCACGCCGCCTTCATCAGGTACGACATCTATGCCCCGGCCGGCGGAAGCAGCCGCTACCCCGCGTCGACTCCGCCGTCCTCTCTCTGATCCTCCACTGCCCCCAAACATCCCCACGCCGACCCGGGCTGGGATGCCTCGAGCATGCCACACTCCTCGATCCCATCCTTGCATCCAAGGACCTCGGCAACCGTCGCCGCCATGGAGGACGGGAAGTCGTCTGATGAGATCCCTGTGCATCAGGCCCGGCGGCGGCTCCGCTCCTCAGCCGGACCCAAAGCTGTAGAAGCCGCTGCTTGCTGTCCACTTTGTTTTTGCTACCATGGCGTCAGCGGTTACAACCCCAAGCTCGGTCGCTTCATGGCCGCCGTACTATACAACTCACAGTTGCAACATGGATTTGTTCGACATGGATAAACAATGTAAGCCCACCAGCCGCCTTCTATTTTAGCCACACAGACTAAACAGAGAGGAGAACAAGTAGGCAACGGCCTCATAGGTGAGTCCCGCCACCTCCTGAATCCTTCTTCCTCGATGAGTGAACTGCTGCTGCTGCTTCAAATGGATGCTTAATCAGGTGATGATTTTGATCAGTTTTTTTTTGCTTCATTCTTTTTATTTGTAGGCATGTTGTGGAGTTGGTGTTAAAAAGCAATATACACATGTTCTTAGATCTATTTAGGGTCGTAGAACGGTGGCCCAACCTGCATACATCTTATGAAACGCACCTTGCCGACGATGCGGTACCAAGCCTGGAAAAGAGATCTTGAGTAGGTATGGCAATGGGTAGGGTATGGGCGGGTACGACACTTTTCTACCCAAACCCATACCCAAATCTTTTTTCTATACTCACCCACTTCACTATCCATGGGCGCAAATTGGTACCCATGCCCATACCCATCGGGTATCCTATACCCAATGGGTATCCGGTGGGTACAATATATAGGATTAACATGACAAAATTAAGATGAGAAAAAGGTCTAAATTCAGGTACCCATTCGGTGGGTACAATATATAGCCTTGGTTTGGGATGAATCGATGAGGATTCAGTAACCCGGCTCTTGATTGCTTCATCTTCCGAAGTCAAGGAAAAGTAGAGAAGATAAGTATTTTAGGTATACGAGGGGTCTGGGGCGATGGCTGGCTATGGGCCTATGGTCCGTGGGCTAGTTAAGAACTCAAGATAATTATTTACTCACATATTACATGGTTTAATTTATTTATTTATTTTTTTGGGTATCCATTGGGTTACCCATGGGTATAATTCCATACCCATACCCTACCCATGCTTTTTGCGGGTATGGATACCCATACCCATGGGTGTGAAATGGTAAAAAGTCTCACCCATGCCCACTATTTTCGGGTAGGGTACCCGCGGGTACCCATACCCATGGGCAAAACTGCCATCCCTAATCTTGAGGTATGTTTGAAGCCTTCTGAGTATTTTAGTTGAGTGACTGCAGAACTGAACAATTTTTTGTGTGTGCTCATTTAAAGTTGGTTAAGCCATAGCCTTAGAATTCAAGAGCATGTGTGTAGTGTTTTTGGATCGATGATGATGGGTTGTAAAATTTGTGAGATTAGTAGTTGCAACGAAATTTGGTTCAGTAATTCAGTGTTTAACTTGTACACATACAAGATACTAAAATGTTTGGACGCTTTCTCTCATAAGCAGTTTTGTACTTTGCAAGTCGTACTGACTTCCTTGTGGTAGTAGGAGAATATATTGCATCTGAGTACGTGAGGGAGAAGCGAAAGGATATTCAGATTGCTGTTGCTCCTGATGATGTTAGCTAATTGATGAAAAGTGGATGTTATGAGGACCGATGAAAGGGTTGTTTCACCTCACAAAGTAAGCAACTTTTGGCCCGTCCTAATTTTTGTATTTTACTTACACGTGCTCTGGAAATTATCCACGGTTTGCTGCACACGTTAATAGTGTTGATGATATCAGTGGGTTTGTTTTCGTTATAGAAGCAAATAAGTATTGAATTCTGGAAAAGGAATTAGCTGAAGAATATATAAAGGAACCGAGTGTTGGATAACATGAATTTCGAAAATCTACATGTTCATGAAATTTCATTTGGCTCAGCTGCCAGTTGCTTCATCTAGAAACATATAGAATTTGTTGAGGATTTGTTATTGCCACTTGCTTCATTTCTGACCTAACATTTTTATTTATTGTTGTATACTTTTTTGTAGTTGGTTACATTGCTTCATTTAGCACATTTTGTGAGATGTTGTAGTGTGCTTATATTGTCTTGATCGAGAACCATATAACAGGTCATACCCCCCTGATTAAATATGTAATCTCCATTAAAGATGTGAACTCATTTCTTGCACTACTGAAGTGTTCTCCTAACAGGTGTTGTGTAGCTTGTGAAGGAAAAAGATAAACCAAGAAGCTTGGGCGATCCTAGATTGGCGACAACCCGGTACACATGACCTCCCTATTGTTAAGTTTCCAGCTCTCACATTGCAGCTGAGCACTTGTTCTTCTGGTACTAAACAAGATAGCACTTAAATTGGACACCAACAGATTTTTGGCTTGCTGCATAGGGGATTGCCATATCTATATTTTGATATTCTCCATAAAAAGTTTATGAACGTTCATATGACATCTTTGTTGTATATAGGGGTTCAATAGGTGAACAAAACTGAATCTCTCTTACCAGCTATAACTATGTGGTCAATATATACATGTGCAACATCCAAGAAGAGAGGTGTCATCAAACTTCTGATTAACTTATTCCAATTCCACTCTCTGCTTTACTGTTGAGAGATTTGGAGTGCTATCAATCAGTATGAGCAGCATCCTGCCATGCCTCTTCTGTTGGATTGCTTTGTTTCTGAAAATATTTGGTAACTCGAAATTTCTGTTAATGGATAAGATTATATAGTGCTAAGATTTTACTGGTTTCATCTTGCATGTTTGTGCCATCATGAGTTTATTATTTCTATAGGAAATGGCTAATATGACTTCAGATCCAGCTAAAACACATCTAATTTCGAAACTTAGTAAAATATGCAGATGAAGAAGGTACCACTTACCCATCATTCACCAAGAGATGCTCAGATGGTAACTTAGTAAGTTATACTGCATATCAGTGCAATCAAATTTTTGTACTTTCCCTCCTCTCCAATATGGAGATACGAATAAGGCTGTGAATATCAATAGCACAGCTATCTTGTCACATAAGTAACCAAAGTCATGTCCTTCTATTTTTACCTCTCTCATGCTCATAGAGCTCGGAAGAGGGGTTGTTGTCGGAAGCTTGATTTTGTTCCAGGGGACAAAAATTTACCATGGGAACTAGGCGCAGCAATGTTACGCAAATGAGAAAAACATGTACCCTTCTGTGAACTATATAATAATTCTGGGAGCCTACATGTATCCTCATATTTTGTACTTCCGTTTATTATGGCAGGAAGTCTCACTATTGCCCAACTCAAGCATCTACCAAATATTCTAATCATTTGTATTTTTTAAGATGATTAGATTTTCAGCTAATTTTCTATTGTAGCATACACAACGTGGCAAGCTGACACTGACAAGCAGAAATCGGACGCATCAAGTTCCCGAAGTTCAATGCAAAAAAGAAAACATACTAAACTTAATGAGGATTGTTGGGGCTGCTGTTTTGGGCCTTTGCATAGTTGTATGGATCCGGTTGTAAAACTATCTGCTCCTACTAATAGATATGCCATTGCTCCTGTCAAATTTTAAAAAATAATTTGCTTCTTTGCAGTGGAATATGAGTGTACTTTCTTTAAGCGTAATACAAAAAATACTTGTTTTTGCGATGTAATGTGGATATACTTGATTCCATTGTGCGTGCATAGGATTTCGTGAATGGAATATTGAACCTTTATTTTTTGCGACGGAACAAAACATTGTAGAATTTGCTTCACATGAATATAATTTTATCTGATGCTTGGGATGATTAAGGGTCATTGGTGCTATTAGATTTTTGGATGACCAAGCATTTATTACAACGACTAGATGTTTGTCTCTGCATTGCAATTTAAACTAGAGAGGTTCAAAAATCTTACAAAATATATTTTCTCTGTAATTATTCGGTTAATTCTTGCATCTGAAAATTTATATATGATGTTCTATTTTTGGTTCATGAGTCTAACTAGATGAATGAGATTTTTTTTTCATGTTGTTATAACGTGCGTTGCACGTGCAAACTTACTAGTAAAAGTAAATAATCTAGAGCAAAGAGGATTCATAGGACTACGAGATTATTCCTAAGCGGGACAAAGATCATGAGCTCCTTCACCCAAAAAAGAAAAATCATGACGAGTATACTTCCGGGTGGTTCGCTCAACTGCTATTCTTGGCAGTAGCCCAGATTCCAGCTTCCCTCGAAAATTGGGACCCACAACACCACAAGAAAGGAATCTTGTTTCGTGGCGACATCATCGCTCTGCTCGCGTCGGGGGCGCTCTGCATCTCCGTCAATCGTGTGGATCGCGGCCTCCGCCGCTCCTGGAAACTGCCGCTCACACAACCTTCATATATGCTGCTGCTCCCACTCTCGCTCTCTCCCGGCTGCTCCCTCCCTCCCTCCGGCGGCGTCGTCTGGTCCGATCCCCGCCCCCCGCGGCCCGCCATGGCGGGCGAGTCGGCCGGCGAGCTGTTGCGCCGCGCGGCGGTGCTGGTGACCGCGGAGCACTACGCGCTCGCGGCCCTCTTCGCCGTGTCGGTCGTTGCGTACCGGTTCCTGGAGCTCCACGTCATCGGCGACCTCCTCGGCGGCCTCCGCGGCTGCCGCGTCGAGCTCACCTTCCACCCGGCCTCCGAGGTCTACCACTGCGTCGCCTCCAAGTGCCGCTCCCTCCACGGCAGGTACATACGGCTGCAAGACCTGATCACCTAATCTTCTCAGTCGCACGAGAAATAGCAGATGCTAGTCGGAGTTTTCAGTTTCATCGCCCGGCCACTGCAATTCGTGGTACACACTGAAGCTGCATTGTGGCCGGTCCTAGCCATTTTATTTTTAGCGGTAACGGGTTCTTTTTTTTTAGACAAAACGGATTTTTGGTTGCCATGCGAATAAAAGTGTCGGGAAGGCCTTCGGCATGGAATAAGGCCTTTTTATTCACGGCCTGGCACGGCATGCCCAGGACAGATACGTAGCCGAAGTAGGCCCTTCTAGCGGGAGCAACGAGTTAACGAACACTTCTTCGGAAGCCTTGCAGCGATCAGCGTCACTTAGCGCGCTCTCAGTCACTCACCACGTGTCGCGCTTTGGACGCTTCCTTCGTTTTTTATTTTTATTTTTATTTTTTCGCACGCGTTTTCGACTTATTAAACTGCCCTGGGTTTTTTCGAAGTTTTGGTTTTTCACCGGTCTTCCTTAGCTTTTTGATAAATAAAAATTATGCGAAAAAATGCTTTTTTTTCGCGTGAGTCACGGTTTTGCTTCCGCGAGAGTCACGGTCGTGCCTCTCGGAAACGAAAAAAAAAATGCGTTTTCTGTTTTTTTTTCTTTCGCGAGAGTTACGGTTTTGTTCCGCGAGAGGCACGGTTGTGCTTTCGCGAGAGTCACGGTCGTGCCTCTCGGAAACGAAAA
>LR738711.1:858553433-858659034 GCA_902687465.1 Secale cereale
CCAAGGCACCAAAAAGAAGACGAAATCGCGACAAGCATGCTCATGCAGTTGTTGAACTGCATTTTTTTTGATAATTCATTATAGTACGAGGTTGCCAGCCTCCACCCAAAGTCGGGACCCGTGAGAAAGGAGTCTCGTATCATTACAGTTTATCTAAAAGCGACAAGAGGGCGAGGCGACGGTATAACTATAGTCCTCCCACAAGATGCCATAAGTTTCAAGCAAGCCATCACAAGACGAGAATCTAGGCTATATAACAAGAATAGCGATTGAACAAGAGGAATGAGTAATAATAATAGCGATTGAGCAACCCCAAGAAGGCAAGACAAGAAAACAACAAGATGTGACGTATCACTATAGTCCTCCGCTTTCGGGTCACTCGCATTGTGAAGATCACTCAAGCCAAGCTTATCATTGTTCCAGTCATTTATGGCATTTTCATACATTTTCTTCAAAGTCAAATAATTTTTATTAGACAATTGTAAGATCGTTCACTCACATTGAGCCAAGTTGATCATTGCTCCACTCACTTTCTAGCAACTGTATGAAAATATGATGATCGTCACGCGTGACCGGATCTATTGTATCGTCACCCGAATCCTCTACCTCAGTTGCGCTATCACTCGAATCCTCCGCACTTATCACGTGAACCCACATAAGAGGCATCAACAACATTGATCTTGACAATGTCCTTGGGAGGCTTAAGCCGCACCTTTTTTTGAGGGATTAAGCCACAACTTTTCTGCCTGCATTACCTATACATAACGCGTTGCTTAGGGCATCTCTAAGACGGACATGTAAACCTCGCGTCACCGTCTCGAGCGCGCTGTACAAACCACGAAAGCCATCCAACTTCAACCTGTATCGGTTCACGGGGCAGTCCGGACGCAATTTCTCCAATGAACCGGAGACAAAAGTGAGGGAGGTTTGCGGTACTCTAAACTGCTCCCAAGCCCGCTTCTGACCGTCCTGTCCCACCAAAAAAACCTCCTCCCTCCGACGCGCGCTCCCGCCCGGCGTCGGCTGTCCGCATTTATGCCACTGTATAGAGCGCGCCGCTCCGCATTGAAGATGCTCAGGTCGGACGTGACCTTTCACCGTCTCCACCATTGAAGCGGCGCGCCGGCCGAGGGCGCTGCCTCAAGCCCGGCTGAACACGCCTCCTTGCCGCATTCATACGCCTCCACTAACCCCGCGTGAAAGCCGAGAAACTTACTCCAGCCACACATCCGTTCAGGAGCGGCCCGACATTAAACGCAACGCCGGCCGATCTCCCATCGTCTGCCCTCTATTTAAACGAGGGCACACGCCGGGCAAGAACCACACACCTCCGCCACTCCCCCAGTCTCCTCCTTCACCATTTTCTTCACCATTTCGATGGCATCCGATGGGCAGGAAGAGTAGTTTCTTCAGCATAAAAGCCAACATGGTGGCCCACCAAGCCCGGCGGATACGAGAGAGGCAGCTCGCTGCTCCACTTCCATTCCCTAGGCTGGCGGAGCAAGGTGCCGCCCCAATCTGGCACGTGGTTCAGCAACTCGTCGCTCCAAGCCAGCTCGCGGAGGAGTGACGAGTTGCTCAAGGCCAACACGAAGGGGAGCACATCGGCATGGGCATGGACGACGCCGCGTCGTACCGCCCCTCCAGCGCCTACGACTGCGCCATCAGCCGTCGACGCGCGCGTAGCCATGCCATGCAGAGAGAGAAAGAAGGCGGGTGCACGGAGGAGATCAGCAAGTCGGTGGCTAGCGCATCCGCATCCACATCTGCTGGCAACTTAGAGGGAGAGTAAAACACGGGAGGCCGCCGCCGCTTGGTTCCCAGGTAGGCCACCGCCGGTGCGTCTCCGGCGCGTCGCCGGCTTGCACAACCAGTGACGTGCCCGGTTTCTTCTTTATCTTAGACCACCCTGGCCTGGGCATCCATGGAAACACCCTTCCCCTCCGGCTGAAGCATCCTCTTCGGCACACTCTGATGAGCGGCGCAGTTGGACATAGGGAAGATACGGGGAAGAATATGCCTCAGAGACTCCCGACAGTCCGATGGTGAAAGGATCCGCCGCGGCGGGCCATATGGACTGGTGTAGTGTATCCGTGTCATGAGAGTGGAGCTTCGCGCAACCGTACGTGCACATAGTTTTATCTTTTTAGTCAAAATATTTTCAAAATGTAACTGTTTGCGTCCAGTTTTATATGAAATCCGTCATGTTTGTATGAAATCCGGTCGAGTTTGCATGAAATCCGGTCGTGTTTGTACGAATTTCGTCCGATAGATTTGAGTTGTTGTGAAAAATGTATGCGGCGAACGAATGCGGTAGGTTTTTTACGGGTTGCCATTCGATATGCCTTTATACCGTTTTTGCCATCTGCCCAAATGTATGTTACTATAGTACTCCCTCCGTTCACTTTTGTAAGACCTTTTAGACATTTAAGACAACACATAATATAGTGCAATTTCAGCTGTCCTAACGGACTTACAAAAGTGAACAGAGGGAGTAGTTAAAATGGTCGTGCTCATGGTATCTAGGCTAACATGTTTTAAAAGTGAAGAATCTGGACCAAAGAGGATATGACTTGGAGATCATTCCTAAGCGGGAGAAAGATCATGTGCTCCTCTTTATCGTGACAAGTACGTACGTCCGTGCGGTTGTTCAACGGCAGCTTTCTTGGTAGCTCATCTGCATACGATACGAGGATGGCAGCCTCCGCCCAAAACCGGGACCCGCGAGGAAGGAGCCTCGTGTCCTGACGGTTTGCCTAAAAGCGACGAGGCGACGTCTCTCTCTCTCGCTCTCGTCCTTCGCCTTCTCGCGAGCCATCTCCGTCCATCATCGTGTGGGTCGCGGCCTCCGCCGCTCAAACAAACCTTCACATATACTGCCGCTCCCACTCCCGCCCGCTCGCTCCCTCCCTCGCTCCGGCCTCCACGCAGCCGCGCGCGCTCGGCGGCCCCGTCTCGTCCGATCCCCTCGACCCCCGCGTCCCGCAATGGCGGCCGCCGGCGAGTCGGCCGGCGAGCTGCTGCGCCGCGCGGCGGCGCTGGTCCCCGCGGAGCACTACGCGCTCGCGGCCCTCGTCGCCGTCTCCGTCCTCGCGTACCGGTTCCTGGAGCTCCACGTCGTCGGGGACCTCCTCCGCGGCCTCCGCGGCCGCCGCGTCGAGCTCACCTTCCACCCGGCCTCCGAGATCTACCACTGCGTCGCCTCCAAGTGCCGCTCCCTCCACGGCAGGTACACACACACCGCCGCCGGGCCCTGGGCCTGATCGGCGAATTTTCTCGGTCGCGTCAGAAATAGAAGTAGCAGGGCCGGAATAATAATTAAATTAAACGCTGCCCGGGCTTTTCAGTCTAATCGCTCGGCCGCTGCAGTTCGTGGTCAAAGCTGCATTGGTGCGACTGACTGTGCTTTCCGGCGACTTCCGCATTTCGTCATGGCTGCCTGAGATTGACTGTGTTTGTGCTATGATGATGGATGCAGGTACCTGGCGACGCCTTGGCTTGCGAGCCCGCATTTGCAGACATTGTTCCTGGGAATCCATGGGAGACCGCCGTCCTTCACCTACAAGAGGTTAGGCTAGATCCTTGTAGAGATTATTAGTTAGTACAAGTGCATTGTACTCTTGAACATTGCAAACTATCCGATTATAGTGTCCCTGCGAAAAATTTACTAACTGGCAATTATTCTGCTACTGTATCACAAGTCTAACTACACGCTGGACTGTATTTGCTGGTTCTGTGAATGCAAAACAGTCAACTCATGTGATTTAATTTGGCTTTGTATCATTTCTTCGTGACTGATGTTATTGCTCTTCAATATGATAAAGATCAATGCATTAACTGTTTTTGTTCATGATGTATGCCTTCTTCTTGATTTTGGAGGAGCACAAGAATCACTTCTCTTACTTTTTTTTTGGTTTCAATGAACCGATTATATCCTCTATACTGCAGGCAACTATACACAGTTCGTGATGGTGGAACCATTGCTTTGGATTGGCTGCTGGCCTTTGATTTGGAGGGTATGGGCCTCACATATTGTGGAATTGTATATACAGTATCATATATGGTGGTGTCTGACATTTTTAGCTTGGCAGATGCAGATGGGATCATTTCAAAAGATTCTTCAACACCCCTTTTAGTTGTCGTCCCTGGATTAACCAGTGATTCTGATGCTGCTGTTAGTCTCTAACCTTTTTCCCATGTTGGCTTATACAGTTATACCTGTGTTGCATATTTGAAGAGCTCTGGGCTTCATGATTAGAGAACTTATTACTATATTTGGTAAACATTCTAAAGATTTAGTTGGCTATTGCAGTATGCAAAACACTTGGTTCATGCCATGGCGAGAAAAGGGTGGAATGTTGTTGTAAGTAACCACAGGGGTCTTGGTGGTGTGTCCATCACAGTAAGTTCAGTTATATAATTTTCATTTACAGTTATTGATATTTCACTCAGGAATCTCCCTGTTGCTTTGCTGCACACTTACAAATTCTTGATTACTGTTTGGAGTTCGCTTGTCACCTGTAAATTGTCAAGAAGATTTATGCCTGTTACTTGAGCTATAAACCTGGTTACCTTAAAATGACCATAGAACATGCCGGAAGTCAAAGTTATAGACTGCAGAAAGAAGTTTGTGATGTGCACTGAATGAATTCATTTGGTCATTCACCATCACTCACCCCATAAATTTTATTTGCCTGGCAGTCAGATTGCCTCTACAATGGTGGATGGACAGAAGATGTCCGAGAAGTTATTAATTATCTCCATCGCAAGTATCCAAAGGCTCCGATGTTCTGTGTTGGTACAAGCATAGGTGCCAATATCCTGGTATGTTATCTTTGTCTAAATTTGCCTTTCATTTTCTAGCACAAGTGACGATTGAATAGTTGTTAGTTGCTTAGTCTACTAACACCACTTGGACCTTTGTATTTGACTTTGATTTAGTTTTAAAATTATACTCCCTCCGTTCCATAATGTAGTGCCTATAGATTTTTGCCAAAGTCAAACATTACAAATTTTGACCATATTTATAGAGAAAAGTAGGTACATCTAGAATACCAAATGCATATCATTGGATACATCATGAGTTATATTTTCAGAATGTACATGTTTGGTATTGTAGATGTAGATAATTTTCTCTATACACTTGGTCAAAGTTGGCAAAGTTTGACTTCCATAAAAATCTATAGGCACTACATTGTGGAATGGAGGGGGTAACTTCTTTACATACTACGTAAGAAACCAGACTGGACCATCCAGGAAGTGTCTGAAACCAGCTATTCTATTAAGTCTTCCCTCCACATATGATGTTAAACTAAGTAGTTTTTTGAAGAAAAAATATACACACATAATTAATGCAAATCTACCTTTTTTTCTCTCGCCAAAACCCCCGTAAGGATCATTTGGCAATCCTAGTCAGATCTATCATTTAGATAATGTGGATTTCTACTATTTTGTGTTCACTAACTCCCGTGCTGCTCTTGCTTATTATCTTAATATAAATGCTGAAGTATGTCACTGGATCTAAGAGCAATCTTGATTGATGTACTGACAATGTATATTGAATACACATCTTTGCCCAGGTCAAGTACCTTGGAGAAGAAGGTGAGAGTACTCCTGTGGCTGGTGCTGCATCTATTTGTTCTCCATGGGATCTGGTGGTTAGTTGCTGGACCTGATTAACTGTAGTACATATTACTTATAACTGCATATACAAATTTACTGCAACTCTCACTAATTTTGAACTTAGTTTGACACCACCTTCCTGAGAAGAATGTATTTGTCATGAATAAAGAGATTCGCTGCTCAAAGAACCTATGGATAATCTTTCCTATGTTTTGATCTATTGGTAACTTAGGGTTAGGGTGGCATCTGGGGAGATTTCTGGAAGTGCTTTTTCTTTTTTCTTGTTTACCGAAAACTGTTAGGGGAGGCCCCGACAGTAAATTTAAGTATCAAATTTTGCTTTTGCTTTACTATTACAGAGTTACCAATTCTCAACCTCCTCTTTTGAGTCATAACGAACTCATTTCGATAGAATGGCAAGAGTTCTCTTCTGTACTACCAAGTTTACCCAATTGCTTCCACAGAGCAACACCAAATCAGCACTAAGCATCATTGTATCAGTGCAACACCAATTCAGCACTTAGAATCATTGTATTTTGTCATTTTATTTCAATTTTGTAGGTATGTGACAGATTTATTGCCCGTAAGCTTGTGCAACGGTTTTATGACAAAGCCCTTGCATTTGGTCTAAAGGGCTATGCAAAGCTGTAAGTATCCGGTCCTTAGTAAGCATTTTTACATGACTCTTTACCGAATCTCCAGTTTTGACCTCATTCTCACTGTTTCGGTTTTGGTGCTACTGTTATACTCTTCTGTAGATTCCTACTACGTGTATATATTAAACCTAAATTTACTCTTTTTTTTTATAAATTAAAGTCTCACTTGAGGACAGAAGATAGACTTTGTCTATGTAACCCTAGTTCAGTGATGCCATTTTTTGTAGTTCTAATTCTTTTACAGCTTGGAAATACATGTCTGTACAAGTGGAAAAACTATATTTTGTATAGGTTTGAGCAAATGCGTGATATGTTCCCATTATCCAATAATCTCTGCAGCTTTGCCAAAAATAAAACAATCATCTCTGCAGTGTACTTGTGCTTGGTCTATGCAAGTGTATTGGTTCCGCTAGCAGTCTGGAGCTAGAACAGAACCTAGAAATGCTATATGTTTTCCACTTTTTGGTTGCAAGAGGCACTGGGTACAAGTCTATTGTCCATACTTCACTTCTGATCCGGTCTCAGTATGATAGTACCCTTTGGACAGTAGTGACAGGAATAATGACAAAAGATCCAAGTTGTAGTTAATGGCACTAAAACCTGTAATCGATTATATGATGGCTGTTGAGCAAGAGGGCCCTTTCTTAGATTGCTTAATTTTTCCCCTTTTGCAGACATCAACCTGTCTTGGCCCGCCTTGCAAATTGGGAGGGTATTAAACAGGTTTGACTCGCTCTGCTGCAAAATTGTTTCAGGCACTGAATAAATTTGTGGGATTTATATTGAAACTGTCCTTCTGTTAATTTGGTCACTTTTACTTTGTGGAACCAAAACACCGATTTGTTGGCATGTACCGTTTTACAATTAGTTATACTTCTCTACTTTAAATTCAAGCTGCCAACAGTTTGACTACTTTGTTACTTCATAACTGGGAGAGTTCATTTTGAGGGGTTATTCATTACTTGTGATATTCACTTATTTTCTATTTTTTCAGTCACGCTCTATCCGGGAGTTTGACCACCATGCCACTTGCATTGTTGCAAAATATGAGGTACCTTCCTAGCACGCACCAGTTGCCTAGCTTTGCTCATTACCTGATTCTGTCATCAATCAGATGTCTTACTTTTCCTGTTGCTTACATCACATGCCCACTGCTCTATGATTATAAGATTAAGAACTGCTTGCTGTTGAATAATGGGAGAATCTCAGTGCTCACGTAATATTTTTTTTTTCTCAGACCGTGGATACCTACTACCGCCGGTGCAGCAGTGCTAGTTTTGTTGGTAATGTGTCAGTTCCCTTGCTTTGTATAAGTGCTTTGGATGACCCCCTTTGCACAAGAGAGGCAATTCCTTGGGATGAATGCAGGTGAATTTTTTTTCCTTGTAAAAAGCATTCTACTGAAATTTATATTTTCTATACCAATGTTAAAGCATGAGTTCTTTTTGAGTTTGATCCAATCAATCCAGAGCATACATAAGTAATTGATCCAATGGATGAGAAAATAAGCTCAAACACATCGCTAATTATCCTCTTAATTGCACATCTAGCTCTCTTAACTTCTTAACAAATTTCTCTGTACATATTTCTATTCCATCACATTCCTTATGTTCGATTCACATACCCTGCTGCTTCTCTTGCTCGCATGTCATTTTTATATTTCACAGGATGTATAATGTGAAAACGTCCATTGCACGCACATGATTGCTATTATGTACTCATTGAAAGCATCTTGATTTGATTTAGAGCGAACAAGAACATTGTTTTGGCAACTACTCAGAATGGTGGCCATCTTGCATTTTTTCAAGGACTAACTGCTGGAAAACTATGGTATGGTGATCGTACTAAATCTGCAAATGTCTAGTATATCCATATGGGTTATATTTGTATTGCATGATTTAATTTATATATTTTATAGGTGGGTTGGAGCTGTGTCTGAGTTCCTCTGTGCTCTGCATGACAGCTCGTACATGCATCGACAAAAGGTGTGTCACTATATCATGGTTCATGGATCAAAGTTCCTTAGTTTAGTGTTTTGGCTCCTGGGTCCACTGGAGCACGAGATTTTAAAAAAATTGAAAAACATATATTAAAGTTTCAGTACATTTTTGAAAATACATAAAGATGTGATCTACATGCATGTAAAACAGTTAAATCTATATGTACTTGTGAAAAAGAAAAAGAAAAAACAGATTTCTTTTGGGACACCAAAATGTGTTTTGGAAACTTTGAAAAAAAAGGGGGGGCTCCAGGTGAACTGAGCTCATTTTATGATATCGTTGCGCACCCAATTTTGGTATGGTCTTTACTTTTGGTTTGTCCATGGCGTAACTGAATGCAGGCGGAAGAACATGTTCTGCATTCTTCACTGGAGTCGTCCATTGACAAGAGCCCGTACGTCAACATCCTTGGAGACGGGATGATAGCTCCGGTCAGAAACGATGGCCCCCCTTCTAGCCAGATCACCGACGATCTGAAGCCGAATGCCACGGTGAACAACACACAACACGATGAACAAGCCAAGGAAGCGGAGAACAAAAGCGTCACGGATGCAGATGCAGTGCCCACTCAAAGCCCTGCAGCTGCAGGGTCCGCAAAGCAGCAAGGGGAGGAACGCTATGCTGATAAGATCTGCGACGCCATTGCTCCTGTCAAGAGATCCTTAAGCAAGCTCACCCGGTACCAAGGGAGGTCAGTCTGGCTGCTGGCGTACGTTGCCTTGGTGACATCGTGGCCGCTGCTTGGCTCCCTGGCTTTCATGCTCTTCAGGAAAAAGTCGAGGAATCCTCTGTCCGCTAAGTAATCATGGGGCAGATAAGTAAACTGTGCCCATAGTATTTACTTACTCCGTTTGCATCATGGTCTGTATGTACGCCTTGGTGCAGCGGTGGGAATAATAACAGTGTCATACGTGCACCTACCTTCAGCTATACGTGTTGAGGCAATTTTATGCCGATAAGATGCTTCCATGTCGTCGTGTTGCTATCTCGCAACAACCAGTACCATGGAAGAGGAAATGCTGAGTTTGTCTTGTTGATCCCCTCTCCGTGCACTTGGTGGAGACAAGTGGCTGGCGTGGAGTCTATGTCTTCTTTAATCCAAGTGAGAATGGGAGAAACGGAGGTTTGCGTAGGCGGTAAACATGGTAAGCTTCAACCATTTGAAGCGAAGAGACAAATGGGACAATGGCTGACACTGATGTATCGTCCGCTTTGGCGATGCTCCTGGTCAGATTTGCTTGGACCGTCTACGGTTTCGGTGCAGTGACTAGTGAGATATCTTTTCGGAGCACTTGTTCGATTCCTGGCCATACACGCGTGGCCCCGGCCGGCCTCTGCTCCGCTTTCGTTCTTGGCCTGGCGTAAAATTCCCTGCCTACCTTTTCACGCCGATAAGATGTGCTTTTTCTGAGAAACGATTCTGAATTTTCGGATGGGAGATATACTTGCATCTCTCCCTCCGAATAATCTATTCCTTGTCACGCACTTTAACTTGTACGTGTATACTATTACTAGATATAACAACTATATATGATGGGGAAGTTATGCTGGCTTGTGATTTGCTGCCGGCTTGTTGCGTGAACCATTCCATTCCGCTCTTGAGGCGTGCACGGATTTCGGAAGACTAAACTAAACAAATACTGCCAAGGTCAACCACGATCCTTCCAACTCTGCTGGATAATCCAAAACTACGTGAGTAGCTGTATACGTGCTGGCCCTACCACTGCCAAATGTAAAGCCAAAATACTTCTAGGGGGAGAGTTTGGCGAGACGGCTGCGTCGGCCGCTATGACTGGTCTGGTTTAAGCAGAGGCGGGTGTGCCCAGGCCAGCTGCCCCCACGGCGATTTGGACCGCAGGAACCAACAGGGCAGGCACAGCGTGCTTCTGTTGGAGTGCGTGGGATGTTTCTTCACTTGCGTTCCGTCCCATGTGCGGCGGATGACCTCAGGGATGATGTCAAAACGAGCGCGGCTCGCCTGGTTTCTTCTTCTTCTGCCGCGTCGCCGTCGCCATTGTGGTTGTGGCAGCTCTTGTGTGCCGTGCCATCCTTGCCAATGTGTAGTGCCGCTGTGTGCATCCTGGCCAAAGATTTCCTGGGCGTTTGTAAATTTTTTTTTTTGAAAGACCCAGCGTTCGCTGCCATTTCATAGATTAAGCGGAAAACAATGTGCATCAAGTGATCAGTAGATGAAAACATAACGAAAAAAAAAGGGTCCCTCGACCTAGCCAAAGAGAAGACCAACAGCTAACTCAGAATAACAACACCACAAGAGATACAAGGTCGCCGGCACAACTAAACATGATACAGCAGAGCACCCCGCAGATCTTCACAGTGTCATCGTACATCATCCATCACGCTCGCGACCTGACGACTTTGACTTCGCTGCAACATGGAAGGGCACCCGCATCAAGCATGTCTGCCACAAGTGTGTTCCTCGACCTCATCGACATTGGAGAGAGAAGACATATCTGAAGCGGGGCAGACATGTGCCGCTCCAATCCCAAGAGGACTAACAAGACTTGTCCGCCGCACCAAGCATGTCAAGTGTGCTCCTGCCGGCCACCACCATAGCACAACGACCATCCTCGGACAAACACGCCATCGCGGCTCCATACACCATCGGAGCCCTGACCATCCAGACCACCGCATACTAAGTGTGCCCACCAAGAACCTCTCCAAAGCAATCCTCCCAACAAAGTAAGGCAACCAAGGATGCCCCATTGCCGATCCGACAAGACGGATGTGGGTATTCACCCGGAGAGAGCATCCAAAGGCAGGAGGGTGTCATATCTCCTCAGTGATGCCTCCAAGAAGGAAAACAACATCCATGGATGTTGCCACCACCAGCATCGAGCATGACTTTTGTTTGAAGAATCTAGACCCCAACGCCAAGGACAATAGTCCCTGACCACACAACCGCCAGCCGCCCGCTTGTTTTCCGTCCCATGTGCGGCGGGTGACCTCAGGGATGATGTCAAAGTGAACGTGGCTCGCCTGGTTCCTTCTTCTGACGCATCGTCGTCGCCATTGTGTGTCGTGACATCCTTCCCAATGTACCATCGATGTGTGCATCTTGTCCACATATTTCCTGTGTATTATTTGTAAGATTTTACGAAGCCGGCGGCGTCTTCATGTGTGCTGCTCAATGGCATTGTTGGCACCCCATTCCTCATGTGATAGGCTTGCGACAGGGCGACCCCTCTCCCTTTTGCTGGAGGCAGGCCCCTTCAACCACATCCTTGAGCATGCCACGAGCATCGACCTCCTTTCAAGGCTCAAGGGACGTAGGCACATGATCAGGGCATCGCTATGTGCGAATGATGCGGCTATTTTTTGTGACCCCAACTAAAGACGACGTCTCGAAGCTTGTTTTGATCCTCCACTACTTTGAGATTTTCACGGACCTGGGAACCAATTGTTAAAGAGCTCGGTGGTGCCGATCTAGTGCCATGAGATCAGCCTCGGTGATGTGCTCCCCGACTTCTTGACACTCAAATCCGCCTTCCGCGTAAGATACTTACCACAGGTTACCTCATGCGTAGCGATTTGCAGCACCTTGAGGACAAGGTGGCAGCCAAGCAAGCTGATGTCGTGGTGTGGTAGGCACATTGCCACGGGTGGAAGGGATGTGTTTGGTAAAGGATGTGCTCACCTCACTTGCCATCTACCACCTCACCCAATTGGACATCCCCATTGTTTTTCTACGCTACATTGAGAAGCTCCGGCGTGCATACCTTTGGGCGGCTAGCGACGAGGTCTCGGGAGCCAAATGTAAAATCAGGTGGATAAAGTTTGTCGGCCTTGGAATCCTTGACCTAGAAAAATTTGCTATCACTCTTCGCCTGCGATGGGTTTGGCTTGAATGGACGGACGAATCTAAGTCTTGGATTGGCCTCGGGAACCCCTACACCGATGTCGATAGAGATCCCTATGTAGCGGCAGTCATCAGTGATGGAGTGAAGGCAAGGTTTTGGAGCTCACTGTGAACCTAAAACAACAAGTCTTAAGGTAGGGGATCATAAGCGATGGTAACAAGGACGCATGATTTTACCCAGGTTCGGGCTCTCCGAAGAGATAATACCCTACGTCATGCTTGTGTTTATTGCATTGGAGAGATTAGTAAGAGGACTACGTCGGTATGATTAGTCTAGATTAAGATTTTACGAACCCGAGCCGGCGACGTCTTCGCGCGTGCTGCTAAATGGCATTGCCGGCACCCCATTCCTCATGTGACATGCTTGCGATAGGGCGACCCCCTCTCCCCTTTGCTGGAGACAGGTCCCTTCAACCATGTCCTTAGCATGCCACGAGCATCGACCTCCTTTCAAGGCTCAGGGGACGTAGGCACATGATCAGGGCGTCACTATGTGCGGATGATGCGGCTATTTTTTGTGACCCCAACTAAAGACAATGTCTCGAAGCTTGTTTTGATCCTCCACCACTTTGAGATTGTCACGGTCCTGGGAACCAATTGTTATAAGAGCTCGGTGGTGTCGATCCGATGGCATGAGATCGGCCTCGATGATGTGCTCTCCAACTTCTCGACAATCAAATCCGCCTTTCGCATAAGATACTTTGGGCTCCCGCTTACCACGTGTTGCCTCATGCGTAGCGATTTGCAGCACCTTGAGGACAAGGTGGCAGGCAAGCTGATGTCGTGGTGTGGCAGACACATTGCCACGAGTGGAAGGGGTGTTTTGGTAAAGGATTTGCTCACCTCGCTTGCCATCTACCACATCACCCTGTTGGACATCCTCATTGTTGTTCTACACTACATTGATAAGCTCCCGCGTGCGTACCTTTGGGTGGCTAGCGACGATGATGTAGTTTGAAACCCTAGGTGACGATCTTTTCACTCTTGGAGGGGGAAAAGGATGAACACAAGAGGAATTCACTCAAACAAGATCTCAATCACACATCCACTAGAACATTAAGGTTGAGATCCACAAGAATACAAGAACAATCCAAGGAAACAAGCACAAATTGGTAAAGAGTCTTCCCAAATCCAAAGGAGATGGGGTCTTTGATGATATAGAGAGATACTTCCCTTGTAGGGTCTTGATATCCACTTGGGATCTTCTCCTATGAGGTCTTGATCTCCTAGAGGAGTGATACAAGGAGCAAAGCTCTCTCAAATGTCATATCATATTTTGCTAACCCTAGCATACGTCTTAGACCTGAAATACATAAGTAGAGGGAGCCAGGGAGGTGATGTCTACTACACAACCTTCTTCTTGTAGACGTTGTTGGGCCTCCAAGTGCAGAGGTTTGTAGGACAGTAGCAAATTTCCCTCAAGTGGATGACCTAAGGTTTATCAATCCGTGGGAGGTGTAGGATGAAGATGGTCTCTCTCAAACAACCCTGCAACCAAATAACAAAGAGTCTCTTGTGTCCCCAACACACCCAATACAATGGTAAATTGTATAGGTGCACTAGTTCAGCGAAGAGATGGTGATACGAGTGCAATATAGATGGTAGATATATGTTTTTGTAATAAGAAAATATAAAAACAGAAAGGTAGCAAGTGGTAAACGTGAGCATAAACGGTGTTGCAATGATAGGAAACAAGGCCTAGGGTTCATACTTTCACTAGTGCAAGTTCTCTCAACAAGGATAACATAATTGGATCATATTACTAGCCCGCAACATGCAACAAAGAGTCACTCCAAAGTAACTAATAGCGGAGAACAAACGAACAGATTATGGTAGGGTACGAAACCACCTCAAAGTTATTCTTTCTGATTGATCTATTCAAGAGTCCATAGTAAAATAACACGAAGCTATTCTTTCCGTTCGATCTATCATAAAGTTCGTACTAGAATAACACCTTAAGATACAAATCAACCAAAACCCTAATGTCACCTAGATACTCCATTGTCACCTCAAGTATCCGTGGGCATGATTATACGATATGCATCACACAATCTCAGATTCATCTATTCAACCAACACAAAGTACTTTAAAGAGTGCTCCAAAGTTTCTATCGGAGAGTCAAGACGAAAACGTGCGCCAACCCCTATGCATAGATTCCCAAGGTCACGGAACCCGCAAGTTGATCACCAAAACATACATCAAGTGAATCACGTGATATCCCATTGTCACCACAGATAAGCACATGCAAGACATACATAAAGTGTTCTCAAATCCTTAAAGACTCAATCCGATAAGATAACTTCAAAGGGAAAACTCAATTCATCACAAGAGAGTAGAGGGGGAGAAACATCATAAGATCCAACTATAATAGCAAAGCTCGCGATACATCAAGATCGTGCCATCTCAAGAACACGAGAGAGAGATCAAACACATAACTACTGGTACATACCCTCAGCCCCGAGGGTGGACTACTCCCTCCTCGTCATGGAGAGCGCCGGGATGATGAAGATAGCCACCGGAGAGGGATCCCCCTCCGACAGGGTACCGGAACAGGGTCTAGATTGGTTTTTGGTGGCAACAGAGGCCTTCGGCGGCGGAACTCCCAATCTAGGTTATTTTCCGGAGGTTTCAGTATATATAGGAGGTGTTGGAGTCGGGGCCAAGCAAAGGGGGTCTATGGGTTGTCCACGAGGCAGGGGGCGCGCCCAGTAGGGGGGGCCCCACCCTCGTGGGCAGCCTGTGGGTCCTCTCGTCCCCCTCGGGCACTTCCTGGGCTTCCTTAGGTCCAAAAACTTCCTCCGTTGATTTTCAGGTCAATTGGGCGTCGTTTGATATGCCTTTTCTGCGAAACCCTAAAACAGGAGAAAAACAGAAACTGGCATTGGGCTCTGGGTTAATAGTTTAGTCCCAAAAATAATATAAAAGTGTATAACAAAGCCCATTAAACATCATAAATAATAGCATGGAACAATAAAAAAATTATAGATACGTTGGAGACGTATCAGCATCCCCAAGCTTAATTCCTGCTCGTCCTCGAGTAGGTAAATGATAAAAACAGAATTTTTGATGTGGAATGCTAACCAACATAAATTTCAATGTAGTTCTCTTTATTGTTGCATGAATGTTCAGATCTGAAAGATTCAAGACAAAAGTCTATACTGACATAAGAAATAATAATACTTCAAGCATACCAACAAAGCAATCATGTCTTATCAAAATACTATGGCTAAAGAAAGTTATCCCTACAAAACCATATAGTCTGGCTATGCTCCCTCTTCATCACACAAAATATTCATATCATGCACAACCCCGGTTTCAGCCAAGCACTTGTTTTCATACTCAATTCTTTCAAACCTTTCAACTTTCACGCAATACATGAGCGTGAGCCATGGATATAGCACTATGGGTGGAATAGAATGGTGGTTGTGGAGAAGACAAAAAGGAGGGAGATAGTCTCACATCTACTAGGCGTATCAACGGGCTATGGAGATGTCTATCAACAGATATCAATGTGAGTGAGTAGGGATTGCCGTGCAACGGATGCACTAGAGCTACAAATGTATGAAAGCTCAACAAAAGAAACTAAGTGGGTGTGCATCCAACTTGCTTGCTCACGAAGACGTAGGGCATTTGAGGAAGCCCATCGTTGGAATATACAAACCAAGTTCTATAATGAAAATTCCCACTAGTATATGAAAGTGACTAAACATGAGACTCTCTATCATGAAGAACATGGCGCTACTTTGAAGCACAAGTGTGGAAAAAGATAGTAGCAATTGTCCCTTTTTTTTTGGCCTTAATTTTTTCTTTGGCCTTCCCTTTTTTTGGAGGGGCTTTCTGTATTTAGCTTTTCCTCACATGGGACAATGCTCTAATAACGATGATCATCACACTTATATTACAACTCGATACTAGAACAAAGTATGACTCTATATGAATGCCTCCGGCGGTGTACCAGGATGTGCAATGAATCAAGAGTGACATGTATGAAAAATTATGCATGGTGGCCTAGCCACAAATACGATGTCAACTACATGATCATGCATGGCAATATGACAATGATGAAGTGTGTCATATGAACAGAACGATGGAAAGTTGCATGGCAATATATCTCGGAATGGCTATGGAAATGCCATGATAGGTAGGTATGGTGGCTGTTTTGAGGAAGGTATATGGTGGCTGTTTTGAGGAAGGTATATAGTGGGTGTATGGTACCGGCGAAAGTTGCGCGGTACAAGAGAGGCTAGGTGGAAGGGTGAGAGTGCGTATAATCCATGGACTCAACATTAGTCATAAGAACTCATATACTTATTGCAAAAATTTACGAGTGATCAAAACAAAGCAATCAACCCATGCTCCTAGGGGGGAGGTTGGTAGGAGTTAACCATCGCGCGCACCCGGCCTCCACACAAAGGATGACACTCTACAAATACCTCATGCTCTAACTTCGTCACATAGCGGTTCACCATACGTGCATGCTACGGGAATCACAAACTTTAACACAAGTATTTCTCAGTTTCATAATAACTCCACTAGCATGAATCTAATATCACTATCCTCATATCTCAAAACAATTATCAAGAATCCAACTTCTCATCATATTCAATGCACTTTGTATGAAAGTTTTTACTACATTCATCTTGGATGCCTATCATGTTAAGGCTAGTTTTATAGCCAAAGAACATTACCATGCTGTTCTAATAGAATCTCAAAAGGATATAAGTGAAGCATGAGAGTTCATCTATTTCTTAAAAATAAAACCACCGTCATGCTCTAAAAGATATAAGTGAAGCACTAGAGCAATAACAAACTACTCCGAAAGATATAAGTGAAGATCGATGAGTAGTTGAATAATTATGTAACTATGTGAAGACTCTATAACATTTAAGAATTTCAGATCTTGGGATATTATTCAAACAGATAGCAAAACAAAATAAACTAAATTGACGCTCCAAGCAAAACACATATCATGTGGTGAATAAAAATATAGCATCGAGTAAAGTTACCGATAGACGAAGACGAAAGAGGGGATGCCTTCCCGGGGCATCCCCAAGCTTAGGCTTTTGGTTGTCCTTGAATATTACCTTGGGGTGCCTTGGGCATCCCCAAGCTTAGGCTCTTGCCACTCTTTGTTCCATAGTCCATCAAAGCAATACTGAAAACTTGAAAACTTCACAACACAAAACTTAGACAAAAATCTCGTGAGCTCCGTTAGTATAAGAAAACAAACCACCACTCAAAGGCACTGTAATGAACTCATTCTTTGTTTATATTGGTGTTAAACCTAATTATTCCAACTTCTCTATGGTTCATACCCTCCGATACTACTCATAGATTCATCAAAATAAGCAAACAACACATAGAAAACAGAATCTGTCAAAAACAGAACAGTCTGTAGCAATCTGTAACTTTTGAATACTTCTGTAACTCCAAAAAATGAAATAAATTGGTAAACGTGAGGAATTTGTCTATCAATCATCTTAAAAAAGAATCAACTAAATAGCACTCTCCAGTAAAATCTGGTGGCTGATCTCGTGAGCGCTAAAGTTTCTGTTCTTTACAGCATGATCATATAAACTTCACACAAGTCTTCCCAAAGGTTCTACTTGGCACAAACACTAATTAAAACACAAAACCACATCTAAACAGAAGCTAGATGCAATATTTATTCCTAAACAGAAGCAAAAACAAAGAAAATAAAATAAAGTTGGGTTGCCTCCCAACAAGCGCTATCGTTTAACGCCCCTAGCTAGGCACGATGATTTCAGTGATGCTCGCATAAAAGATAAGAATTGAAACATAAAGAGAGCATAACGAAGAATGTGACTAGCACATTTAAGTCTAACCCACTTCCTATGCATAGGGATTTTGTGAGCAAACAACTTATGGGAACAATAATCAACTAGCATAGGAAAGTAGAACAAGCATAGCTTCAAAATTTTAAGCACGTAGAGAGGAAACTTGATACTATTGCAATTCCTACAAGCAGACGATCCTCTCTCATAATAATTTTCAGAGGCATCATGAATGAATTCAACAATATAACTATCACATAAAGCACTCTTGTCATGATCCCCAAGCATATAAATTTTATTACTCTCCACATAAGCAAAAATTCTTCTCATTCGGAGTAGAGGGAGTATCAAAAGAGACTTGAATACTATAGATTGTTTCCACATTAAAGGAGTAATGTTCAGAAAAAGGGTAATCATAATCATGACAAGTTTGATAAATATAATCATCACTACTTTTTATAGCATAAGTTTCATCACAATAATCATCATGGTAGGAGGTATGCTATGATCATGATAAATTTGCTCCTCAAGACTTGGGAGGCTAAAAATATCATCTTCATAAAACGTAGCCTCCCCAAGCTTGGGACAAACATTAACCGCAACAAATAAATTCTCAAATATGTCATCCTCATAAAACATAGCATCCCCAAGCTTGGGCCTTTTCATATCATAAGCATAATCACTCTCATCGTTAATAGTATGGATATCACCTATAGTGTAGCAATTGTCATCATCACAATGAGTAATAGGTGCAAAATCATTTGGGAGAGATACCTCTTTACCTTTGCTTCTTCGTCTTTTCTTTTTCTTCTTCTCATTATGTGTGGATTTAATCTTCTTTTTGGATCTCCTTATTAATGAGATTGGTAGAATAGGAGGCTCCTCCTCGTTACCTGATTCATCATAAGAAATAATAGGAGGATATTGGGAAATATCTTCCCTTTCATTAGTATTCTCTTCATCTCCTATTTGTTTTCTTGACTTAAGGTAATTGGCAATATAAGTATTTTCAATGCAATTCACCGCACAATACATATAAATTTCCTCTAGAACAAAATCAAGAAGTTTATCAAGGGCAAATCCTGGAAGATGCTTAGTTCTACATTTGATTTCTTCATAAACCAAAAGCAAGATAAGTTCATTATGATGTGCAAGGGAAATCAAGTCGTCACAATTTTTGGACACGATTCGATCATGAAACAATTTGCATTGGAGAATGAAATGACCACGTTCATTGCAAAGTTCACAAGTACGGCTAAGAAATTTTAAATTTTTAGCACAATCATCTAGCCTTTCTAGCAACCATTTAGTTTCTAAATACTTATGCCTCTTGCAAAATCTATCTTCCCTATTTGGTATGTACTTGCAAACTCTATGCACTCCACAAAAATTGACATGCTTATATGAGATATTTTCATCATGACTAGTGCAAACATCGTTAGTACCATGGATATTCAAAGGATTCACACTAGCAACATTGCAATCATGCTCATCATGCAAATTTTTAGTGCCAAGCATTCTATGTAATTCTTCTTCTAGTACTTGAGCACAATTTTCCTTTCCATCATTTTCACGAAAGATATTAAAAAGATGAAGCATGTGAGGTAACCTTAATTCCATTTTTTGTAGTTTTCTTTTATAAACTAAACTAGTGATAAAACAAGAAACTAAAAGATTCGATTGCAAGATCTAAAGATATACCTTCAAGCACTCACCTCCCCGGCAACGGCGCCCGAAAAGAGCTTGATGTCTACTACAAAACCTTCTTCTTGGAGACGTTGTTGGGCCTCCAAGTGCAGAGGTTTGTAGGACAGTAGCAAATTTCCCTCAAGTGGATTACCTAAGGTTTATTAATCCGTGGGAGGCGTAGGATGAAGATGGTCTCTCTCAAACAACCCTGCAACCAAATAACAAAGAGTCTCTTGTGTCCCCAACACACCCAATACAATGGTAAATTGTATAGGTGCACTAGTTCGGCGAAGAGATGGCGATACAAGTGCAATATAGATGGTAGATATAGGTTTTTTTAATAAGAAAATATAAAAACAGAAAGGTAGCAAGTGGTAAACGTGAGCATAAATGGTGTTGCAATGATAGGAAACAAGGCCTAGGGTTCATACTTTCACTAGTGCAAGTTCTCTCAACAAGGATATCATAATTGGATCATATTACTAGCCCTCAACATGCAACAAAGTCACTCCAAAGTAACTAATAGCGGAGAACAAACAAAGAGATTATGGTAGGGTACGAAACCACCTCAAAGTTATTCTTTCTGATCGATCTATTCAAGAGTCCATAGTAAAATAACATGAAGCTATTCTTTTCGTTCGATCTATCATAGAGTTCGTACTAGAATAACACCTTAAGATACAAATCAACCAAAACCCTAATGTCACCTAGATACTCCATTGTCACCTCAAGTATCCGTGGGCATGATTATACGATATGCATCACACAATCCCAGATTCATCTGTTCAACCAACACAAAGTACTTCAAAGAGTGCCCCAAAGTTTCTACAGGAGTGTCAAGATGAAAACGTGCGCCAACCCCTATGCATAGATTCCCAAGGTCACGGAACCCGCAAGTTGATCACCAAAACATACATCAAGTGAATCACGTGACATCCCATTGTCACCACATATAAGCACATGCAAGACATACATCAAGTGTTCTCAAATCCTTAAAGACTCAATCTGATAAGATAACTTCAAAGGGAAAACTCAATTCATCACAAGAGAGTAGAGGGGGAGAAACATCATAAGATCCAACTATAATAGCAAAGCTCGCGATACATCAAGATCGTGCCATCTCAAGAACACGAGAGAGAGATCAAACACTTAGCTACTGGTACATACCCTCAGCCCCGAGGGTGGACTACTCCCTCCTCGTCCTGGAGAGCGCCGGGATGATGAAGATAGTCGCCGGAGAGGGATCCCCCCCTCCGGCAGGGTGCCGGAACAGGGTCTAGATTGGTTTTTGGTGGCAACAGAGGCCTTGAGCGGCGGACCTCCCGATCTAGGTTATTTTCCGGAGGTTTTAGTATATATAGGAGGTGTTGGAGTTGGGGCCAAGCAAAGGGGGTATACGGGCTGTCCACGAGGCAGGGGGCGCGCCCAGTAGGGGGGGTGCGCCCCACCCTCGTGGGCAGCCCGTGGGTCCTCTCGTCCCCCTCCGGCACTTCCTGGGCTTCTTTAGGTCCAAAAACTTCTTCCGTTGATTTTCAGGTCAATTGGGCTCCGTTTGATTTTCCTTTTCTGCGAAACCCTAAAACATGAGAAAAACAGAAACTGGCACTGGGCTCTGGGTTAATAGGTTAGTCCCAAAAATAATATAAAAGTGTATAACAAAGCCCATTAAACATCCAAAACATCATAAATAATAGCATGGAACAATCAAAATTTATAGATACGTTGGAGACTTATCAGGAGGTAGGGGACATCTTGGGAGGCAAGGAAGGCCATCCACGGAGGAAACCTGGGAGGCTTGTGCGCACAGTGGGTAAGTGAGGCCCGTGCGCACGATACACACCCGTGCGCACGGGGTGCAACAGCGGCCCAGGCCCGTGCACACAAGGGTGCGCGTTTCAATCACAGAAGCCTCCTGGGTGGCCCATGCGCATGGGGTCTTGGGGGGCCGTGGGCATGGGGTCGCCTGGGAGGTGATGCCTTCGTTTTGTTGCACTCCTTCTTCTCCATGGCCTTGGGGTCCTTATCCTCCTTTGGGGTCTCCCTTAGCTTCTTGGTGGCATTCGTCTTCATACCTAATGACACATAGCATGTTTTGGCGAGGTAGCATCCAAGTTCCATTCATGTCCATATTGAGCTCGTATAGGAGTGAGTTCACCTTTGTCTCAATGGACTTTGCGCAAGCACTTGTCATAGGTTCGTTTATAGCTTGACCAGCCGTAGTAGAGTCCATGGGGATGGTCGAAGGATGCTCCGCATCATCCCCTCTCCCCTTGGGAGAGATCCGTCCGTGGATCATTTATTTCATCACCATGGTAAGTTGACAAATCCTTGATGTTGAAGATGACACTCATGTTGTAATTGTCGCGAGGGATGTCGATCTTGTATGCATTGTTGTTATAGCGTTCTAGCACCTTGAATGGTCAATCGACGCGCAGTAGGAGCTTGGACTTGCGTTCTTGAGGAAAACAGTATTTGCGAAGATGTAGCCATAGGAGATCGCCCGGATTGAACACCGTGGGAGTCTTGTTAGCGTTGAGCTTGGTCGTTTGGCGTTGTACATGGTGTTGGGGAACGTAGCATGCAATTTTAAAAAAAATCCTACGCTCACGCAAGATCTATCTAGGAGATGCATAGCAACGAGAGGGGGAGAGTGTGTCTACGTACCCTCGTAGACCGAAATCGGAAGTGTTTGACAACACGATTGATGTAGTCAAACTTCTTCTAGCTCCGACCGATCAAGCAACGAATGTACGACACCTCCGATTTCTGCACACGTTCAGCTCGATGACGTCCCTCGTGAAGGAAATATGCCCTAGATGCAATAATAAAGTTTTTATTTATATTACCTTATATATCATGATAAATGTCTATTATTCATGCTAGAATTGTATTAACCGTAAACTTGATACATGTGTGAATACATAGACAAAACAGAGTGCCCTAGTATGCCTCTACTAGACTAGCTCGTTAATCAAAGATGATTATGTTTCCTAACCATGGACATGTGTTGTCATTTGATAAACGGGATCACATCATTAGGAGAATGATGTGATGGACAAGGCCCATTCGTTAGCTTAGCACTATGATCGTTTAGTTTTATTGCTATTGCTTTCTTCATGACTTATACATGTTCCTCTTACTATGAGATTATGCAACTCCCGAATATCGGAGGAACACCTTGTGTGCTATCAAACATCACAACATAACTGGGTGATTATAAAGATGCTCTACATGTGTTTCTGAAAGTGTTTGCGGTGTTGGCATAGATCAAGATTAGGATTTGTCACTCCGAGTGTCGGAGAGGTATCTCTGGGCCCTCTCGATAATACACATCATAATAAGCCTTGCAAGCAAATTACTAATGAGTTAGTCACGAGATGATATATTACGGAATAAGTAAAGAGACTTGCCAGTAACGAGATTGAACTAGGTATGATGATACCGACGATCGAATCTCGGGCAAGTAACACACCGATGACAAAAGGAACAATGTATGTTGTTATACGGTTTGATCGATAAAGATCTTCGTAGAATATGTAGGAGACAATATGAACATCCAGGTTCCGCTATTGGTTATTTACCGGAGATGTGTCTCGGTCATGTCTACATAGTTCTCAAACCCGTAGGGTCCGCACACTTAACGTTCGATGACGATTGGTATTATGAGTTTATGTGTTTTGATGTACCAAAGGTTGTTCAGAGTCCCGGATGAGATCACGGACATGACAAGGAGTCTCGAAATGGTCAAGACATAAAGATTCATATACTGGAAAGTTATGTTTGGACACCGGAAAGGTTTCAGATAGGTTCGGGATTTTTTCGGAGTACCGGGGGGTTACCGGAAACCCCCGGGGAGTCTATGGGCCTTATTGGCCCTAGTGGAGCAAGAGGGCAGCAAGCATGTGATACGTCCATTTTGCATCATGCTTTTATGTTGATATTTATTGCATTTTGGGCTGTTATTATTTGTTCTGTCACAATACTTATGCCTTTTCTCTCTTACTCCCTCCGTTCCATAATGTAGTGCCTATAGATTTTCTGGAAAGTCAAACATTGCAAACTTTGACCAAGTATGCAGAGAAAAATATTTATCTCTACAACAGCAAAAATATATAATGTGAAACTACATCTTATGGTGAATCTAGTGATATATGTTTCGCACTCTAGATGTAAATATTTTTCTCCACAAACTTGGTCAAAGTTTGTGTGGTTTGACTTTTCAAAAAATCTATAGGCACTACATTATGGAACGGAGGGAGTATTTTACAAGGTTTACAAGAAGAGGGAAAATGCCGGCAGCTGGAATTCTGGGTTGGGAAAGGAGCAAACTCTGGAAACCTATTCTGCACAACTCCAAAAGCCCCGAAACTCCACAGAACTCCGTTTCAGAAAATATAAAAAATATCTGGCGAAAGAAGTTCACGAGGGGGCCACTGGCTGTCCACGAGGGTGGGGGGCGCGCCCCCCCTCTCTGGGCGTGCCCCCTATCTCGTGGGCCCCCCGAAGGCCCTCCCGATGCCCATCTTCTCCTATATGAGGTGTTTTGACCTGTAAAACTCATAAGGAGGCTTTCGGGACCAGACGCCGCCGTCTCGAGGCGGAACCGAGGCGGAAACCAATCTAGGGCTTCGGCAGAGCTGTTCTGCCGGGGATACTTCCCTCCGGGAGGGGGAAATCGTCACCGCAGTCATCACCAACAACTCTCCGATCTTGGGGAGGGCTATTTTCATCAACATCTTCACCAACACCATCTCCTCTCAAACCCTAGTTCATCTCTTGTATCCAATCTTTGTACCCAAACCTCAGATTGGTACCTGTGGGTTGCTAGTAGTGTTGATTACTCCTTGTAGTTGATGCTAGTTGGTTTATTCGGTGGAAGATCATATGTTCAGATCCATTATGCATATTAATACCCCTCTGATCATGAACCATATTATGTCTTGTGAGCAGTTACTTTTGTTCCTGAGGACATGGGAGAAGTCTTGCTATTAGTAGTCATGTGAATTTGGTCTTCGTTCGATATTTTGATGAGATGTATGCTGTCTCTCCTCTAGTGGTGTCATGTGAACGTCGACTACATGACACTTCACCATTATTTGGGCCTAGAGGAAGGCATTGGGAAGTAATAAGTAGATGATGGGTTGCTAGAGTGTCAGAAGCTTAAACCCTAGTTTATGCGTTGCTTCGTAAGGGGCTGGTTTGGATCCATATGTTTCATGCTATGGTTAGGTTTAACTTAATACTTCTTTTGTAGTTGTGGATGCTTGCATTAGAGGTTAATCATAAGTGACAGGCTTGTCCAAGTAAGGACAACACCCAAGCACCGGTCCACCCACATACCAAATTATCAAAGTACCGAACGCGAATCAGATGATCATGATGAAAACTAGCTTGACGATAATTCCCATGTGTCCTCGGGAGCGCTTTCCTTTATATAAGAGTTTGTCCAGGCTTGTCCTTTGCTACAAAAAGGATTGGGCCACCTTGCTGCACTTTATTTACTTTTACCTTTTGTCACTTTCTACCAATTACCTTATCACCAAACTATCTGTTACCTATAATTTCAGTGCTTGCAGAAAATACCTTACCGAAAACTGCCTATCATTTCCTTCTGCTCCTCATTGGGTTCGACACTATTACTTATCGAAAGGACTACGATAGATCCCTACACTTGTGGGTCATCAGCATGTGGTGGGGGCCCCCCTAGGCCCAAACCGAATTGGTTTAGGGTTTGGGGGGCTGGCCCCCCTTTCCTTCTCCTCTCCTCCTCTTTCTTCCTTCTCCTAGTAGGACTAGGAAAGGATGGAACCTACTCCTACTAGGAGTAGGACTCCACCCCTTGGGCGCGCCCCCTATGGCCGGCCCTCCTCCTCCCTCCCTCCTTTATATATGTGGGGAGGTGGCACTCCATAGACACACAAGTTGATTTCTTAGCCGTGTGTGGTGCCCCCTCCACAGTTGCACACCTCGGTCATATTGTCGTAGTGCTTAGGCGAAGCCCTGCGTCGGTAACTTCATCATCACCGTTACCACACTGTCGTGCTGACGAAACTCTCCCTCGACCTCAACTGGATCAAGAGTATGAGGGACGTCACCGAGCTGAACGTGTGCAGATCGCGGAGGTGTCGTGCGTTCGGTACTTGATCGGTTGGATCATGAATACGTTCGACTACATCAACCGCGTGACTAAACGCTTCCGCTTTTGGTCTACAAGGGTACGTGGACACACTCTCCCCGCTCGTTGCTATGCTTCTCCTAGATAGATCTTGCGTGATCGTAGGTAGTTTTTTGAAATACTACATTCCCCAAGAGTGGCATCATGAGCCAGGTCTATGCGTAGATGATATGCACGAGTAGAACACAATGAGTTGTGGGCGATAATAGTCATACTACTTACCATCATGTCATACTTTGATTCGGCGGTATTGTTGGATGAAGCGGCCCGGACCGACATTACATGACCACGTTCATGAGACTGGTTCTATAGACGTGCTTTGCACATAGGTGGCTTGCGGGTGTCAGTTCCTCCAACTTTAGTTGAATCGAGTGTGACTACACCCGGTCCTTATTGAAGGTTAAAACAACACACTTGATGAAAAATTGTTGTGGTTTTGACGCGTACGTAAGAACAGTTCTTGCTAAGCCCGTAGCAGCCACGTAAAACTTGCAACAACAAAGTAGAGGACGTCTAACTTGTTTTTGCAGGGAATGTTGTGATGTGATATGGTCAAGACGTGATGAGTTATACGTTATTGTATGAGATGATCATGTTTTGTAAATTATCTGAAACCGGCAGGAGCCTTATGGTTGTCTCTTTATTGTATGTGTAATGCCCAGGATACGACTATATCTCCTACGTGTCGAGGCACGACTTAGAGACATAAGCGCATTCTGGAATGATCTCAAGCGTGTTATCTTTGCACTTCTCATGTAAAAGTTCAGGGATGACAATGTAAAAGATAGTTGGCTTACATTCGCCACGTCACACAATGAATACAATAGCATACATTCATCCAAATAACACAGGGTCCGACTACAGACGAAATCCAAACGAGAAAAGATACCACAACACAAGGCCTGATCGCCCCTAGTAGGAACCACTACTGATCGTTGAGATACGATACATACTAACGACCAGCCTCTTCATCGAACTCCCACTGAAGTTCTGATCCATCTCCTGCATCGTTCATAGTGGTACCTGCATCTGGTGTGTGTTGTAATCTGTGAGCCACAAGGACTCAGCAAACCTATTCCCGGGTATCAAAACTAACAAAGCCTTAGGTGTGGAAGGGTAATAAAGTGTTTGCAGCAAGCACTAAGCAACTAGCTTACGAGTTCAGAGCGAGAGGAGAATATGTGCCAACGGTCGCCAAAGTTGATCAAGAAGTGATCCTAGCTACTCACGTTCATACATAACCCCACCGTGTTCACTTCCCGAAGCCCTTTAGAAAGAGACCATCACGGTTACTCACATAGGTAGTGTATTCTTAAGGATATGGTGTCAAGTTATGTACAACCGGATATTAACAAATTCCCATCTACCACATAATCGCGGGCACGGCTTTCGAAAGTTCAAAACCCTGCATGGGTGTCCCAACTTAGCCCATCACAAGCTCACGATCTGCGGAGTCGCAACTCCAAAGTGGGAAGACCCGAGTATTCTCGGAATCCCGTGCTCAAGATATTTCGACAAAGGTAAAACTAATCCAGCAAGACCTTCCGGCGTGCCGACACCCTGATAGTAGCCGCGCGTATCTCGTCTCAGGACACAACCTAATGGGTCAAGCTACATGTATATACCAGACCTCGGGTTCCCCCAAGGTGGCCCCGCAGGTTGCCTAGTTTGGACCAACACTCATGAGGAGCACGGGGCCAGGTTGTAAACTTAAGTCCTCAGGGTCCGGAAAGTCCCTATGCAAGTTATTTAGTTATAGTAAATGGTAAAACCAAAGTTGGGCCTTGCTGGAAAAGCTTTAAGCAGTGCGAATTATGAAGGGGGGCCCATAAACCCCAACCGTGTTAGGAACGCAAAATCAAGGAACATAACACCGGTTTATCGGGTCCTAAGGTGGCATGAGTGGAACAAAACACCAAGCAGAAGGCCAAGCCTTCCACCCATTACCAATATATATGTGCATTAATTTAATTAAGATAAATATTGTGTTATCCCAATAAACAAGTCCGAATGTGGAGCAATCTTCGAAAACTTCACCTGCAACTAACAATGCTATAAGAGGGGCTGAGCAAAAGCGTACTTAGCCAATCAACGGTTTGCTAGGAAGGCGGTTAGAGTGTTACATGGCAACAATAGGAGGCTGGCAAACAGGAATATGCATCGAGGCATCGCTAAAGTGCGAGACATCTAGCAAGGCAAAGATAGAGGTGATATCGAGGAATGGTCATCTTGCCTGTTAAGTCGTCGGTGGGATGGTAAGACAGCTCCTCAAACTCAGTCTCGACAAGATCCTCGAACTTGGTATCGGCTCCTTGCTCTACCCAACACAAGAGCACAACAACGGCACAAGATCAATCAAGGTGCAATGCACAATCAACATGATGGAAGACATGACATGGGATGCAAGTATGATGTGCGTATGCATGAGGATGCTCTCAAGCCTAAAGGAGAAGATGATGGAAATGGTGAAGTCAACGATGCATATATTGCCATAAATGGAATTGTTACATCCGGGGCGTTACAAACTCTCCTCCACTACAAAAAGATCTCGTCCCGAGATCTAGGACTGAAATAAAGGGGGATACTCAAAACGGAGAAGATCTTCTCGTTCCCATGTAGCTTGTCGATCGGTATGATGTGACCACTTCACTTTCAAGAATTTGATGGACTTGTTGCGGGTCTTGCGCTCAGTTTCTTTAAGGATAGCAACGGGGTGCTCACGATAAGACAAGTCTTGCTGAAGATCAATCTCTTCGAAAGGAATGGTGCGTTCAGGCGTCTTGAATCACTTGCAAAGTTGTGACACGTGAAACACATCGTGCACATTTGCAAAGTTGGAGGGAAGCTCGAGTTGGTAGGCTAGATTGCCTCTCTTGCCAAGAATCTTGAAAGGACCCACGTTTCTTGGAGCAAGATTGCCCTTGATACCGAACCTCTGAGTGCCCTTCATGGGAGAAACACGGAGATAGACATGATCTCCAATGTCGAAAGCCAAGTCACGATGCTTGCCGTCATAGTAACTCTTTTGGCGCGATTGCGCGGCCTTGAGATTCCCATGTATGACTTTGCACATTTCTTTGGCCTTTGAGATCAAATCATTTCCAAGGAGTTGACGTTCACCAGTCTCGGACCAGTTGAGAGGGGTACGGGACTTTCTGCCATGGAGAATTTCAAACGGTGCTTTGCCCGCACTTGCTTGGAAGCTGTTGTTGTAGGAGAATTCGGCAAATGGAAGACAATCTTCCCATTTCATACCGAAGGAGATTACACAAGCTCTGAGCATATCTTTAAGGATTTGGTTCACTCTCTCGACTTGACCACTAGTCTGAGGGTGAAACGCTGTGCTGAAGCGAATCTTGGTACCCATAGCTGACTGGAAGGAATCCTAGAATTTGGAAATGAACAAGCTTCCACGATATGAGGAGATTACTTGAGGGATGCCATGCAAGGAGACAATTCTGGAGGTGTATAGCTCTGCCAGTTGTGCTGCGGTGATGGATTCTTTGACTGGAAGGAAATGCGCCATTTTAGTGAGCTTGTCAATCACCACAAAGATAGCATCATTTCCTCCCTTGGACTTGGGAAAACCGGTGATGAAATCCATCTCAATGTGATTGAATTTCCACTCGGGAATAGGTAGGGGTTGAAGGAGTCGGGCTGGACGTTGTTGCTCTGCCTTTACTCTTCTGTAGACATCACACTCGTTCACGAATTGAGCAATTTATCTTTTCATGCGAGTCCACCAATAGGATTGCTTGAGGTCATGGTACATCTTGGAGCTTCCTGGATGTATCGAGAGGAGTGAGTCATGTGCTTCGTTCATTTTGAGCTTTCTGAGACCACCTTTGGGAACCACAATTCTGTCCTCAAAGAACAAAGTGTCTCTGTCATCAATGCGATAGCACTTGTACTTGGGAGTACCCTTAGCAATACCATGTTTCACTTTCTGCACCATAGCATCACTGAGTTGGGCCTCACGGATTTGATCTTCCAAGGTAGGAGCAACTTGAAGGTTGGCAAGAAATCCTTGCGGAACAACTTGGAGGTTGAGCTTCCTGAATGATTCACAAAGTTCAGGTTGGAACAGTTTGAGAAGGAGACTGTTGCAATAAGCCTTTCTGCTCAAGGCATCTGCAATGACATTGGCCTTGCCAGGAGTATACTCAATGCTTGGATCGTATTCTTGAATCATTTCAACCCAACGAGTCTGGCAGAGGTTAAGGTTTGGCTGGGTGAGGATGTACTTCAGGCTCTTGTGATCGGTGAAGATGTCCACTTTTCTTCCCAACAGAAGGTGTCTGCACGTGATCAAGGCATGCACAACTGCTGCTAGCTCAAGATCATGTGTGGGGGTAATTCTTCTCATTTGGTTTAAGCTGACGCGAAGTGTATGCAACGATCTTCTTGTCTTGCATGAGAACACCGCCAAGACCTTGCAATGAAGCATCACAAAAGACTTCATAAGGCTTGGACTCATCCGGAGGAGTAAGAACCGGAGCGGAAATGAGCTTCTCTTTGAGTGTCTTGAATGCCACATCATAGTCAGGAGTCCACGAGTACTTTACATTCTTCTGCAGCAAGTTGGAAAGAGGCTTGACAATCTTGGAGAAGTTCTCAACGAACCTTCTACAATAGCTTGCGAGATCGAGGAAACTTCGAAGTTGTTTGACATTCTAAGGAGGTTCTCAATTGACAATAGCTTCAACCTTCTCGGGGTTAACAGAAATGCCCTCGGCAGAGATAATATGGCCAAGATAGAGGACTTTATCAAGCCAGAATTCACATTTAGTGAACTTCGCATAGAACCGGTGCTCACGGAGCCTGTCAAGGACCAAACAGAGGTGCTTGGCATGGTCTTCTTTATTCTTGGAGAATACCAAGATATCGTCAAGGTAGACGAGGACGAATTCATTGGTGCAGGGGTTGAATATGAAGTGCATCATCCGAGCGAAAGTGGGTGGAGCATTTGCAAGCCCGAAAGACATGACCGTGTATTCGTAGGAGCCATAGCTTGTCCTGAATGTGGTCTTGGGAATATCCTCTTCACGGATACGAATCTCATGGTAACCCATCCGGAGATCGAGCTTCGAGAAAACCTTGGCTCCTTTGAGCTGCTCGAACAATTCATTGAAATTGGGGAGCGGGTACTTATTCTTTATTGTCTTCTTGTTCAATGGCCGGTAATCAACGCACAATCGTTCCGTAGCATCCTTCTCCTTGACAAAAAGAACACCACAGCCCCAAGGAGAAGTACTTGGTCTGATTAGACCCATACGTTCTTGCTCATCGAGTTGTTTCTTCAATTCCTTCAACTCATCAGGAGAAAGCTTGTACGGACGCCGACCGGATGGCTCGGTACCAGGTTCAAGTTCAATGACGAATTCAACTAGACGGTTGGGAGGCATGCCTGGAAGCTCTTCAGGGAATACATCATCATATTCACAAACCACCGGGATCTGAGAAATGGCATTAATCTCGCTCTTGTCATTGAGAGAGAATAGCCTGATTGTATTATCTCGAGCTGCGAAGATAATCACGTCTTCGTCAGGATGAGTTAGCTTGACCTCCTTGTTTGCATAATCAATATTTGCATCATGCTTAGAGAGCCAATCCATCCCAAGAATAAGATCAATGTCCGAGTTACCCAGAACAACTGGAGAGACCAGAAAACTATAGTCGCCCATGTGAATAGTGATATGCGGAGCCATCACATTAGAAGTCAATCTCTTAGCAGGAGAAACAACACTCAAAGCTCTTGGCATCACTTCGGTGTGAACATTGTGCTTCGATGCAAATGGGTGTGACAAGAAAGAAAGTGATGCACCAGAATCAAACAATACTGAAAGTGCAGTATATCGACTAGAGGGGGGGTGAATAGGCGATTTTTATGAAATGCTTCAAAACATGGTAGTTTTGAAGACAAAAGATAAACTCAATCCTATTAGTATGCAGCGGAAAGTAGACTACACTAGACTAGCCATAGTCATGTATTCAATGAAGTGAAAGCACGAAGACTAATAGCAGCTAGGCAGTAGGGATCATGATGGAAGAAGGAATGAAGCCAATCACAACAAGTAGATACTCAGTGAAGTCAATTAGATAAGGCAAGCATGCAATGACTTCACAACATAGAGCAGTAAGTAAAGGGAAGGAAAGGATAGAACCAGTAGCTCGGGGAAGACAATGATTTGTTAGACCAGTTCCAGTTGCTGTGACAACTGTACGTCTGGTTAGGGAGGCTAAGATTTAACTCAGAAGACCGCGTCTTCACCTTGTTCCCCTTGAGCTAAGGACACCTAGTCCTCGCCCAATCACTCTGGTAAGTCTTCAAGGTAGACTTCCAAACCTTCACAGACTTCGTTCACCGGCGATCCACAATGACTCTTGGATGCTCAGAACGCAACGCCCAACCGGCTGGAGGAAACACAGTCCTCAAGTGTAATAAGTCTTCAGGTCACACAGACAGAAAGACTTCAGTGATGCCTAACACTCTTTGGCTCTGGGTGTTTTGGCTTTGTCCTCGCAAGGATTTCTCTCTCAAATGCTTCGGAGGTGGGTTGCTCTCAAACGAAAAAAGCCGTGTAATAACTCTGAGCAGCCACCAATTTATGGTGTAGGGGGTAGGCTATTTATAGCCACTGGGCAACCCGACCTGATTTGTCCGAAGTGACCCTGGGTCACTATGGAACTGACACGTGTTCCAACGGTCAGATTTCAAACACACACGGCAACTTTACTTGAGCTGCAAGTAAAGCTGACTCATCCGGCTCTGGATAAGATTTGCTCTCATTGTCTTTGCTCGAAGACATAGGATTTGGTTGAGAATCACTTCAGTCACTCTGACTTAGTTCACTTGGACCCCACTTAACAGTACGGTGGTTCCTATGACTCAACAAAAAAGAAAAGGAAACAACGAAACATCTACGTCTTCGCTCTCCATAGTCTTCACACAATGTCTTCTCATGTCATAGTCTTCAATATGATTATCTTCATATACCACCACTGATGTCAATGTCTTCATACATTTTTAGGGGTCATCTCCGGTAGGTAAACCGAATCAATGAGGGACTACTACCTGTGTTTTTCTGCAATTCTCACAAACACATTTGTCCCTCAACCAGGTTTGTCGTCAATACTCCAAAACCAACTAGGGGTGGCACTAGATGCACTTACAATCTCCCCCTTTTTGGTGATTGATGACAAACTGGTTGAAGTTTTCAACGGGGATAAAGATATGTGAAATTGCAAAGGATAAAGGTATTGTCTTCGTAAGTAGCAAAAGGCTCCCCCTGAAGATGTGCATATAGTTGATTTGCTTTTGAATGCAAATGCACATGGCAGGTTGTACTTGTGGAGATCCTCTTCAACTTATGAAGACAATTCATCATGCACGATTGATATGTCGAAGATAATGACATGCATAATGAAAAATGGACGTCTGCAATAATGACTAAGTGCGGAATATAAGGTAGCAGATGCGGAATTTATCGTCGCATTACAGAGTAGCATAAAAACGTAGCAGACGACCATCAGTTTAAGTGTTACAACTCGAAGAACCAAATGTAGCAAAAACGAGAGTTGTAAACACTAGGCAAATTATAAAGCACCCGCCCATATGGTCCCGCTTGAAGACTATCAACTCATATGCTTCCCCCCCTTTTGTTAGTAAGGACCAAACAGGTTTGAAGACATAGAGCCTCTACTCGTTCCCAGTTGGAGCAGGAGAGGATGCAGGGTCGACGTTGGTGTTTGGCGGTGCAGAAGTAGTTGGTGCAGTGTTGATGCGCGCTGAAGTAGGAGGAGGTGAGGTAGCATCATCTTGATCATCGATCACCCTGGCGTTAATTGTTGCAGCGGAGGAGGAGTATTCAGAATCTTCAAGAGATGGAGTTCGACGCATAACAGCAGTCCTTGGAGGAGTGTGGTCAAACTTGAATCTCTCTATGAAGCCATCGTCTTGAAGATCCGCTTCAGCACTCAGCAAGGTCAAACTCTTCCAAGACCTCCGACAGATTTCATGAGCAACAAAGGCATTCTTGGTGGCAAGATTGCGAATGCGATTGACATCCACCAAGAGGCTTTGCATCTGACGCTTTAGCCAGAGGTGATGCTTATCATGTTTCTGATGGAGTGCAACCAGAAGCTCTCGGTTATTTAGAACACGAGATCGCTTTTGAGGCCTTTGGGCGATGGTGCTCTTAGTGGCTTCGGTTTCAGCGTGTCGAGGTAGACGAGTATGGCCAGCCAGAGGATAAATGCGTGAGACTGCTGGAACTCCTTCAATCTGCTGAGTGAAGCTCTGGTGATCAGCGTTGTGAAGACTAACAGGCTCTTTGGCAGGCTCTTGGTAGATAGCTTCAGCTGACATATCAACCTCAGGAAAGAATATATGATGGTTGCGAGCAGAGGGCTGATAGGTGATAGCTGAATGCAGCTTGATGAGGCGCATAATCCAAGGGGCATAGAATTTCAGACCAAATAGATCAGATCCAAACATAGCCATTTGCCTAATGAAGAAATCTTGAGCATTGAAGCTGATGCCATTGAAGATATAGAAGACCAAAGTCTTCATGGTGCCTTCAAGCTTGGCTGATGAAGAATGTCCTTTGATGGGCCATAGAGTATGCCTGATGATGTGATAGATGGTGCGTGGCAGGTACTCTAGGTCTTCAACAAAGAATTCCTTAGGATATTCAACATCACTTGGCAGAGGCTTCATCATGCTTAGCATTTGGCTCATGTTGGGCTGGCGCTTCTGAAATATACTCTCCAAGGCTTCATTGTGCAATTGACAGCCAGGTTCATACAGATCTCCTGGAGTGGGCAGGCCAGTAAGCTCAATGAGATCAAAGGCCTTAGCTTCATGATGGACATTGCCTGTCATCCACTCAAGGACCCATGTCTTCGGATCCCTGCTGAAGCCTCGAATGTGGAGGGTTGCATAGAATTGCAGAAGCAACTCTTCATTCCAATGCTCTTTGTCAGTTACAAAATTGAGCAGGCCAGCATCACGGAAGCAGTCAAGAGCTTCCTCCAGGCAAGGCAGACCAACAATAGCTTCAGTATCAAGACGCATATGAGGGAAAATGCGCCCTTGATCATAGAGTACTCTCGAGTAGTAACTGCACTGCTGATGGCTCCAGAACCTATCTGATGATATTCTTGGCTTGGAATATGGGTTCTTGGCGCTGTCAAAGAAGGTGTTGTGCGTAGTGAAGCTATTGGCATTGAATGACCCTTGAGAGGTTGCAATACTTGGAAACCTTGGTAGTCTTGGCTTAGGCTTCTGAACTTGAGGCCTGTGCTCAACATGATGATCAAACTGAGGACCAGCAGCATGCGGTCCAGTGGTAGGTGGTGGAGTCAGAATGGGCCACCGGACAGTAATGAGCTGATCATCTTGGTTGTATGCTTGCTCAATTGTATGGGGCCTAGGAGGCGGAACAGGAGCAGAGGCATTAGCTTTAGGCTGCAGATTTGCTTCAGGTGCACCACTGTCTTCAGGCACCATTGTGTCTTCAGGTGCCACATTAGCTTCAGCCATGACCTCGTCATTGGCTTCAGTGTTGGTGGTGGCAACCTCTGAATTTGTAACCTCCACTTCAGGAGATGGAGGGTCGGACACATTCTCCTCGAGAACAGGGGGTGTGGCAGTACGTTCATCTTCCGCTTGGGGTTGTTCTTCTCCTTGGGTGGTTCTTCTTTGGCTGATGCAGCCGGAATATCTTCAGCCGCGTTGGCTTCAGATTCTGAGGGGTTCACAGTAGGAGCAGCCTCAGGTATAGATGGTTGCTCTACTCCTTCTGGAACACATGGGGCGACGACTTGAGGCCTTGGTCCTTTGCGAAGCCTGCGAAAAGCTGGCGACGCCTGATGGGATAGAGGTTGTTGGGCCTCAAAGTCTTCATCTTCAAGCACCGAACTGGTGTCTTGAGTTGGCTGAGGTGTGGCTGGTGTATCCTGTGGATGATCAGCCCACGAGTCATCCTGTGCAATTGGCGTCAATGGACGACCAATGCTGACTCGTTTGCTGTTCGTAAGAACAGGCGAAGATTCAACATTGTACTCGATCTGAGGAAGGACTTCATCATCTTCAACATTGTCATGAGGACCAATGTCTTCAGCTGCGGTGGGGTCAACAACTGGAATGTCTTCAGCCTATGTGGGAGCAGGCTCATGAACAGTCATTCGACATTCTCTTTGGGCAGATGCAGGGCGAGCAACTGAGATGGGCTCGACAAAGATAGGCTCTTTGGAAGCAGCCTTATCCTTCTTGGTTTTGCGCTTCTTGGTGGGTGGAGCTTCATCAGTAGTTTGCTTGCGCTAGCGAGCTTATGCTTCAGCCACCTTTGTCTTCTTGAGCTTTGAAGCGGTTGGGGTTGCCTTAGGCTTCGTGCCAGTCATGCTAGCAGGGAAGACTATGCGAGGCATTTCCTGTCCTGATTCTTCAGCTTCGGGCACAGGTTGATTCTTCTTTTTCTTGGCAGCCATCCTTGGGTCAATGCCAGGACGTCCAAGGGCCTTACGCTTTTCAGCTTGATTGAACGCTTGAACGCATTTGGCAGCCAAGTCCTTGATTCGCTCACAAGAACCTTTAGCTTCATCATGACTCTGGCGAAAGGCTTCTTTGAGCTCATGCATCATAACTTTGAAGTTTTGAATTTCTTGTACGTTGAGCTTGTCCACATGCTTCTTGAACTGAGCCTTTTCATAGTCGATCTTTTGCTTCAGCTCAACAGTTCTCTGAGCCAGAGCCAGCTCAGAAGCAATGGCGCCATGGAATGAGACGCTGAGGCCAACTAGAAGTTGAAGATCGTCGAAGCTGAGGTTGGGGGTGTCAAACCATTCATCAATGAAGTTATTGAGCACTTCCACGTCAAAGAGCGGCAAATCATTGAAGATTTCAGCATCTTGCGTGCTCTTGATCAGTAGCTCCAGAGCATCGTCACCAAGATCTTCATCACTTGAGAGATCAAGGGCATCATTGGCAGTCTTTAGAACAACGTCAGGAGTGAGAGCTGGACTGAGGTTGTGTGATGGCTTCTTCTTCAGCTGTCTGCTCTTGGAGATGCGAGAGTGCTCCTCAGACCGCACACTTGGTGCTGGTGGAGCAGTTGCCAAAGGCTTCACTCTAGAAGCAATTGGTGGAGTGGTCTTCAAAGCCTTTGATTTCTTCTTCTTGGGCTTCGGTGTTGCAGGCGCTTCTTCAGAATCAGCATCTGCTGCAGGTTGATCCACATCCGCCCCTTGAACCTTGATGTGACTGATGAGGCCTTCTAAGTTGTAGAAGGGCCCAACCAGGTTTGGTTCAGCTTCGCGCGTGCCATTGGCGCGGGGCGCAGAGGGGCCAGGATTGAAGTCTAATCCCCAATGCTTCTTGTTCTCTTTGGCTGAGTTCTTGGCATATTGAAGATTTCGCTTAAACAGATTGTCGTCACGACACCAGAGCAGAGAGCTAGGATCAGCATCAGCAGGCTGAGGCCCTTAGACCATGCAAGGATAGAAGCCTTGAGCAATGGCTTCAACACGAGTCTTGGGGGAAAGATTTTTATAGGTGATATCTCCCCATGGATGCTTGATGGTGTTCTTTTTAGCATACTCTTGGGTCACGACCTGTACTTGAACCACTATTCAGCCCAGTATCTTCGAATCCATTGGATTCGTGTCTTCCTCTGATTATAATCCTCCTCTGGATCAGTCTTGTACATCTCAATGAGATCAGGAGGCAAATCAATGGAGGTGTTGCCATGGCGCTGTCTGCCACCCTTCCTAACTGTCTTGTCAGTTGCCATTGGCTTCAACCTGAAGGGCTTCAAACTGAATGGCTTCAAAACAGGCAAATGCTTCGGTCTGCTGGTCAGACAGGAACTGTCTTCAGGGGAGTGAATGTGACGCTGCAAAAATTCTGCAAATGAATGCAGACTATGAGAACCAAGGGATTCTCCCACGGTCATGTACCTGTGACAGCATTAGAGATGCGAGGGAAGGGGAAGAGGTCATATGCATTCTCAGAAGTTTTTGAAGATAAAATAGTTTTGAAGACTTTGACCTCATAGGGCGAAGACATTCACTGAGATGATGAGAGTTGGTTCCAGATTTGTACGAATCCACGCATAGGTACAAGTGAGGAATCTAACTATGTTTGAAGCATATGTGAATGTACTAGGCAGGATATGAGATGCACACATGATAGATCTATATATATATGTAGGCAGAAACCACTTGTGGTAAAAGAGATGAATCTTTATGGATCAAGAAGATGGTAAAAGGCAAGTTTTATTTACCACACGATGAACTGCTTAGACGGAGAGGAGTTGGATGCCCAGCAGTTCGATCTTCCGTGCCCTAACTTGGCGACGGAGGACAGCTACGGCGGTGGCAGAGTAGAAGATGTCCGCGACCGGCGTGAGGACGGCGTCGACGAGGTTGCGGCAGTGAAGCACTTCGTCGCCGGCGTCGTCGAGAGCTAGCGGAGGCGCTAGGGTTGGTCGAGGTGGAGAGGTGGTAGAAGAACTTTTGACCGTGATGGGACGTGCATTTATAGGCATGGGAGACGACACAACGCAATTACATAGGTGCCCCTGACGGTCACGTACGAGTGACACGTGGTGGTCATGTAACACATTGGGAGTTGTCCCACGATCCCACGTTCACCACGACTGTCGGAGTGGTCGTTCCGGCTTCTCCGGGTTTCAGGCATAAAGGATGGAGCATTAAAATCAGATTTAAAGTTTGTCTCCGTATCTTCTGCTGACAAGGATGCAGAGAAGATACTCGACAGTTTCAACAGAATGCATATGATTTGGGCAGTCGGAGTGTGAGATGAGAAAGCATAGAGAGGTTAGGGTCCGATCACATTCACTTAGTTCAAAAGATTCAAATACAAAGACATAGCTATAAGTGAATGCTGTTGAGGACATAACACAACTCTATGTATATATATCCTATATGAAGATAAACCAAGTGCAAAGACTTTGCAAATGTAACGCCATGAGAGACACTTCAAACAAGAATTTGGCGGTGGCGTTACCCACCGTATAGGAATTATTAGACCCAGACACGGCGCACAATTATCGTGGCGCTCCGAAGTCAAATTCCATGTTAAAGTATTCGCACTTACAATGTAAGTCTTCATTGATTGAAGATATACTTTACTTCGTGTGTTGCACATCTAAGTCATCAATATGCATAAGTGTTAGGATATGTGCCTGATTACAGGACATTTGAGGATTCTAAGATATTTAGCTCACACCGCAACTTGCAAAACCTTTTCTAATCCAAGGGCTTTGTGAAGATATCTGCCAGTTGCTCTTCAGTGTTGACGTGTATGATATCAATATCTTCCTTCATGACATGATCTCTGAGAAAGTGATGACGAATTTCAATGTTCTTTGTCTTCGAGTGCTGAACTGGGTTGTTGGCAATCTTGATAGCGCTTTCATTATCACAGTAGAGTGGCACATGCTTCATATGGACGCCATAGTCCTCGAGTGTTTGCTTCATCCAGAGAAGCTGAGCGCAGCAAGATCCAACATCAATGTATTCAGATTCAGCAGTGGAGAGTGATACACAGTTCTGCTTCTTTGAAGACCAACAGACAAGAGATCGTCCTAGAAAGTGACATGTGCCTGATGTGGACTTGCGATCAACCTTTTCACCAGCATAATCAACATCTGAGAATCCAACTAGATCAAATTCTGAGCCCTTTGGATACCATAATCCTAGTGTTGGGGTGTAAGCCAAATATAGAAGTATTCGCTTCACAGCTAAGTGATGCGACTCCTTTAGTGCCGCTTGATATCGAGCACACATGCAAACACTAAGCATAATATCTGGCCTAGATGCACATAAATAAATCAAAGAACCAATCATGGAGTGGTATACCTGTTGATCAAACTCTTTACCATTGGCGTCGGGACCCAGATGATGTTTAGCAGGCATTGGCGTCGAGTACCCTTTGCAGTCTTGCATTCCAAACTTTTTCAGGCAATCTTTAAGGTACTTCTCTTGAGATATGAAGATGTATTGCTTTGCTGACGAATTTGAAGACCAAGGAAGAACTTCAGCTCACCCATCATGGACATTTGATATTGCTCTTGCATCATGTGACCAAACTCATCACTGTATTTCTTGTCAGTGCAGCCGAAGATAATGTCGTCCACATAGATTTGGCAGACAAATAGCTCACCATCATATGTCTTCGTGAAGAGTGTGGGGTCTAGGGATCCAGGTTTGAAGCCTTTGCTCTTCAGGAAGTCTTTGAGTGTGTCATACCAAGCACGAGGCGCTTATTTGAGGCCATAGAGTGCCTTGTTGAGCTTGTATACCATATCAAGATGTTTTGGATCTTCAAAGCCAGGTGGTTGTGCAACATACACTTCTTCTTCAATCCTTCCATTGAGAAAGGCACTCTTTACGTCCATTTGATATATAAGTATGTTGTGATGATTTGCATAGGCTAGGAGTATACGAATAGCTTCAAGTCTAGCCACAGGAGCAAATGTTTCATCGAAGTCAATCCCTTCGACTTGAGTGTATCCTTGAGCAACGAGACGAGCTTTGTTTCTGACCACTTGACCATGCTCATCTTGCTTGTTGTGATAGATCCATTTTGTGCCTATTATGTTGTGCTTGCGAGGGTCAGGACGCTTGACAAGTTCCCACACATTGTTCAGCTCAAACTGTTGAAGCTCTTCTTGCATTGCTTGAATCCATTTGGGTTCCATAAAAGCTTCAGCAACTTTCTTGGGTTCAGATATTGAGACAAACGCAAAGTGCCCACAGAAATTTGCAAGCTGTGTTGCTCTTGAGCGAGTCAGTGGACCAGGAGAATTTATGCTATCAATTATCTTTTCAACTTGTACTTCATTTGCTACACGAGGATGAGCTGGACGAAGATTTTGCTCTTGCTGTACATTGTCATCATCAGGAGTGTTGTCTTCAGGCTGAGCATTGTCGTCAGGTTGATTTGGAGCAGAGATGATGAGTTCCTCGTCAGGTTGTTCTTCAGAAGGCATGATCTCACCAGTTCCCATTAGCTTAATGGATTCATTTGGTGAAGCCTCATCTAGCACATTTGGTAGGGACTCTCTTTGTGAACCATTTGTCTCATCAAACCGCACATCCACAGTTTCAACAGTTTTATAAAGAAAGATGTTGAAGACTCTGTAGGAGTGTGAATCCTTTCCATATCCGAGCATGAAGCCTTCATGTGCTTTTGGTGCAAATTTTGACTTGTGACGAGGATCCTTGATCCAGCACTTAGCTCCAAATACTCTGAAGTAACTTACGTTAGGCTTCTTTCCAGTGAGGAGTTCATAGGATGTTTTCTTCAGAAGCTTGTGAAGATAAACACGGTTGATGATATGACATGCAGTATCAATAGCTTCGGGCCAGAACCTTCTTGGTGTCTTGTATTCATCGAGCATCGTTCTATCCATCTCAATTAGAGTTTTGTTCTTGCGCTCAACGATCCCATTTTGCTGAGGTGTATATGGGGCTGAGAATTCATGGGTGATTCCCATTTCATCCAGATAAAGATCGAGCCCAGTGTTCTTGAACTCAGTGCCATTGTCACTTATGATATGCTTGATCTTGATGCCATAGTTGTTCATGGCACGGTTGGCGAAGCGTCTGAAGACATCTTGCACTTCAGTCTTGTAGAGTATTATGTGCACCCATGTGTATCTTGAATAATCATCAACAATGACGAAGCCATAGAGACAGGCTGTGGTAGAGAATGTGGAGTAGTGAGTAGGGCCAAATAAGTCCATGTGAAGCAGCTCGAAGGGTTTGGATGTCGTCATAATTGTCTTCGAGGAATGCTTGGCTCTAGTCATCTTCCCAGCTTCACAGGCACCACATAGATGATCTTTCTTGAACTTGACTTCCTCGATGCCTATGACATGCTTCTTCTTTGCGAGAGTCTGCAAGTTCCTCATGCTAGCATGTCCTAGCCTCCGATGCCAGAGCCAGCACTCTGAAGCTTTTGCTAGAAGACATACGACCATCTGCGGTCCAGCTGAGAAATCTACCATATACAGATCACCTTTTCTGTATCCTTCAAATACTAAAGACTTGTCAGATTCCATTAGTACAAGGCAACAAAATTTACCAAAGATCACAATCATGTTTAAGTCACAAAGCATTGAGACATACATTAGGTTGAAGCCAAGAGATTCAACAAGCATGACTTTATCCATGTGCTGATCTCTTGAGATTGCAACTCTACCTAGACCCAACACTTTGCTTTTACCAGTATCAGCAAATGTGATGTGACTCTTGTTAGATGGACGTAAGGTTGAGTCCATGAGAAGATTTCGATCACCAGTCATATGATTTGTGCATCCGCTATCCATAATCCATTCTGAAGACTTTGGTGTCACTCCCTACAATGCAATTAGGAGGATAGGCTTCACCAAAAGCCATTATGAAGCATAAACATTTGACATATAAGTGGATTATGAAAGCTTAGACGAAGGTTAGAACTGATAAGATGTTCAGCAAGTGATTCATGAATAGTATGAGCAGCAAGTCATTGGGGCATTTGATCTTGTGCCCTACAAGTGTTTTAGGTCCCCAGCAATAGCATCAGAAGCTTTTGATTTTCGGCTGGAGACCTTTCCCTGTAAGAGAAAGTTAGTTCTTCTTAACCACCCACATTTTCAGGGGTGGCTTAGAAGCAATGAGTCTAAGAGCAGCATCTGAGAATTTTGGCTTTGGAGCCCTAGCAAATAATCTTGCAGGAGGAGAATAATACTCATAAGAATAGGCAGAAAAATTCTTTGTTTTATGAATATAGCGGTTTGAAGAAACACACTCATATTCATGGGTCTGAGTATGGTTTCCCTGCAAAACATCCGCGTTAGGGTGACTCAGGTGAGTCCTTTGTCTGTATGAAGCCTTGGAACCATATGAAACCTTTGATCTGGGGTTTGTCTTCACCCCAGGAGGTGTCATGTTAACATTTGCTGGAAGTTTCTCAAGACAACCTTTGGGTACCCAGATCTTCTTCATAGGTGGCCCGTTCCTGCAGTTAGTACCAATATACCTGACAAACACTTCACCATTTTGATTCTTAAACAGTTTATAGTTTGCATCAAAGGATTCATCAATGATAACAGAATTAGCACAAGTGAAGCCAGATAAGGTAGATGGATCCACTGAAGGTTCCTTTGCAGCAACCCATGTGGTTTTGGGATACTGCTCAGGCTTCCATTATGAACCATCAACATTCATTTTCCTGTCGAACCCAACACCCTCTTTCCTAGGGTTTCGGTTCAGTATCTGCTTTTTGAGGACATCACATAGAGTCTGATGCCCTTTGAGGCTTTTGTACATCCCTGTTTCAAGCAAAGTCTTCAACCTAGCATTTTCATCAGCAATAGTAGTGGTATCCTCAGCAGAGGGGTTAGTTACCACATCAACAGTTGAAGATATTGCAACAGTAGCAGCAGAAGAACATTCAGCAACAGATGTAGCGTTATCACGCTCAATGCATTTTAGACATGGTGGTTCAAACTTTTCATGAGAAGCACTGACATGTTGAGCAAGTAATGAATCATGCTCCTTCTGAAGATCTTCATAACATCATCTTAGCTTTTCATGATCGGATAAGAGAGTGTTATGAAGACTTTGAAGCGTATTTAACTTAGCCTAAAGCCTCTGAAGACTTTCAGCTAAGTTTTTCGACTGATCCATTTCTTCACCCAACATATCATTGCTCTTATTAAGCATTTTTTGAGCCTTTTCCAGAGCAATTTTTTGTTTAGTGGCAAGGGAAGCTAGCTTGACATAGCTGGGTCCAAATTCATCACCAGATCCATCATTACTAGATTCAGATGGATAGCATTCGGTTACATTGGCACCTTTTGACATAAGACATGGTGCAGAGGATGATGGTTCTGGATCGAAAGTCATCGTCTTGAGAGATTCCTTGAATTTCTCTAACCCAGAATCATCACGAGTTCGATGACCTTCATAGACTTCAGAGAGACGGTCTCAGATAAGCTTCGCATGATCAAGATGCATGATGTTCCTGAACTGATCTTGAGACAGGCAGGAGCAGATGACGTCCTTCGCTGTGAGATTGAGAAGAGTGAACTTGCGAATGTCATCAGCTTCTGCTCTCTTGCATAGATCGGTAAGACCAATCTCAGTGACAGTCCACAACTCACTGTTAATCGCCATGAGACGTTTCTTCATCATGGCCTTCCACTTGGGATACTCGTGACCGTCAAACATGGGGCAAGACACTATCTTCATTCCTGCGGTCGACATAACTAAAACTCCTGGTGGTTAAACCGAATCACACAGAACAACGGAGTACTTTGCTCTGATACCAATTAAAAGCGCAATATATCGACTAGAGGGGGGGGGGTGAATAGGCGATTTTTATGAAATGCTTCAAAACATGGTAGTTTTGAAGACAAAAGATAAACTCAATCCTATTAGTATGCAGCGGAAAGTAGACTACACTAGACTAGCCATAGTCATGTATTCAATGAAATGAAAGCACTAAGACTAATAGCAACTAGGCAGTAGGGATCATGATGGAAGAAGGAATGAAGCCAATCACAACAAGTAGATACTCAGTGAAGTCAATCAGATAAGGCAAGCATGCAATGACTTCACAACATAGAGCAGTAAGTAAAGGGAAGGAAAGGATAGAACCAGTAGCTCGGGGAAGACAGTGATTTGTTAGACCAGTTCCAGTTGCTGTGACAACTGTACGTCTGGTTAGGGAGGCTGAGATTTAACTCAGAAGACCGCGTCTTCACCTTGTTCCCCTTGAGCTAAGGACACCTAGTCCTCGCCCAATCACTCTGGTAAGTCTTCAAGGTAGACTTCCAAACCTTCACAGACTTCGTTCACCGGCGATCCACAATGACTCTTGGATGCTCAGAACGCAACGCCCAACCGGCTGGAGGAAACACAGTCCTCAAGTGTAATAAGTCTTCAGGTCACACAGACAGAAAGACTTCAGTGATGCCTAACACTCTTTGGCTCTGGGTGTTTTGGCTTTGTCCTCGCAAGGATTTCTCTCTCAAATGCTTCGGAGGTGGGTTGCTCTCAAACGAAAAAAGCCGTGTAATAACTCTGAGCAGCCACCAATTTATGGTGTAGGGGGTAGGCTATTTATAGCCACTGGGCAACCCGACCTGATTTTTCCGAAGTGACCCTGGGTCACTATGGAACTGACACGTGTTCCAACGGTCAGATTTCAAACACACACGGCAACTTTACTTGAGCTGCAAGTAAAGCTGACTCATCCGGCTCTGGATAAGATTTGCTCTCATTGTCTTCGCTCGAAGACATGGGATTTGGTTGAGCATCACTTCAGTCACTCTGACTTAGTTCACTTGGACCCCACTTAACAGTACGGTGGTTCCTATGACTCAACAAAGAAGAAAAGGAAACAACGAAACATCTACGTCTTCGCTCCCCATAGTCTTCACACAATGTCTTCTCATGTCATAGTCTTCAATATGATTATCTTCATATACCACCACTGATGTCAGTGTCTTCATACATTTTTAGGGGTCATCTCCGGTAGGTAAACCGAATCAATGAGGGACTACTACCTGTGTTCGTAACTTGAGGATTATCCTCATTGCCGCACAGAATAATTATGTCCTGGAAGCACCGCTAGCTGACAGGCCTGCTGCAGGAGCAACTCCGGACGTTATGAACGTCTGGCAAGCTTATTCTGATGACTACTCGATAGTTCAGTGTGCCATGCTTTACGGCTTAGAATCGAGACTTCAAAGATGTTTTGACCGTCGTGGAGCATATGAGATGTTCCAAGAGTTGAAGTTAATATTTCAAGCAAATGCCCGAATTGAGAGATATGAAGTCTCCAATAAGTTCTATAGCTGCAAGATGGAGGAGAACAGTTCTATCAGTGAACACTTACTCAGAATGTGTGGGTACTAAAATCACATGACTCAACTTGGATACAAAGTTGATGAAGATAGTGTTATTGATAGAGTTCTTCAATCACTGCCACCAAGCTATAAAGGCTTCATGATGAACTATAATATGCAAGGGATGCAGAAGACTATTCCCGAGCTCTTCGCTATGCTCAAAGCTGCGGAGGTAGAAATCAAAAAGGAGCATCAAGTGTTGATGGTTAACAAGACCACTAGTTTCAAGAAAAAAGGCAAGGGAAAGAAGGGGAACTTCAAGAAGAATAGCAAGCTAGTTGCTACTCCCGCGAAGAAACCCAAGTCTGGAGCCAAGCCTGGAACTAAGTGCTTCTACTGCAAAGGGACTGGACACTGGAAGCGGAACTTCACCAAGTATTTGGCGAATAAGAAGGATGGCAAAGTGAAAAAGGTATATTTGATATACATGTTATTGATGTGTACCTTACTAATGCTCGTAGTAGCACCTGGGAATTTGATACTGATTCGGTTGCTAATATTTGTAACTCGAAACAGGGGCTACGGATTAAACGAAGATTGGCTAAGGACGAGGTGACGATGCGTGTGGGAAATGGTTCAAAAGTCGATGTGATCGCCGTCGGCATGCTACCTCTACATCTACCATCAGGATTAGTTTTAGACCTAAATAATTGTTATTTGGTGCCAGCGTTGAGCATGAACATTATATATGGATCTTGTTTGTTGCGAGATAGTTATTCATTTAAATCAGAGAATAATGGTTGTTCTATTTATATTAGTAATATGTTTTATGGTCACGCACCCTTGATGAATGGTCTATTTTTGTTGGATCTCGATCGTAGTGATACACATATTCATAATATTGAAGCCAAAAGATGCAAAGTTGATAATGATAGTGCTACTTATTTGTGGCACTGCCGCTTAGGTCATATTGGTGTAAAGCGCATGAAGAAACTCCATGCTGATGGACTTTTGGAATCACTTGGTGCTTGCGAACCATGCCTCATGGGCAAGATGACAAAGACTCTGTTCTCCGGAACAATGGAGCGAGCAACTGACTTATTGGAAATCATACATATTGATGTATGCGGTCCAATGAGTGTTGAGGCTCGCGGCGGGTATCGTTATTTTCTGACCTTCACAGATGATTTTAGCAGATATGGGTATATCTACTTGATGAAGCACAAGTCTGAAACATTTGAAAAGTTCAAAGAATTTCAGAGTGAAGTAGAGAATCATCATAACAAGAAAATAAAGTTTCTACGATCTGATCGCGGAGGCGAATATTTGAGTTATGAGTTTGGTCTTCATTCGAAACAATGTGGAATAGTTTCACAACTCACGCCACCTAGAACACCACAGCGTAACGGTGTGTCCGAACATCGTAACCGTACTTTATTAGATATGTTGCGATATATGACGTCTCTTACCAATTTACCACTATCGTTTTGGGGTTATGCTTTAGAGACAGTTGCATTCACGTTAAATAGGGCACCATCTAAATCCGTTGAGACGACGCCTTATGAACTATGGTTTGGCAAGAAACCCAAGTTGTTGTTTCTTAAAGTTCGGGGTTGCGATGCTTATGTGAAAAAGCTTCAACCTGATAAGCTCGAACCCAAGTCGGAGAAATGTGTCTTCATAGGATACCCAAATGAAACTGTTGGGTACACCTTCTATCATAGATCCGAAGGCAAGATATCCGTTGCTAAGAATGGATCCTTTCTAGAGGAGGAGTTCCTCACGAGAGAAGTGAGTGGGAGGAAAGTAGAACTTGCTGAGGTAATTGTACCTCCTCCCGAATGGGAAAGTAGTTCATCACAGAAATCAGTTCCAGTGATTCCTACACCAATTAGTGAGGAAGCTAATGATGATGATCATGAAACTTCAGATCAATTTACTACTGAACCTCGTAGGTCAACCATAGTACGTTTTGTGCGAGAGTGGTACGGTGACCCTGTTCTGGAAGCCATGTTACTAGACCATGATGAACCTACGAACTATGAGGAAGCGATGATGAGCCCAGACTCCGCAAAATGGCTTGAGGCCATGAAATCTGAAATGGGATCCATGTATGAGAACAAAGTGTGGACTTTGGTTGAATTGCACCATGATCGGCAAGCCATTGAAAATAAATGGATCTTTAAGAGGAAGACTTACACCGATGGTAATGTTACTGTCTACAAAGCTCGACTTGTTGCGAAAGTTTTGCGACAAGTTCAAGGAGTTGACTACGATGAGAATTTCTCACCCGTAGCGATGCTTAAGTTTATCCGAATCATGTTAGCAATTGTCGCGTTTTATGATTATGAAATCTGGCAAATGGATGTCAAAACTACATTCCTTAATGGATATCTCAAAGAAGAGTTGTATATGATGCAACCAGAAGGTTTTGTCGATCCTAAAGGTGCTAACAAAGTGTGTAAGCTCTAGCGATCCATCTATGGACTGGTGCAAGCATCTCAGAGTTGGAATATGCGCTTTGATGAGGTGATCAAAGCATATGGCTTTTATACATACTTACGGTGAAGCTTGTATTTATAAGAAAGTGAGTGGGAGCTCTATAGCATTTCTGATATTATATGTGGATGACATATTATTGATGGGAAATGATATAGAATTTCTGGATGGCATAAAAGGATACTTGAATAAGAATTTTTCAATGAAAGACCTCGGTGAAGCTGCTTATATATTAGGCATCAAGATCTATAGAGATATATCAAGATGCTTCATTGGACTTTCACAAAGCACATACCTTGATAAAGTTTTGAAGAAGTTCAAAATGGATCAGTCAAAGAAAGGGTTCTTGTCTGTATTACAAGGTGTGAACTTGAGTAAGACTCAATGCCCGACCACTGCAGAAGATAGAGAGAAAATGAAAGTCATTCCCTATGCTACAGCCATAGGTTGTATCATGTATGCAATGTTGTGTACCAGACCTGATGTGTGCCTTGCTATAAGTTCAGCAGGGAGGTACCAAAGTAATCCACGAGTGGATCACTGGACAATGGTCAAGAACATCCTGAAGTACCTAAAAAGGACGAACGATATGTTTCTCATTTATCGAGGTGACAAAGAGCTCGTTGTAAATGGTTACGTCGATGCAAACTTTGACACTGATTCGGATGACTCTAAGTCACAAACCGGATACGTATTTTTGTTGAACGGTGGAGCTGTCAGTTGGTGCAGTTCCAAGCAGAGCGTCGTGGCGGGATCTACGTGTGAAGCAGAGTACATAACTTCTTCGGAAGAAGCAAATGAAGGAGTCTGGATGAAGGAGTTCATATCCGATCTAGGTTTAATACCTAGTGCATCGGGTCCAATGAAAATCTTTTGTGACAACACTGGAACAATAGCCTTGGCGAAGGAATCCAGGTTTCACAAGAGAACCAAGCACATCAAGAGACGCTTCAACTCCATCCGCGATCAAATCAAGGAGGGAGACATAGAGATTTCCAAAATAAATACGGATCTGAATGTCGCAGACCCGTTGACTAAGCCTCTTCCATGAGAAAAACATGACCAACATCAAGACTCCATGGGTGTTAGAATCATTACTATGTAATCCAGATTATTGACTCTAGTGCAAGTGGGAGACTGAAGGAAACATGCCCTAGAAGCAATAGTAAAGTTGTTATTTATATTTCCTTATATATCATGATAAATATCTTTTATTCATGCTAGAATTGTATTAACCGAAAACTTGATACATGTGTGAATACATAGACAAAACAGAGTGTTCCTAGTATGCCTCTTCTAGACTAGCTCGTTAATCAAAGATGGTTATGTTTCCTAACCATGGACATGTGTTGTCATTTGATAAACGGGATCACATCATTAGGAGAATGATGTGATGGACAAGACCCATCCGTTAGCTTAGCACTATGATCGTTTAGTTTTATTGTTATCGCTTTCTTCATGACTTATACATGTTCCTCTTACTATGAGATTATGCAACTCCCGAATACCGGAGGAACACCTTTTGTGCTATCAAACGTCACAAAGTAACTTGGTGATTATAAAGATGCTCTACAGGTGTTTCCAAAAGTGTTTGTGGTGTTGGCATAGATCAAGATTAGGATTTGTCACTTCGAGTGTCGGAGAGGTATCTCTGGGCCCTCTCGGTAATACACATCATAATAAGCCTTGCAAGCAAATGACTAATGAGTTAGTCACGAGATGTTGTATTACGGAACGATTAAAGAGACTTGCTGGTAACGAGATTGAACTAGGTATGATGATACCGACGATCGAATCTCGGGCAAGTAACATACCGATGACAAAAGGAACAACGTATGTTGTCATACGGTTTGACCGATAAAGATCTTTGTAGAATATGTAGGAGCCAATATGAACATCCAGGTTCTCCTATCGGTTATTGACTGGAGATGTGTCTCGGTCATGTCTACATAGTTCTCGAACCCGTAGGGTCCGCACGCTTAACGTTCGATGATGATCAATATTATGAGTTTATGTGTTTTGATGTACCGAAGGTTGTTCGGATTCCCGGATGAGATCACAGACATGACGAGGAGTCTCGAAATGGTCGAGACATAAAGATTCATATATTGGAAAGTTATGTTTGGACACCCGAAAGGTTTCAGATAGGTTCGGGCATTTTCCGGAGTACCGAGGGGTTACCGGAACCCCCCGGGGAGTCTATGGTCCTTATTGGGCCCTAGTGGAGCAAGAGGGCAGCAAGCATGTGGTGGGGCGCGCCCCCTAGGCCCGAACCGAATTGGTTTAGGGTTTGGGGGGGGGGGGCGGCCCCCCTTTCCTTCTCCTCTCCTCCTCTTTCCTCCTTCTCCTAGTAGGACTAGGAAAGGATGGAACCTACTACTACTAGGAGTACGACTCAACCCCTTGGGTGCGCCCCCTATGACCAGCCCTCCTCCTCCCTCCCTCCTTTATATACGTGGGGAGGGGCACCCCATAGACACACAAGTTGATTTCTTAGCCGTGTGTGGTGCCCCCCTCTACAGTTACATCATATTGTCGTAGTGCTTAGGCGAAGCCCTGCGTCGGTAACTTCATCATCATCGTCACTATGTCGTCGTGCTGACGAAACTCTCCCTCAACCTCAACTGGATCAATAGTACGAGGGACGTCACTGAGCTGAACGTGTGCAGATCGCGGAGGTGCCGTGCATTCGGTACTTGATCGGTTGGATCATGAAGATGTTCGACTACATTAACCGCGTTACTAAACTCTTCCGCTTTTGGGCTACGAGGGTACGTGGACGCACGCTCCCCGCTCATTGCTATGCTTCGCCTAGATAGATCTTGCGTGATCGTAGGTAATTATTTTGAAATACCACGTTCCCCAACACCTCGTTCTCTTGATCCAGCAAGATGTCGAGTAAATAGATGAGTTCCGTTAGCACGACGACGTGGTGACGGTGATGGTGATGTGATATGCGCAGGGCTTCGCCTAAGCACTACGAAGATATTACCGTGGAAAAAATTGTGGAGGGGGGCGCTGCACACAGCTAGCAGATGTTGTTGTTTGTTCTAGGCGCCCCCTTTCCCGGATATATATAGGTTGGAGGGGGAAGAGGCAGCCAAGGGGGGTGCCCCAAGTAGGCCGAATCCTAGTTGGGGTTCCACCCCAATTCGGCCCCTTCCTTATTTTGGCACTAGGAGAAGGAAGGAGGAGGTGGCGCCCCCCTTCCTTTCTCCCTTGAGGAGGTGAAGGAAGGAGGGACTTGCCGTCCTCCCTTTCCTTCCCTAGGGCTGTCCGGCCTAGTGAAGGGGCGCACCAGCCCCTCGTGGGCTAGTCTGTCCCCCCCATGGCCCATTAAGCCCATATCTTTTGCCGGGGGCACACGGAACCCCTTCCGGTCACCCGATATGTATCTGGTACCCTCTGGAACATTTTTGGTGTCCGAATACCATCATCCTATATATCAATATTTACCTCTTGACCATTTCGAGACTCCTCGTCATGTCCGTGAACTTATCCGAGACTCCGAACAACATTCGGTCACCAAATCACATAACTCATATAATACAATATCGTCATCAAACGTTAAGCATGTGGACCCTACGGGTTCGAGAACTATGTAGACATGACCGAGACACTTCTCCGATCAATAACCAATAGCGGAACCTAGATGCTCATATTGTCTCCCACATATTCTACGAAGATCTTCATCGGTCAAACCGTAATGACAACATACGTTATTCCCTTTGTCCATCGGTATGTTACTTGCCCGAGATTCGATCATCAGTGTCTTCATACCTAGTTCAATCTCGTTACCGCCAAGTCTCTTTACTCATTCCGTAATACATCATCCCGAGACTAACTCATTAGTCATTTGCTTGCAAGGCATATTACGATGTGCATTACCGAGAGGGCCCAGAGATACCTCTCCGATACTCGGAGTGACAAATCCTAATCTCGATCTATGCCTACTCAACAAAAACCTTCGGAGATATCTGTAGAGCATGTTTATAATCACCCAGTTACATTGTGACATTTGATAGCACACAAAGTATTCCTCTGGTATCCGGGAGTTGCATAATCTCATAGTCGGAGGAATATGCATTTGACACGAAGAAAGCAATAGTAGTAAAACTAAATGATCATTATGCTAAGCTAACGAATGGGTCTTGTCCATCACATCATTCTCCTAATGATGTGATCACGTTATCAAATGACAACTCATGTCCATGGTTAGGAAACCTTAACCATCTTTGATCAACGAGCTAGTCAAGTAGAGGATCACTAGGGATACATGAAGGAAATATGCCCTGGAGGCAATAATAAAGTAGTTGTTTATATTTCCTTATATCATGATAAATGTCTATTATTCATGCTAGAATTGTATTAATCGGAAACTTGATACATGTGAGGATACATAGACAAAATACCAAGTCCCTAGTAAGCCTCTACTAGACTAGCTTGTCAATCAAAGATGGTTAAGTTTCCTGACCATAGACATGTGTTGTCATTTGATTAACGGGATCACATCATTAGGATAATGATGTGACATACATGACCCATCTGTTAGCTTAGCATATTGATCGTTCAGTTTTTATTGCTACTGCTTTCTTCATGTCAAATACATATTCCTCCGACTATGAGATTATGCAAATCCCGGATACCAGAGGAAAGACTTGTGTGCTATCAAATGTCACAATGTAACTGGGTGATTATAAACATGCTCTATGGGTATCTCCGAAGGTGTTTGTTGGGTTGGCATAGATCGAGATTAGGATTTGTCACTCCGAGTATCAAAGAGGTATCTCCGGGACCTCTCGGTAATGCACATCATAAGAAGCCTTGCAAGCAATGGGACTAATGAGTTAGTTGCGGGATGATGCATTACAGAATGAGTAAAGAGACTTGCCGGTAATGATATTGAACTAGGTATGAAGATACCGACGATCGAATCTCGGGCAAGTAACATACCGGTGAAAAAGGGAATAACGTATGTTGTCATTACGGTTTGATCGATAAAGATCTTCATAGAATATGTACGAGCCAATATGAGCATCCAAGTTCCGTTGTTCGTTATTGACTAGAGAGGTGTCTCGGTCATGTCTACATAGTTCTCGAACCCATAGGGTCCGCACGGTTAACGTTCGATGACGATTTGTATTATATGAGTTATGTGATTTGGTGACTGAATGTTGTTCGGAGTCCCGGATGAGATCACGGCCATGACGAGGAGTCTCTAAATGGTCGAGAGATAAACAATGATATATTGGAAGATAGTATTCGGACACCAGAAGAGTTCCGAGGGGTATCAGATACATATGGGAGTACCGGGGGTTATCGGAACCCCCGGGGGAAGTTATTGGCCTTATTGGCCATGGGAGGGAGGCACACCAGCCCACATAGGGGTGGCGCACCCCCCACATGGAAGGAGGACGAATAGCACTAGGATAAGGGGGCGGCACCCCCCTTTCCTTCTCCTCCTCCCTCTCCTTCCCCCTTTAGAAGGAAGGGGGGGGGGGGCGAATCCTACTAGGAGTCCAAGTGGGACTCCTCCCCCACTTGGGGCATGCCTAGGGCCGGCCTCCTCCCCCTCTCTCTCTTTTATATACGTGGGGAGGGGCACCTCCAACACACATCAATTGTTCCAAGCCCTGTGCGGCACCCCCTCCACATTTTGCTCCTCAGATCATATTCACGTAGTGCTTAGGCGAAGCCCTGCGCGGATTACTTCACCATCACCGTCACCACGCCATCGTGCTGATGGAACTCTCCCTCGACACTTTGTTGGATCAAGAGTTCGAGGGATGTCATTGAGCTGGACGTGTGCAGAATTCGGAGGCGCCGTACGTTCGGTGCTTGATCAGTTTAATCGAGAAGACGTTCGACTACATCAACCACGTTAAGTAAACGCTTCCGCTTTCGGTCTACGAGGGTACGTGGACACACTCTCCCCTTAACGTTGCTCTCCATCTCCTAGATAGATCTTGCGTGATCATAGGATTTTTTGTGAAATTGCATGCTACGTTCACAACAGTGGTATCAGAGCCAGGTCTATGCATAGATGATATGCACGAGTAGAACACAAAGAGTTGTGGGCGGTGATAGCCATACTGCTTACCACCAACCTCTTATTTTGATTCGGCGGTATTGTTGGATGAAGCGGCCTGGACCAACCTTACATGACCACGTTCATGAGACCGGTTCCACCAACAGACATGCAACTAGTTTTGCATAAAGGTGGCTGTCGGGTGTCTATTTCTCCTACTTTAGTTGAATCGAATTTGTCTGCAGCCGATCCTTGTTGAAGGTTAAAACAGCAAACTTGACGAAACATCGTTGTGGTTTTGATGCGTAGGTAAGAACGGTTCTTTCTAGAAGCCCGTAGCAGCCACATAAAACTTGCAACAACAAAGTAGAGGATGTTTAACTTGTTTTTGCAGGGCATGTTGTGATGTGATATGGTCAAGACGTGATGAGTTATACGTTATTGTATGAGATGATCATGTTTTGTAAATTATCGTCAACCAGCAGGAGCCTTATGGTTGTCTCTTTATTGTATCAAATACAAACGCCATGTAATTGCTTTACTTTATCACTATGAGTTAGCGATAGTAGTAGAAGCAATAGTTGGCGAGACGACCACGACGCTATGATGAAGATCAAGGTGTCAAGCCGGTGACGATGGAGATCATGAAGGTGCTTTGGAGACGGAGATCAAAAGCACAAGATGATGATGGCCATATCATGTCACATATTTTTGATTGCATGTGATGTTTTTCTTATTATGCATCTTATTTTGCTTAGTACGGCGGTAGCATTATAAGATGATCCCTTACTAAAATTTCAAGGTACAAGTGTTCTCCCTGAGTATGCACCATTGCGACAGTTCGTCATGATGAGACACCACGTGATTATTGGGTGTGATAAGCTCTACGTTCACATACAATGCGTGCAAGACAGTTTTGCACATGCGGAATACTAAGAGGATCGAAGAAGAGGTATCTAGAGGGGGGTGATTAGACACTCAACAAGAAAGGTAGGAGTTTTTAAGTTCTTTGAGTTGTGGTAGAGTTTTTATCACAATTTCAAACATTCACAATACATTTCAAGCAAGCATGCCAAGAGTATAGGAGCAACGAAAAGTAAAGCATGCAAGTTGCAAGAAAGTAAAGGGATGGGATTGGAGTGTGCAAACGCAATTGGAGACACGGATGTTTTTGGCATGGTTCCGATAGGTGGTGCTATCGTACATCCACGTCGATGGAGACTTCAACCCACGAAGGGTAACGGCTGCGCGTGTCCACAGAGGGCTCCACCCACAAAGGGTCCAACCTTGTCTATCCCACCATGGCCATCACCCACGAAGGACTTGCCTCACTAGGGTAGATCTTCACGAAGTAGGCGATCTCCTTCCCCTTACAAACTCCTTGGTTCAACTCCACAATCTTGTCGGAGGATCCCAAGGGACACCTAACCAATCTAGGAGACACCACTCTCCAAAAGGTAATAGATGGTGTGTTGATGATGAACTCCTTTCTCTTGTGCTTCAAATGATAGTCTCCCCAACACTCAACTCTCTCTCATAGATTTGGATATGGTGGAAAGATTTTCGATGGGAACGACACCTATGGGATCACAAGAATCCCTACTACGGTTAGCGGGGCGCGGGGTTGAGAGAAGAGCGGATCAAACAGATAGCACACGGTTCGTTTATCCAGGTTTGGGCCACGAGGATGCGTAAAACCCTACTCCTGCTTTGGTGGATTGTATATCTGTGTTCTTCAGCTAGCTATGGGGCGTGAGGAGCTCCAAAAAGCCGAATCCTCCTCTTGGTCGCCTCGGGCCTCCTTTTATAGAAAAAGGGGTTGCCACAGTGGCACACAGGAGGTTGAAAGGGTACAGAGATGCGAGTTTATCCCTCGCATTACATGACAAGGTGCATTTATGCGTCTTGCTTAGGTGTCCTTGCTTTATCAAGGACAGGGAGAGATCTGTCTTGTCCGTCGCCGCTCCTTCTTGTGTCGACACGCGCCCTAGCCAGCGATGCCTGAGATGCCATGTAGGTAGGCAGGCAGCTGAGGTGGCGCAATGGTGGGTCTTCACGAAGATCTGCATGCCGCCACGCAGGTGCCTGCCCAGCTGGTTGGGTCGGCAGCTGCATAAGGCGGTGGAAGTTTAGTCGGTGTGGGCCTGATGGTGGCCCTGCGGATGTCCTTGGCAAGGGCCTTGCCGGGGCCCCGGCAAGGGTCTTGCCGCGGCGCCTGCTGCCATCCCCGGCAAGGTGCTTGCCGGAGGTCTTGTGGTCTTCCTTGGCTGGGATCCCGCCAAGGGTCGTCGTCTTCTTAGTGCGTATCTGATCTTGAATGTCTTCACAAAGATCTGCATGCCACTATGGGGATGTCTCCTGAATCCTTGCCCTATGGGGGCAGCGGACTCAAGGGTGATTTGCGCCGTAGGCGTGGGGCGAGTTGCCGTGGCAAGGGTCTTGCCGGGGCTGCTAAAGCCGGCCCCGGCAAGGATCTTGCCGGGGGAGCCCATCTCGTCCCTTGGCTCTTCGTGGTCTTGGCTTTGGTGTTGCTCCAGTTCCATCGAGCTTCGGTCTCACCCTAGCTCACCTCCCTTGCCTTGCTTGGTGTGGTGGTGCCCGCCGCTCAGACTGCCCGTGCACAGTTATAGGGGTACAAAAAGTGTACCCCTCTTTTTTGTACACCGACAAAGATGATTTGAGTGGAAAGTGATACGTCTCAAATGTATCTACTTTTCCAAACACTTTTGATATTGTTTTGACCTCATTCTTGCATGATTTGAACTAAACTAACCCGGACTGACGCTGTTTTCAGCAGAGCTGCCTGTATGGTTTTATTGTGTGCAGGAAAACGGATTTTTAGGTATCTCAGAAAAATCCACGAAAAATCACAGAAAATCCACGCACCCGAAGAAACCCGGAGCCAGAAGAGGGACCAGAGGGGGGCCAGGGGGTGCCCAGGCGCCCTGTGGGCGCGGCCCACCCCCTGGCCACGCCGGGGGGTCGCCTGGGTGGGCCCCACCTCCCCTGGTTCCCTACTTCGACCCGTATTTTAGCTCGTGACGGAAAAACCCCAGATCAGAAGTTCTTTTCGCAGTTTTCGTCGTGGAGCCGCCGCCACCCTGTGTTCTTCTTCGGGGGGGCTAATCTGGAGGCTGAATTGGCCTCCGGAGAGGGGAGATCGTCGCCATCGTCATCATCATCACCACTCCATCATCCCTCCATGACTTCTCCTTCCATGTGTGAGTAATCCCATGCTGTAGGCGAAGGGGATGGTAGGGATTGGATGAGTTACATCATGTAATAGTTTGTCAGATCGTTGGGGGCATGTTGCCTATCATCTACTATGGTGTTTATCATCTTTGCTTCAACTTGTTATGCTTAATGCTTGTCACTTAGGGCCCGAGTGCCATGATTTCAGATCTGAACCATATGTATTTGCACAAATATATTTGTGTTCTTGATCCTATCTATGAGTTGTTTGCACATATTACGGTTCGGAACCGGCGATCCCAAAAGTGACAGCTTGGGACACCAAAGGGGATGGTCCGTAGTTTCAGGATTACATGTATCCATTGAGTTCATTGCTTTGTTCCGGTGCTCTTTGATAGGAGCACCTTAATCTCCATAAGTTCCTTTTGGCCCCGTTCGTAGCGGGATGGTAGGACAAAAGATGTTGTGCAGGTTCTTATTGTAAGCACGTACAACTACCTATGGGATACATGCCTAATGTTTGATATTTGCCTAGATGATCATTACTTTTCCGTGTGCCGTGCCCCAAGTTAGAATCATGATATATCTCATCCATGCAGCGCCCAACCATCCATCTCCCTAGCCTACAGTGTTTTAAATCCTGCTTGTTACTAGTTGCTACTTTTGCCATCTACTCTCGCTATTTACTTTTGCTGTTTAATTTTACTATCACCATCATCACTATCATATCACTGTTACCACTTATCTTTTGTTGCAAGTAAGTATATTTCAGGTGCGGTTGAATTGACAACTCAACTGTCAAAGCTTATAAATACTCTTTGGCTCCCCGTGTGTCGAATCAATAAATTGGGTTATTCTTACCCGCGAAGACTATCTCGATCCCTTACGGTTGAGGGTTATCAAGTACCGTTTTCTGGCTCCGTTGCCGGGGAGCATAGCAATATTTACAAGTCTACTTGAAGTATCCTACCTGCTGCACTTCATCCGCTATGGGTAAGAAAGGAGACCCCAAGGTTCCGATCTTACTATCTACTACAAGAAGAGGTACTGTTCTGAGCACTAGTGCTACACTTGATTCGCCTTCTGTTATGAGTAAGTTCGCCTCACCACCATCACATGATGCTCCTACTGAATCAGTTACTATGTCCAATACTCTTGATGATGCTTCTACTACTGTTGATGATATTAGTTCACTTGGTTATGCTCTTGAGAAACAGATCGCTGCTGCTGCTAAAAAGTCTGGAATTGAAATTCCTGTTACTCGCTACCCTATTGGTGAAACTTATGATTATCCTGATTTGAGTAAACTCAAGGAGAGACTCCTTGATGATGATTACTATATGCTTGATGAAGATTTATGCAGGGAACTGACAGAGTTTTCTGGCTCTGACCCTGAAGTTATTAAGAAACTGTTTGAAAAACACTTTTTGATGAACAAAACTGTTCCTGATCCTGAATTTGCTACATCTCCTATATGCATTGATGATCCTGATTATGATTTCTTTGTTGATCTTTCACTTATACCTATGGTTGAAGCTGACCCCTTTTATGGCAGAGAAAATGATGATGCTATTGCACACCTGACTAAACTCGGTGAGTTAGGTGGCCTGTTTACCACGGATGAGAAGATACAATACTTTTATGTGACCAAGCTTCTTCCTTTCTCCTTGAAGGAAGGTGCTAAAGCCTGGTATGATTCACTCCCATGCGGTTCCATTAAGAGTCCTCAAGACTTAGCTCACTCTTTTGTTGATAAGTACTTTCCTGCTCACATGCAACATGCTGCTTTACAAAGATTTTATAACTTTAAACAGTTGCAGGATGAGTCCCTCCCTAAAGCTTGGGGGAGGTACTGTGGTCTGATTCGGGCTAGACCAGGACATGAAGTCCCTAAGAACGAATTAATCAATATATTCTATGCCGGTCTAACTGATGAATCCAGGTCCTATTTGGACAGTTGTGCTGGTTGTGTTTTCAGGAAAAGGACGTCGAAAGATGCAGAAGAATTGATGGGCAGGATTGCCAAAAACCATGAAGATTGGTCCGTCCCTGAACCACCTCCACCACCAAAGAAGAGGGGCATGTTTGTTCTAAGCCCCGAAGATATGCAAGAAGCAAAGAAGTCTATTAAAGAGAAGGGTATTAAAGCTGAAGACGTGAAGAATCTACCCCCTATTGAGAAGCTGTGTGAGCCTACCACTCACCCTCCTATGGTAGAGGTACACTCTCTTTTAGATTTCAATGCAAGTGACATCCCTCATGGTAAGCCTCCTGATCAATGTTTAGATGAGTTTGATAATTTTATTATGAAACAAAATCATTTTAATGAGAGGATACAAAGTCAGTTGCATGATAATTCCCTTGCTATCAAAAGTCTGCTTGATGTTTTAGGTAGAATAGTTAATGATGTTCAATGTCTTGTGAAGCATTTTCATATGGTTAAAACTCAGCTTGACCAAATTTCTAATGTGCAAAAAGATTTGCTTGATAACAATGCCAAACAAGATGATTTGTAGGCTTTTGGGATTAAGACCCGAGGAGGAACTAGCACTCAAGATCTTCTCTATCCAGAGGGGCATCCGAGGAGGATCGAGCAAGATTCTCAAATGTAGGAAGAAGAAATTGTTGGCTCTCCAAAGAAGAAGAAGAAACAGAAGGAGACTGACAATTCTAATGATCCTATTGCAGATGAAGAGCCAGCTGTTGATCCCAATAGTGTATCTATCTCCGATGCTGAGACTGAAGACGGTGCTGAACCTGAAGGTAAGGATAATGAGAAGAATGATCCGCCTGAAGCTCGAGAAGAAGAAGCACCTGACAAACGTAAGAGGTACACTAAAGAAGATTTCATTGCAAGAAAACATGGGAAGGAAAGAGAACCATGGGTACAGAAACCCATGCCCTTTCCAGGTAAGTCCATCAAATCTAAAGAAGAAGAGCATTACAATAAGTTTTGTGAGTGGATTAAGCCTCTTTTCCTTCAAATCCCTTTGACTGATGCTATTAAGTTACCTCCTTATTCAAAATATATGAAAGATATTGTCACTAATAAAAGAAAAGTTCCTAATGAAGCAATATCTACTATGCTTGCTAACTACTCTTTCAGTGGCAAGATTCCTGAGAAGCTCGGTGATCCAGGTATACCCACCATTCCTTGCTCCATAAAGAATAATTATGTCAAAACTGCTTTATGTGATCTTGGGGCAGGAGTGAGTGTTATGCCTCCCTCTCTTTACGAGAGGCTCTGTTTAGAGAAACTAATTCCTACAGATATCTCCCTTCAGATGGCTGACAAGTCAACCGCCGTCCCGATAGGTATTTGTGAGGATGTTCCCGTAGAAGTTGCTAATTGTTTGATTCTTACTGATTTTGTTGTGCTTGACATGCCCGAGGATGGGAGCATGTCCATTATTCTTGGTAGACCTTTTCTTAACACCACAGGTGCTATTATTGATTGCAATAAAGGGAAGGTTACCTTCAATGTGAATGATAAAGAACTCACGGTATATTTTCCAAAGAAGACCGAGAGGAGGCATGGCCTCAACTCTATAGAAAATATCGAGACCGTGAAGATTGGAGAATGGGATTGTCCACTACATGTGCCTCACAAATACAAAACTATCATGGTGGGGACAATGTCCATCAAAGTAAAGGTTCAGTGATTACTTCGTAAGAGGTGAGACTTTTTGCTCTATATATCGCCTGTTTGTTGGTAAGACTTGATCAACCTTACTAGTAAACATGTTTTATATAGATAAAAAGTTGAGCTTTTTATGTTTTCATTTGTTTTTAGTTTTTGTCCTACTTGCTGTACCAAGTATTTATGTTTTGAAGCTTCATAATACTACTGACTGCTTCAAGTTTTCAGAGAGTTTCGCAACTTTTTGAACTTCGAAAAATTTTCAACAGTGAAGTTTTCAGAAAAATTCCAGAAAAATTAGAATAAAAATTTCCACGTCGGGAGTGACCCAGAGGGACCTGGGGCCAGCCAGGGGGACCCACCAGTGGTCCAGGCGGACAGCTGGCACGGCCTAGCCCTTGGCCGCGCCCACAGGGCGCCTGGCGCCCACAGGGCCCCCCTCCAGGTATGTCTTCTTCCTCCCTCTCTCTTCTTCTCCCAAAACGCGAGTTCTGCACTTGTTCTTGCGTTCTTGCTGTTCTTGGAGGCGATTCTTCGATCTCTCTCTACAGCCTACCATTTGAGATGAGATTTTGAGCAAATACTCCTTGGTATGTTACTCCTCCACCCCTCCAATTAGATTTCTGATTGGTGGCTTCATTTGTGAGTATTTAGTAGTTCTTGGTGCTGTATAGATGAGCTTGCATGCATGTGTAGAAAGTTATTTTCCAAGTTTTGATGCAAGTTTATGCCTTGGGCAAGTGAGTTGAGTAGTTTGCCTTAACTCACCTTGTTTTAATCCTCGTTTTTGTAAATTGCCAAAAAATTCAGAAATGAGTTTGTTAGGAAGGGCAAAAGGGTGGCTTGAGAAGAGGAGGCCCACGCACTCCGATCGAGTTACGAGAGCCGCATCTTCACCCTCGACTGCTAGGGTGAGCTATAATGAAGATCATGTGCCCCTGGAGTTGTTGGAAGACACAAGTCCAGCACGTGCGATGACGTTTCCATGTGATGAATTCCTTGAAGCTGCGGGAATCGAGGATGAGTTTTATAATCTTTGTGCTAATGCAGGTCTGACACGGCTCATCACGTGTCGTGTTACTTAGTATCAAAAACTCACCTCCAGTTTCATTAACAGTTTTAGATATAATCCTGATTCAGGTGCCATTGAGTTTAAAATTTACAATGATCTTATCACCATGCCTTTGGGAAAGTTTTGTGAAATATTAGGTGTGCCGAATGTTGGGAGGATGGCTAGGATGGCCACTCAGCCCTCCGAGCTGAAAACCGTCATCAACTCTCTCTGCAGCATGGGTACGAGGGATATTCATCGGTCGAAGATCTCCATCATCTTATTTCCTCACCTCAGGTATTTTGCATATTATGTTGCTAGAGGGGTGTTAGCTCGTGACAACACGAGCAACATTTCTGCTCCGGATATTGCTATCCTGGCAGCAGCCCTCTCAGGGAGGTCTGATTATAATCTGGGTGCCTTAATTGCTCGACGCCTTGCTATGAACGGTAACAAGGGAGACTTATATGGTGGCATTTATGCCACACTTATCTTAGAACATCTTGGAGGCACCCCACACCCTGATGATAGTCCTTTTACTTATTTAAGCTTTGATCTTGCTGCTATGAAAAGGTATAAGTTTGTTACCATGGCTTCTGGGCTTGATAATCTTGTTTATATCTTGCGTTTTGGAACTACTGCGGAACGCGAGATCCGTCTACCTGCACCTCTTTTGTTTGATTTTTCTCGCAGGAACGGATGGTCCTTTGATGTTGTCTAGTTCGATGAGTTCATGGTCCAGCATCAGTTTCATAACCCCATGGAGGGGGTTGTGCCCGACGAGGAGGAGCACGGTGAGTTACCACCTTTTTAGGGAGATACCGCCACCGAGTTTGGTGAAGGGTCTTCCTCTGCTTGGCGTACGGACCCTTCCCCGTGGGAGACTCCGAGGAGTTCGGTGTACGCGCCAGCATCCTTCTACGACCCTTGGACTCACCACTATACCCCCGGAGCAGGAGGCTCCTGGGGCAGTAGCTGCTACCAACTTAGGCCAAAAGCCTAAGTTTGGGGGAGTACGTGCCCCTCTCACTTTTCCATTGTATTAATCCGTTTTATTCGCTTTGACCTTTTCGAAGTTTTTGCCCGTTCTTCTTTATTTCTCTCTTTGCAAAAACAACAAAAAGATTTTCTCTTTCTTTTGCTTTCGTTCAACCTTTGAAATAATCCAAAAAGATTTCCTTTTCTCTTTAGTTTGCTTTGTTTTCAGAGTTCAGCTCGAGTCCGTGATGGCATTTAATTATATTTCCTACGTTCGATCGTGCGAGTGACGAGGCAGTAATGATGAAGCTCGACTGAAGGGAAGCAACAAGGAAGACCGGTATGAACTCTTTTTGTTTCTACTTTTGTACATATGCCTGTACTTATGATCTAGAGACCAGCTTGTAGCGACATAGTGCTATGTTTATAATGCTCTTCCAGTGGTTCATGCTTTCCTTGTGGCTAGTCTCGAATAGCTAGAGTATATAATGTGTTATTGAAATGATTTACATGCATTGCACTGTTCATAGTCTGGTATACTAAGGTGGTATTTCCCTTTAGAGAATTTTTGGATTGACTTGGCACATGTTTAAAGACTAAAAAGTCTGCTCTGCCTTGATGATCTTTGAGTTTCAGAATAGTTATATCACTTTCATGCCCGATTCAATGTTGCTTTGTCGCTCTGCATGATTATGACCGTTATTGCTCTCTAGTTGGTCGCTTCCCAGTCTTTTGCTAACCTCCACCTGTACTAAGCGGACTGACTGCTTGTGCATCCAAAATCCTTAAAACCTGTTATGCCATATGATTCCACCATACCTTCCTATACATGGTATTTACCTGCCATTCCTAACGAAGACTGTCGTGTACCATCTCGAAATTAATCAAAAGCATTTCTCTTTTTGTGCCTCTGTTTTAGCTCATGAGGAAGTAGTAGTTAATTCATGATCTTTTTAAGTTTGACAAGTTTCACCCCTGGATTGCATGTCTAATGTGCAAACCCCTAATACGAGAAGGAACTGGCATAGAGTGCGCCCGGCTCATAAAAGATAATACAACAAACAAACCCTCTTTCACGCTTTGTTCATGAGAAATCAGAAAACTTTGGCAGTGATAAACAAAGGAGATTAAGAGGATGTGATCGTCCTCATGCGGGAGCCGTTCCTCGAGACTTGTCCAGCTCAAGAAGTGATTTAATTATCTGCTAGCATTCGTTGACGAAATATGCGTCTCTCAAAAACGTTTTTACCTCTGTTTTTAAAACCAAGAGCTCTGGTACATGTTTAGTTTTTGTTTCCAACCACGGGTTTTCAACCTTGCCAACAAAAGCCACGGTTCGAGAGTCTCCACCTTATTTCTTCAAAGCACCAACTAGGAGAGCATAATTGTCATTCTGAGTGTAATGTGCATTGTCCCAAAGTATTACATTGTCTTCTGCATGCTTGTGATATGATTTATTCTGAAATTCTTAGTTCTAGTCTCCTTTAAAACTCTGGAGGAGTTTCTGCATTTATGTTTTGCTTCACTCATGGAGGCTAGCGAGATACCACCCTAATATGCTCAAGCTATGTGCAATGTGATCTTGTCTTGATTTTCAGTAGTATATTATTTACTTTTAGGTATTTGTGATTGGTCACTTGAAAGAAGGATTGCTCCGTGCATTGTCCTCATAGTACTGTTTCAATACTTGCTAGACTCTTTTCGTAGTACATGCTTATATACATCTAATGAAGCAAAAGAGTTTGTCAAAGTTTTCTTTGTCGCGTCCAGTTCGTTGAACTGAATTGCTTGAGGACAAGCAATATGCTAAGCTTGGGGGAGTTGATACGTCTCAATCGTATCTACTTTTCCAAACACTTTTGATATTGTTTTGACCTCATTCTTGCATGATTTGAACTAAACTAACCCGGACTGACGCTGTTTTCAGCAGAGCTGCCTGCATGGTTTTATTGTGTGCAGGAAAACGGATTTTTAGGTATCTCAGAAAAATCCACGAAAAATCACAGAAAATCCACGCACCCGAAGAAACCCGGAGCCAGAAGAGGGACCAGAGGGAGGCCAGGGGGTGCCCAGGCGCCCTGTGGGCGCGACCCACCCCCTGGCCGCTCCGGGGGGTCGCCTGGGTGGGCCCCACCTCCCCTGGTGCCCTACTTCGACCCGTATTTTAGCTCGTGACAGAAAAACCCTAGATCAGAAGTTCTTTTCGCAGTTTTCGTCGCGGAGCCGCCGCCACCCTCTGTTCTTCTTCGGGAGGGCTAATCTGGAGGCTGAATTGGCCTCCGGAGAGGGGAGATCGTCGCCATCGTCATCATCATCACCACTCCATCATCCCTCCATGACTTCTCCTTCCATGTGTGAGTAATCCCCTGCTGTAGGCGAAGGGGATGGTAGGGATTGGATGAGTTAGATCATGTAATAGTTTGTCAGATCATTGGGGGCATGTTGCCTATCATCTACTATGGTGTTTATCATCTTTGCTTCAACTTGTTATGCTTAATGCTTGTCACTTAGGGCCCGAGTGCCATGATTTCAGATCTGAACCATATGTGTTTGCATGAATATATTTGTGTTCTTGATCCTATCTATGAGTTGTTTGCACCTATTACGGTTCGGAACCTGTGACGCCCGAAGACCGACGTCCCAGAAGATTCCAGAAGAGTCCCGAAGATTCCAGATGTTTCGGGTTGCCCGTGTGTTTCTTTTGAGCTTGTGTTATTTATTTTTGCATTGCATCATGTCATCATGCCATCATGTCATATTTATTTTTGCATCTCAACCTAAATAAATCGTGTGGGCCTTTGGTCCATTTAAATCGAGGGAAGGATGTCTTCTCTTTAAAACATATAAAAGCCTCTCAATATTTAGGGAGCTATATTAATAAATATTCCATTGTTTGGAATTACCCGCAACACACTTGCGATTTTTCCCCATGTCTTTCCCACTTCGAGTTCTCCTACAAAAACCTTGCCAATAATTCTTTTCCGTTGTTTCGAGGTTCCTCCAAAAATTCGAACATTTTTGGACACCTCAATAATCAAGTCTTAGTTCAAACCCATTTGAATTAAATTCAAATATGTTTGAATTATTTTTTCCAATCACGCCTTTTCTATTTTTCTCGGACCGTGCTCTTTTTATGCTGCCCGAGAAAAATACTCCTTTGTGCAACTTTTCCCTAAACCCTCCTCTTTCTTTTTTTTCTCTTAGTTGTTTTCTGCTAAGGGAATAATTAGAAGAAGAGGAGCAGCCAGCCCAGCCGTCTCCAGGCCTCTAGGCTTGCCCAGCCAGGCTCCCAGGCCGGCCCACCTCTCAGCACCTGCCTTCCCTCAGGCCCAACCGCCACCTCTGGCCCATTGGCCGACCGCTAACCCTAGCGACCAGAAAACCCCCTCGCTTCGCTCCCTCTCTTCCCTTCGTGCGCCGCCACTCTCCCTTCGCCCGACGCCCGACCCAGTCCCGCATCTCTCGCTCGCTCGCAGCGACCCCTCTCCCTCTGTCCCTCGACCCGTTCCCTCTCTCCCTCGAGCCTCGCTCTTCCCCTCGCCCGCAGCGGCCGGATCCCGCAGACCCTCGAGGGCCTCGACCAGACTGCGCCACCCCAACGCGCCCTTCCTTCCCTCCGTCCTCCCGCGCCATGGAGCTTCCCTCCCGCACGCCAGGACTCCGGCCGCGACCGCAGCTCCCTCGCCATGGGAGCCGGCGACCGCCCTCCCTCCGGTCCTCCTCTCCAGGAGCAGCGCGCCCGCGGCCGCGCGTCCGTCGCCTCTGGCCCCGCGACGCCCGAGCCCCCGCCGGCCCCGTCGCCAAGAGCCAGCTCCGCGCCAGCGTGCTCCTCTCCAGCAGGATCCGCGCGCCTCCCTCGTCCAGCTCGCCGTGGCCTCTCCAGCGCGAGCACCACGAGCGCCCCGCACGCCGGCCCTGCTCCTCCATCGTCACCGAGGGCCGCCCCCAAGCCCAGCACCGACTGCCTCCTCTGCTGGAGCACGGCTCTGCCTCCTCCATCGCCCCAACTCGCCAAGGCCGCGGCCATGAGCAGCTCCGAGCAGAGGCCCCCGTCCTTTTTCCAGATCATCGCCGACCGCAGCCTTCTTTTCCTTTTTTGTTGTTGTTTTGATGCTGCTTTTGTTATCTCAAGTAACCATGTAACAGCAAGTATGTCTACTTTTGGATCCGTGTACAACTACCGTCGCCCGAACGTCTACCGTTGCCCGAACGTCTACCGTCGCCGTGTACCACTACCGTCGCCGAGACCGCTAGTACATCTACGGAAAAACGAGCTCGTGAACGGCTACGGATCAAGTACCACTACCGTCGCGAGATCGAGAACCCCCAAGTACCACGACGACCGAACGGCTACGATGGCGAGTACCTCTCCGAGGAACGAGAACAACTACTTCCCTCTACGGAACGGCTACTTCCTCTACGACGTGAACGCCTTCTTCCTCTACGATCTCGAACCGTCCCGAAACGAGTGTTTCGAAGGTATAACGAGACGACCCCGTGGATGACCCGTGGATGCTTGTTGTGTTGTATGGATGTTTCCCGTGTGTGCACCGTGCCCGTTTCGACCTTTTGTCATGTTCCTCGGTTGCCTCGTCGCCGACTCGTGGGAACCCGGTAACGGGACCGCCCACCTTTCATCTCGTTTGACACGCTTCGTCATCTTTTGCACCGGTCTCTCAACGAGTTACCGGAACCGAGATGTTGCGTTGCATCATTCTCGGATCGTTGCCGTGGCACCTTTTCCTTTCACCACGGTGACAATGCTTCATATCCTCTTAAGTCAACCTTTTAAAAAAATTGCAAAACTTGATCATATCATCCGCATCATGTTAACAACATTATATGTTTAATTGTTGTTTGCTTAATAATTGCTAAACATGCTCATGGGGATTTCCGGAATTGTTGTTGTTATTTTCCGGCCTCATTTAAAATGCCTAAATAGTGTAGTTTCTTTATGCTTCACCTCTTGCCATGTTAATAACAATTAATCTTGTCTTGTAATTAAATGAGAGTCAACTAAATAATTAAATGTGGTGTTTCGTCAATATGCAACCCGTTGCATATTGATCTCCACTTAACTTGTAGATTTGTTTGTGCACTTTGCCATGCCATGCATATTTAAACCGGACATGCATCATACTTGTTTGTGCATCGTATGCCATGTTTATGCTTGTGTGTTTACCGTGTTGTTTGTTTTCTTTCCGGTTGCTTCTCTTGTTAGCTTCGGTTTCGTTCCGGAGTTGTGAGGATTCTCTCGACTGTTGCTCCGTCTACTTCATGGATCCGTTCTTCTCCCTTTTGGAATCCCAGGCAAGATGATCATACCCTTGGATACCTTTACTACCATTGCCATGCTTAGTTGTCTCGATGCTATCGTTACATGTCGCGCTACCCATCTTTTAAGTCAGCCTCTCCTTGTTGCCATGAAACCTCTAACCTTGAAACCTTCCTAGCAAAACCACTGTTTGGCTATGTTACCCGCTTGCTCAGCCTCGCTTGCTCAGTCCCTCTTATAGCGTTGTTAGTTGCAGGTGAAGATGAAGTTCGTTCCATGAGGGAACTTGTTGTTGGATATATCACATATCTATAATTATTATTTAACACACCTATATACTGGGCATGGGTGGAAGGCTTGGCCTTTTGCTCGGTGTTTTGTTCCACTCATGCCACCTTAGGCGCCGATAAACCGGCATTATGTTCCTTGATTTTGCGTTCCTTACACGATGGGTGAAATGGGGACCCCTTGACAGTTCGACTTTGAATAAAACTCCTCCAGCAAGGCCCAACATTGGTTTTATTTTCCTCATAATAATAACTTAATTAATTAATTAATTTGCATAAGGGGGACGCTCCTTGGAGATTCTTTTCTACATAGCAGGGGGGGCCAGTGCTGATGGTGTTGGTCCCAAACTAGAGCCACTTGCGGATGCCACCCAGTTCGCTGGGATCTTCGGTATCTGTACGTACTGCTCATCCGGACGTGGCCTGAGACGAGATACGCGCGGCTACTATCAGGGTGTCGGCACGCCGGGAGGTCTTGCTGGACTTGTTTTACCATTGTCGAAATGTCTTGTGCTACCGGGATGCCGAGCCTGATCGGTTTTCCCTAAGATAAGGAGTGATTATATTATATTTATCACTGCAGCTAATCGTGAGAGCTTGTGATGGGCTAAGTTGGAACACCCCTGCAGGGTTATGATCTTTCGAAAGCCGTGCCCGCGGTTATGAGGCAGATTAGAATTTGTTAATGTCCGGTTGTAGAAAACTTGACAGAGGATCCGAAGTGAAACACGCAACTATGTGAGTAACCGTGACTGTCTCTTTTCACTTTGAGAAGAGAACACGGTGGGGTTATGTTTGACTCGTATGTAGTTAGGATCTTTAGCGATCACCTCTTTTGCGACCGTTTGCGTAGCTTCTCATCTTTTTCTGGTACTCGTAGGCTAGCCACCATATTATTGCTTAGCCGCTGCTGCAACCTCACCACTTGTAATGCCCAGGATGGAGTTATACCTCCTACGTGTCGAGGCACGACTTAAAGGCATAAGTCCATCCTAGAATGATCTCAAGTTTGGTAATCTTTGCACAACTCATGTAAAAGAGGGATAGTAAACTGAAAATAGTTGGCTTACACTCGCCACGTCACAGAATAACAGTACAAGTCTCAAACATCATACATTAAGATCACTACAACCCTCTAAGGGCAAAAGCCAAATGTCAAAGTACCAAACTCAGATAAATAAAACAACCACAGGCGGATCGAATCCTAGTAAGAGACTCCACTACTGATCGTCCGGGTAGCGCACGTAGTAACGACTACGCTCCTCGTCGTACTCCCAATCCAGCTCGGTGCCATCACCTGGATAGCTCACAACTGGACCTGCATCTGGTGTGTGAAGTAACTGTGAGCCACAGAGGACTCAGCAATCCCGTTCCCGGGTAACAGAACTATTTAAGCCTTTAGGTGAGGGAAAGGCTGAAGAAAGAACAAGTCTGCAGCAGCAACTAGCATCTAGCTTACGCAAGTGAGAGCGAGAAGAGAAGGCATCGCGAGAAGTGATCACGAAGTGATCCTAGCTACAAGCTCACAAACATAACCCCTCCGTGTTCAACTCCCGAATCCCCATCCGGAAATTGACAATCACGGAACACACGCTGGTAGTGTATTAGTAACATTGTGTCAAGTTATCTACAACCGGAATTAACAAGCTCCCATCTGCCACATAACCGCGGGCACGGCTTTCGAAAGTTCAAACCCTGCAGGGGTGTTCCAACTTGACCCATTACAAGCCCACGATCCGCGGAGTCGCAACTCCAAAGTGGGAAGACCCGAGTATCCTCGGAATCCCGTGCTCAAGATATACCGAGCTAAGGTAAGGCTAATCCAGCAAATCCTCCCGGCGTGCCGACACCCTGATAGTAGCCGCGCGTATCTCGTCTCAGGCCACGACCGGATGGGTGAAGCTACGGGTTTTTACCAAACCTTGAGTTTCCTCGAGGTGGCCCCGCAGGCTCCCCGTTTCGGACCAACACTCATGTGGAGCACTGGCCCGGGGTTGTTGATTAAGAAAGAGGGTTAATTACTCCCTATGCATGTTTAGTTTGTTATTAGGCAAATAGTACCAATGTTGGGATTTGCTGGAAAAGACTTAGCACTTAGCGGTTTATCGAGGGGGTCCCATACACCCCAACCGTGTTAGGAACGCATAATCAAGGAACATAAGACCGGCTTATACGGATCCTAACGGCATGAGTGGAACAAATCACCAAGCAAAAGGCTTAGCCTTCCACCCTTGCCAATATATAGATGATTTCAATTAAAGCATTTATATAGTGTGATATAACCCAACCAAACTTCAACATGGAGCAAGCATCTTCACTTCACCTGCAACTAGCAACGCTATAAGAAGGGCTGAGCGAAGCGTACTTAGCCAAGCAATGGTTTGCATAGGTAGGGTGGTTAAACATGGCAATTGGTTACAAGTAGGAGGCTGACAAGAAGAACATGGGCATCGAGGCAAAACTATAGATCGAGACTACTAGCAATAGGCAAAGATAGTAATGTTATCGGGGTTCGGTCATCTTGCCTGAAGAGAAGACGTTCGGATCGAAAGAAGGGTCCTCGTGCTCAAACTCGTTGGAAACCTCGTGCTCAACCTCGTTGGAAAACTCGTGCTCAACTTCCGGCTCTAAACAAGACAAACACACCAAGCACCAATCAACGCGATGCAATGCGCACTCGAAAAACATGAATGCATGATGGATGCACTAAAGATGCACATGGAGCACGTAAAACATCACTCAAGCAAAACACCTCAAAACAAGATAACAACCTGATATTATTAATCTACACAGAAAATCACCCAAGTTTGATATAAGAATCGCTGAAATCGGAGTTACGGGCTAAAAGTTATGCCCGAAACAAGATTTGAGCGAAAACTGCAAATTACAGCAACATAGCATCTTTGGAGCTCAAAATAATTAATCTACAGCACCCAAAAAGCATGGCAAAGGACTTGAACACAAACTAGATATATAGTACAGCAACTAGGTCCAAAGTGCACCCCCAACGGAGTCACGGATCAATAGCAATGATCTTGGACATATTGAACTTTGAAATAAAATTCTGGCAGCAGAATTTTATTGAAAGTTTGGAGCAAAAGATAAACATGCTACAGCCACTCAAATGGACATGTGAGGATATGAATGGAAAGACAACAATATATACTTCAAGGAACAATCAAAATCCACCCCAAAACTATCATGCTTTGTCCTACAACATCACACGAACATGGCATCGGAACGTTACAGATTTCAGACTTAGTGAAAAATCACTAAGTCCCAAAATAGCAACATCATCATAGCATCAAAAAGAGCATGTTTAAGACACCTCGAAACTAAACATGGCAAAGGGTAAGCACCTCATCAAAATACATATGACGGTGATCCCGAAACACACAAGCATGCATCATTGTGGTGAACACACCGATTACAACGAGCTCAACAAGATGGCATTTCATAACAAGTGAAAACACAACATGTGAACATGGCACTTTGCAACGATGATAACAAGGAAACAATAAATCTACCATGCAACCTATCACACTCAACACGTAGTTCGTGGCAAGACGAACACGTGGACATGTCATTTGCATCGTTTGGACAAACGAGCTAAAAGATATCACAAGTCAAAGGTGGCATGAAAATAACACATAACAGCAGTTTATATCAAGATGCACTCTTGCAACAGCAAAACAAGTGTCTATATGACATCTAACATGCATGACTACAACAGGTAAAACGTAGAGGACATCTCCACGAACATCTGGACATGCTACACGCGCAAAACGGAGCAACAGGCAAGAAAATACAGCAGGTCAAAGTTATCATATCAGATCAGGAAAAACAGTGACTTAGGGTTTAGAGTCAACCTCAACGAAAAAAACAGATCTGGAACAGTAGCGGGCCGCGCGGAGCTACAGTGGCGGCGGCCCGGAAGAAGTGGCCCGGCGGGAACTGGCTGGCGGGGCAAGGCGGCCCGGCCCGCTGGCGCCTGCGGAGGAGGCGACGAGGCCCGGTGCGGAGGGGTGGCGAGGCCCAGGTGGCGTCGAAGGGGCCTTGCGGCGGCGGCGCGCGCGCGGCCTGGCACGGCAGGCGGAGCGGGGCGATGCGGAGGCTGGAGGGAGGTCGGCGAGTGGGCCGAGCGCGGGGCGTCGCGGCCCGGCAAGGCGAGCGAGCGGGCCGGCCGACGATCTGGTCCCCTCCAGATCGGGATCCGGCGCGGCTGCACGGGCCTCGCGGAGCAGCGGTCGAGGCTTCGAAGGAAAACCGGCACGCTGGCTGGCGTTGACCCAGCGAAGGGATCTGGCGCCGGCGGCTGATTCGAGGGCTGGCCAGATCGGCTGGCTGGTTCCTCGGGAACCAGAGATATTTTGGGGATTGGATCTGAGGAAAAGGAAAAAAAAGAAAGTGGAGAAGGGGAAGAAGAAGGGGATGCCCAAATAGACTAGGGGGGTCTATATGTAGCAGTTTAGACTAGGGTTTGGAGACTAGGGGTGTTTAGGAGCCCTCCGATCGCGATCCGACGGATCCGATCGCGGGGATGATTTAAAGGGCCTAGACGGAGATAAAAGACTGCAGTAGGGGTATTTCCGGGACAAGAAGTGAAGGCACATCGGACCCACACGGACAACGGAGGGAAAAGTCAACGGAGTCCAAACGAGACGAGATTTGAGAGGCGGGTTGCACACAACAAAACAACAACACACACAACAACCTCGCGGCACACCGGTAACGAAAAACGCCCGAACAGCAAAGTAGGCCTACGGGACGTCACGGTCACGTGAGGGAGCTCCGGAACACGAAACGGACAACGGGAAGAAACGCCACGAACCGGAAGCAACCCACAACACAAATGCAATGCAATGCACATGACTACATGATATGAATGAAAGCCACACACTCACACAACAAAACGACGAAAGCCCGAAAGACAAAGAACCCGGAATGGAAATAGATGAAGCCGGAGATTTATTATATACCCAAAAGGGAAAGTATTACGTCCGGGGCATTACAAACTCTCCTCCACTACAAAAAGATCTCGTCCCGAGATCTAGGACTGGAAAAAGGAAGGGTACTCGGAACGAAGATGATCTTCTCGTTCCCAGGTAGCTTCTCGGTCTGTGTGATGTGACCACTTGACTTTCAGAAACTTGATGGACTTGTTGCGAGTCTTGCATTCAGTTTCTTCGAGAATTGCAACTGGATGCTCTCGGTAGGAAAGGTCTTGTTGAAGATCAATCTCCTCAAACGGAATCATGCGCTCAGGTGCCTTGAAGCATTTGCGAAGCTGAGACACATGGAAGACATCATGAACATTTGCAAAGTTGGAAGGGAGCTCGAGCTGATAGGCTAGATCGCCTCTTTTGCCAAGAATTTTGAAAGGCCCGACGTATCTAGGAGCAAGTTTTCCTTTGATACCGAATCTCTGGGTTCCTTTCATCGGGGAAACTCGGAGATAGACATGATTACCGATGTCGAAAGCCAAATCACGATGCTTTCCGTCATAGTAGCTCTTCTGACGCGACTGAGCGGCCTTGAGATTCTCACGTATGACCTTACACATCTCTTCGGCTTCAGAGATCAATTCATTGCCAAGAAGTTGGCGTTCGCCTGTTTCAGACCAGTTGAGAGGGGTACGGCACTTTCTGCCATAGAGAATTTCAAACGGTGCTTTGCCTGCACTTGCTTGAAAGCTGTTGTTGTAAGAGAACTCGGCAAATGGAAGACAGTCTTCCCATTTCATGCCGAAGGAGATGACACAGGCTCTGAGCATATCTTCTAGGATCTGATTCACACGCTCGACTTGACCACTAGTCTGAGGGTGAAAGGCAGTGCTGAACCTGATCTTCGTGCCCATGGCGGACTGAAAGGAGTCCCAGAACCTTGATGTGAACAAGCTGCCACGATCTGAGGATATCACTTGAGGAATGCCATGTAGGGACACAATTCTGGAAGTGTACAACTCTGCAAGTTGAGCTGCATTGATTGATTCTTTGACTGGAAGAAAGTGAGCGACTTTGGTAAGCTTGTCAATCACCACAAAGATAGCATCATTGCCTCGCTTGGATTTAGGAAAGCCAGTGACGAAGTCCATTTCAATGTGGTCGAACTTCCACTCAGGAATGGGAAGAGGTTGGAGAAGACCGGCTGGACGTTGATGTTCTGCTTTCACTCTTCTGCATACATCACATTCATTCACGAATTGGGCAATTTCCCTTTTCATGCGTGTCCACCAGTAAGATTGCTTGAGGTCTTGATACATCTTGGAACTGCCAGGATGAATGGAAAGGAGAGAGTCATGAGCTTCTTCCATTATGAGCTTCCTGAGATCACCTTTGGGAACAACGAGTCTGTCCTCGAAGAACAAGGTATCTCTCTCATCAACACGGAAGCACTTATATTTCGGAGTGCCCTTTGCAATGCCATGTTTCACCTTCTTCACCATGGTATCACTGAGCTGGGCCTCACGGACTTGATCTTCCAAGGTAGGAGCAATTTGGAGATTTGCAAGAAAACCCTGCGGAACAACCTGAAGGTTTAGCTTCCTGAAAGCTTCACAAAGCTCAGGCTGGTGTGGCTTGATAAGAAGGCTGTTGCAATATGCCTTTCTGCTCAAAGCATCTGCAATCACGTTCGCCTTGCCTGGAGTGTACTCAATGCTGGGGTTGTACTCTTGGATCATCTCGACCCAACGAGTCTGGCGGAGGTTCAGATGCGGCTGTGTGAAGATGTACTTCAAGCTCTTGTGATCAGTGAAGATGTCGACCTTTCTGCCCAACAACAGATGTCTCCACGTAATCAGAGCATGTACCACAGCTGCTAGCTCGAGATCATGTGTGGGATAGTTCTTCTCAGCTGGCTTTAGCTGACGAGAAGTGTAAGCCACAATTCTCTTATCTTGCATAAGCACACCACCAAGGCCTTGAAGAGAAGCGTCACAGAACACTTCATAGGGCTTGGATTCATCTGGAGGAATCAGAACTGGAGCTGAGACAAGCTTCTCTTTGAGGGTTTTGAAAGCCACTTCACACTCGGGAGACCAAAAGTATTTGACATTCTTCTGAAGGAGGTTGGAAAGAGGCTTGGCAATCTTGGAGAAGTTCTCCACAAACCTTCTGCAATAGCTGGCAAGACCCAGAAAACTGCGGAGCTGCTTGACGTTCTGAGGAGCTTCCCAGTTGACAATTGCTTCAACTTTCTCGGGATTAACCGCAATACCGTCAGCTGAGATAATGTGGCCCAGGTACAAAACCTTATCGAGCCAAAACTCGCACTTTGAGAACTTGACATAGAATTTATGCTCTCGGAGTCGATCAAGAACCAGACGCAAGTGCTTTTCGTGATCTTCTTCATTCTTGGAAAACACCAGAATATCATCCAGATACACAAGCACAAACTCGCCAGTATAGGGGTTGAAGATGTAATGCATCATCCTTGAAAAGGTAGGAGGAGCATTGGCGAGACCGAAGGACATGACGGTATACTCATATGAACCGTAGCTCGTTCTGAAGGCCGTCTTGGGAATGTCTTCCTCACGAATGCGAATTTGATGATAGCCCATTCGGAGGTCAAGCTTAGAGAACACTTTAGCTCCTTTGAGCTGCTCAAAGAGTTCGTTGATGTTGGGGAGCGGATACTTGTTCTTAATCGTCTTCTTGTTCAATGGCCGATAGTCAACATAGAGACGCTCCGTGCCATCTTTCTTCTTGACAAATAAGACACCACAGCCCCACGGAGATGTACTCGGTCTGATGAGACCCATACGCTCCTGTTCATCCAACTGTTTCTTCAATTCCTTCAATTCATCTGAAGAGAGCTTGTATGGACGCCGGCAAACAGGTTCGGTGCCCGGCTCGAGTTCAATGACAAACTCCACCTGACGGTGTGGAGGCATGCCTGGAAGTTCTTCTGGAAAGACGTCTTGATATTCGTTCACCACTGGAATTTGCTCTATGGCATTAATTTCACCCTTATCATTAAGAGAGAAAAGCCGAATAGTATTATCCCTGGAGGCGAAGATAATCACATCTTCATCAGAATGAGTCAATTTGACTTCCTTTTGAGCGCAATCAATGTGAGCATCATGCTGAGAAAGCCAATCCATTCCGAGAATGAGGTCGATGTCAGAATGACCAAGAACCACCGGTTTAGCCAGAAAACGATAATCTCCCATGCGAATAGAAACATCCGGAGCATATATGTTGGAAGTCATACGTCTCCCCGGAGAAATAACTTGCAACTTCTGAGGCAGACTTTGGATGTCAACATTATTCTTGGATGCAAATGGTTGAGACATGAAAGAGCATGATGCACCCGAATCAAATAACACTTTAGCAGGGATAGAGTTCACTGGAAGGTTACCCAGAATGACATCAGAAGAAGCCTCGGCTTGTGCTGCATTCATCAGATTAACCCTTGCAGCCTTTGGATCATGCTTGACCATAGCGGTACCGACAGGAGGAGGAGGAGGAAGACGCTTCGGATTCGGACATCTGTTGGCATAATGACCTTTCTGAGTGCATTTGTTGCAAGTCACTTCTGAGAGAGGACGGAACTGAGAGCCACTGGACTTAGAGCCTTGAGACTGAAACTGCTTCTTCGACTGGTTGCTTGGGTTGGGTGGGTGGGAGAAACCACGACCACTAGAGTTCTTGTTGTTGGAGTTGTTGAAGTTGCTGGAGTTGTTGAATGGAGCTCGAATCATTGGAGGAGGAGGAAGCCAGATTTTCTGTTGTTTCGCAGCCAACTAAGACGATGAGGTAGAGTGAACAGCATCTCGAATTCTCTTCTTAGAAGCCTCCATCTTAAGCTGAGCTGCTTCTTGTTTCAAAGCCATGTTATAGAACTTATCGAATTCGTCTGGCTCGAACAAAGTGAGAGCAAGCTGAAGTTCATCTTTGAGACCTCCACGGAACTGATAGATTTTACTCTTTGCATCAGGAATGTCTTGCTTTGCATAGCGAGCGAGGTTTTGGAACTTGACATTATACTGATAGACTGACATGGAGCCCTGCTTGAGGTTGCGGAATTGCTCACGCATACCCTCGATAACACTTGTAGGAATGTGATGCGAGCGGAAATCCTTGCAGAAATTCTCCCACGAGATCACTTGACCCGGCCTAGAGTCTTTGTACTGCTGCCACCAGTCAGCTGCTTGATCTTTCAGTTGGAAGGCTGCAAACTTCACATAGTCATCTTCTTTCACGTTACTGCACTCAAAATGCTTCTTGATATCGGTCAGCCAATCTTCAGCATCAAGAGGGTCGACACAGTAACTGAAAGCTTTAGGATTGTTGGCCAAGAACTGGTTGAGGGTAGCATGGTGCTGCTGGAAGAAGTTGCCTTGGTTCATTGGAACGCCCTGATTAGCTTGATTAGCTTGATTAGCTTGCATCATCTGCATCATCTGCATCATCAACTGAGTGTTCTGAGCAGTAGTCTGCATAATTGCTCTCCAAGCCTCAGGCGGAGGAGGAGGTGAAGGAGGACGTTCTGGAACCTCTTCACCCTCTGGGTTGGCATTCGGAACCCTTTTCGGAGCCATCCTGTAAGAGATGACCACGAATCAGCAATTGATTGACAAAAGGAATAAGCTGAATCAATGGAATGAATTGCAACAAGTCTTCACAATAATCATTCGAACAATAAGAACGAATGAAATCATCCGAACAAGAGGAACGAATGATATTTCTCAGTTAATTGATAACATCAGTCTTCACGAGAAGCCACATAGGGATCAAAAGGATAAAATAATAAAACAACAAGGTACACACGGGAACAAACACAAGAGAGGAGTTTCGTTCTAACATCTTTGTGCTGAAAGCATATGAACACGTTACGAAAAGGTTTTGCAATCCCCGGATCAGCATAGCCAAGGACCCTTTAAGATGCAACTCCTGATAGTAACATCGGTCATATAACCCCTTCACTCAATGTCGAACCCCGAACTCACTAACCTGCATTCGTTGGAAGAATGCCTACGATCTACTGGATAAAACCCACCTATAGATTTCCGAAAGATTCCAGTTATGCAATCAGGTGTTGGGGATACACGGGAAGCACCGCGCAATCAACTCTAACCTACATCCAGATGTATCCATCCTTCAACACATAACCAGTCTTTCTCGGAAACTGTGTACCTCGGACCTTCGAAAAGCATCCACTATAACAAGCTATGGCAATACTCCCGAACTACCTCCCCAATACTGGGTGATGTCGGGGTTATCTTGCCACTGGCCGTATAGGGGAGATTTTCGATGTCGGCCGTCTTAAGTATTTAGTACTGTCGCGATATGCTTGTTACAACGATACCCCGAAGCTCAACTCCTCGGTAACAGGAGGCATCGAGAACAATATCCTTGTCACAAGAACATCGAAACAATCCCAGAATACTCGCGGGATTCCTAAAAAAAAATTTGTGCAAATTTTGAAGATAGGAGAGACAAGAGTAGACGTCAGGAGTCCTCACCAGAGAGAAAGGGGATGAGAAGCAAAGAAATCCTACTCTCCGATATAATATAGGACTCAAAAAGTTTTTAGTGTGTGCCTAGACTCAACCGTCAACGGTTCGATCAAACAGTGGGGGCTCCTAGGTCGGAGAAGGCTCTGAATACCAACTTGTAATGCCCAGGATGGAGTTATACCTCCTACGTGTCGAGGCACGACTTAAAGGCATAAGTCCATCCTAGAATGATCTCAAGTTTGGTAATCTTTGCACAACTCATGTAAAAGAGGGATAGTAAACTGAAAATAGTTGGCTTACACTCGCCACGTCACAGAATAACAGTACAAGTCTCAAACATCATACATTAAGATCACTACAACCCTCTAAGGGCAAAAGCCAAATGTCAAAGTACCAAACTCAGATAAATAAAACAACCACAGGCGGATCGAATCCTAGTAAGAGACTCCACTACTGATCGTCCGGGTAGCGCACGTAGTAACGACTACGCTCCTCGTCGTACTCCCAATCCAGCTCGGTGCCATCACCTGGATAGCTCACAACTGGACCTGCATCTGGTGTGTGAAGTAACTGTGAGCCACAGAGGACTCAGCAATCCCGTTCCCGGGTAACAGAACTATTTAAGCCTTTAGGTGAGGGAAAGGCTGAAGAAAGAACAAGTCTGCAGCAGCAACTAGCATCTAGCTTACGCAAGTGAGAGCGAGAAGAGAAGGCATCGCGAGAAGTGATCACGAAGTGATCCTAGCTACAAGCTCACAAACATAACCCCTCCGTGTTCAACTCCCGAATCCCCATCCGGAAATTGACAATCACGGAACACACGCTGGTAGTGTATTAGTAACATTGTGTCAAGTTATCTACAACCGGAATTAACAAGCTCCCATCTGCCACATAACCGCGGGCACGGCTTTCGAAAGTTCAAACCCTGCAGGGGTGTTCCAACTTGACCCATTACAAGCCCACGATCCGCGGAGTCGCAACTCCAAAGTGGGAAGACCCGAGTATCCTCGGAATCCCGTGCTCAAGATATACCGAGCTAAGGTAAGGCTAATCCAGCAAATCCTCCCGGCGTGCCGACACCCTGATAGTAGCCGCGCGTATCTCGTCTCAGGCCACGACCGGATGGGTGAAGCTACGGGTTTTTACCAAACCTTGAGTTTCCTCGAGGTGGCCCCGCAGGCTCCCCGTTTCGGACCAACACTCATGTGGAGCACTGGCCCGGGGTTGTTGATTAAGAAAGAGGGTTAATTACTCCCTATGCATGTTTAGTTTGTTATTAGGCAAATAGTACCAATGTTGGGATTTGCTGGAAAAGACTTAGCACATAGCGGTTTATCGAGGGGGTCCCATACACCCCAACCGTGTTAGGAACGCATAATCAAGGAACATAATACCGGCTTATACGGATCCTAACGGCATGAGTGGAACAAATCACCAAGCAAAAGGCTTAGCCTTCCACCCTTGCCAATATATAGATGATTTCAATTAAAGCATTTATATAGTGTGATATAACCCAACCAAACTTCAACATGGAGCAAGCATCTTCACTTCACCTGCAACTAGCAACGCTATAAGAAGGGCTGAGCGAAGCGTACTTAGCCAAACAACGGTTTGCATAGGTAGGGTGGTTAAACATGGCAATTGGTTACAAGTAGGAGGCTGACAAGAAGAACATGGGCATCGAGGCAAAACTATAGATCGAGACTACTAGCAATAGGCAAAGATAGTAATGTTATCGGGGTTCGGTCATCTTGCCTGAAGAGAAGACGTTCGGATCGAAAGAAGGGTCCTCGTGCTCAAACTCGTTGGAAACCTCGTGCTCAACCTCGTTGGAAAACTCGTGCTCAACTTCCGGCTCTAAACAAGACAAACACACCAAGCACCAATCAACGCGATGCAATGCGCACTCGAAAAACATGAATGCATGATGGATGCACTAAAGATGCACATGGAGCACGTAAAACATCACTCAAGCAAAACACCTCAAAACAAGATAACAACCTGATATTATTAATCTACACAGAAAATCACCCAAGTTTGATATAAGAATCGCTGAAATCGGAGTTACGGGCTAAAAGTTATGCCCGAAACAAGATTTGAGCGAAAACTGCAAATTACAGCAACTAGGTCCAAAGTGCACCCCCAACGGAGTCACGGATCAATAGCAATGATCTTGGACATATTGAACTTTGAAATAAAATTCTGGCAGCAGAATTTTATTGAAAGTTTGGAGCAAAAGATAAACATGCTACAGCCACTCAAATGGACATGTGAGGACATGAATGGAAAGACAACAATATATACTTCAAGGAACAATCAAAATCCACCCCAAAACTATCATGCTTTGTCCTACAACATCACACGAACATGGCATCGGAACGTTACAGATTTCAGACTTAGTGAAAAATCACTAAGTCCCAAAATAGCAACATCATCATAGCATCAAAAAGAGCATGTTTAAGACACCTCGAAACTAAACATGGCAAAGGGTAAGCACCTCATCAAAATACATATGACGGTGATCCCGAAACACACAAGCATGCATCATTGTGGTGAACACACCGATTACAACGAGCTCAACAAGATGGCATTTCATAACAAGTGAAAACACAACATGTGAACATGGCACTTTGCAACGATGATAACAAGGAAACAATAAATCTACCATGCAACCTATCACACTCAACACGTAGTTCGTGGCAAGACGAACACGTGGACATGTCATTTGCATCGTTTGGACAAACGAGCTAAAAGATATCACAAGTCAAAGGTGGCATGAAAATAACACATAACAGCAGTTTATATCAAGATGCACTCTTGCAACAGCAAAACAAGTGTCTAGATGACATCTAACATGCATGACTACAACAGGTAAAACGTAGAGGACATCTCCACGAACATCTGGACATGCTACACGCGCAAAACGGAGCAACAGGCAAGAAAATACAGCAGGTCAAAGTTATCATATCAGATCAGGAAAAACAGTGACTTAGGGTTTAGAGTCAACCTCAACGAAAAAAACAGATCTGGAACAGTAGCGGGCCGCGCGGAGCTACAGTGGCGGCGGCCCGGAAGAAGTGGCCCGGCGGGAACTGGCTGGCGGGGCAAGGCGGCCCGGCCCGCTGGCGCCTGCGGAGGAGGCGACGAGGCCCGGCGCGGAGGGGTGGCGAGGCCCAGGTGGCGTCGAAGGGGCCTTGCGGCGGCGGCGCGCGCGCGGCCTGGCACGGCGAGGCGGAGCGGGGCGATGCGGAGGCTGGAGGGAGGTCGGCGAGTGGGCCGAGCACGGGGCGTCGCGGCCCGGCAAGGCGAGCGAGCGGGCCGGCCGACGATCTGGTCCCCTCCAGATCGGGATCCGGCGCGGCTGCACGGGCCTCGCGGAGCAGCGGTCGAGGCTTCGAAGGAAAACCGGCACGCTGGCTGGCGTTGACCCAGCGAAGGGATCTGGCGCCGGCGGCTGATTCGAGGGCTGGCCAGATCGGCTGGCTGGTTCCTCGGGAACCAGAGATATTTTGGGGATTGGATCTGAGGAAAAGGAAAAAAAAAGAAAGTGGAGAAGGGGAAGAAGAAGGGGATGCCCAAATAGACTAGGGGGGTCTATATGTAGCAGTTTAGACTAGGGTTTGGAGACTAGGGGTGTTTAGGAGCCCTCCGATCGCGATCCGACGGATCCGATCGCGGGGATGATTTAAAGGGCCTAGACGGAGATAAAAGACTGCAGTAGGGGTATTTCCGGGACACGAAGTGAAGGCACATCGGACCCACACGGACAACGGAGGGAAAAGTCAACGGAGTCCAAACGAGACGAGATTTGAGAGGCGGGTTGCACACAACAAAACAACAACACACACAACAACCTCGCGGCACACCGGTAACGAAAAACGCCCGAACAGCAAAGTAGGCCTACGGGACGTCACGGTCACGTGAGGGAGCTCCGGAACACGAAACGGACAACGGGAAGAAACGCCACGAACCGGAAGCAACCCACAACACAAATGCAATGCAATGCACATGACTACATGATATGAATGAAAGCCACACACTCACACAACAAAACGACGAAAGCCCGAAAGACAAAGAACCCAGAATGGAAATAGATGAAGCCGGAGATTTATTATATACCCAAAAGGGAAAGTATTACATCCGGGGCATTACACCACTTTACCTCTTCCTACCCACAAAGCTTTGCTAGTCTTGTTGCCCATGGTTATGGGATTGCGGAGTCCTCGTGGCTCACAGATACTACAACACCAGATGCAGGTTCAGCCGAGTTCGAAGCAGGAGGTGGTTCAGTTCTTCTCTGGGAGCTCGATGAAGAGTTTGGCCGTATGCTTGTGATGTTTCGACGATCAGTAGTGGTTTCTACTAGGATTCGATCCTGACCTGTGGCTTTATGTTGTTTTGGTATCTTTCTTTTGATCTTCGCCCGTAGTCGGGTTGTGATGTTTTTGAATGATGTCTTGCTTATGTAATGTATTGTGTGAAGTGGCGAGTGTAAGCCAACTATCTCCTTTTGCAATTTAATCCCTCTTTTACATGAGTCGTGCAAAGATACCAAACTTGAGATCATTCTAGGATGGACTTATACCTTTAAGTCGTGCCTCGACACGTAGGAGGTATAGTCCCATCCTGGGCATTACAAGTTGGTATCAGAGCCTTCTCCGACCTAGAAGCCCCCACTGATTGATCGAATCGTTGACGGTTGAGTCTAGGCACACACTTGAAAATGTTTTGAGTCCTATATTTATATCGGAGAGTAGGATTTCTTTTGCTCCTCATCCCCTTTCATTCTGGTGAGGACTCCTGACGACTACTCTTGCCTCTTCTACTTTCAAAAATTGCACCAAATTTTTTTTAGGATCTCGCGAGTATTCTGGGATTGTTTCGATGTTCTTGTGACAAGGATATTGTTCTCGATGCCTCCTGTTCCCGGGGAGTTGAGCTTCGGGGTATTGTTGTCACAAGCATATCGCGGCAGTACTAAATACTTAAGACGGCCGACATCGAAAATCTCTCCTATACGGCCAGTGGCAAGATAACCCCGACATCACCCAGTACTGGGGAGGTAGTTCGAGAGTATTGCCATAGCTTGTTATAGTGGATGATTTTCGAAGGTCCGAGGTAAACAGTTTCCGAGAAAGACTGGTTATGTGTTGAAGGATGGATACACCTGGATGTAGGTTTAGAGTTGATTGCGCGGTGCTTCCCGTGTATCCCCAACACCTGATTGCATAACTGGAAACTTTCGGAAATCTATAGGTGGGTTTATCTAGTAGTTCTAGGCATTCTTCCAACGGATGCACGATATGAAGTTTGGGGTTCTACATTGAGTGAAGTGGTTTTATGGACTTGTTCTGATCGGGAGTTGCATCTTAAAGGGTCCTTGGCTATGCTGATCCGGGGATTGCAAAACCCTTTTGTAACACGGTCCATGAGCTTCAGCACGAATTTGTCGAACGAAACTTCTATCTTGTGTTTGTTCTATCTGTTCCTTGTTCCTTTTTATTTTCATTTTGTTCTCCCAAGTGGCTTCTCGTCAAGTTGATGTACCTACGGAATTCATTCGTTCATTCTTTGCTCGGATGATATTGTGAAGATCTGTTGCATATCTATCCTTTGTTCTTGTTGATTCTGGTATTCGAGTTGCTTCGATGTCAAGTGTTGATTTCATACCTTTTTCCTAATCGGTATTCTCATATTTCTATGGGAGTGCTAATCCTTCTTGATCATCAAGATGGTCATGTTAATTCTTTTAAACCGGTGTCCATTTTGTTCATCCCAAGTTGTCTTTGTTTTCCCCGCCCTCCCACCCTTCGTCTTCTCGGAGTCAGAATTCTTAATCAAGTATCCATTTTATTCATGTGATATTTCTTCATTCTTTTCCTTCAATGTTCTTATCCGGTGATTTATCGTGAAGATGCTCAAGAGCTTCAAGTTCATCATTCTTTTGTTCTCTAATTCTGCCGGTGGATGTAATTCAAGATTTCGGTGTTGATCTTATCCTTTTCCTCTTTTCACAATGCTTTATTATTCCGGTGCACCAATTAATAATTCTCCTCTTGCTATTCATATCCGGAGTGCTGAAGATTCATAATTCCATTCTTAATCCATTTTGAGATTGCTATCTTATTCAAGCCATTTAATTTAACCGGTGCAATATCTCTTCAGCAATATTTTCAACGGTGATTTCTTTGAGTGGGCCCTAACCCACAGGTCTTTTCCCAGGATCTTACCTGACTCTTCTAATTTTTCTGGAGTTATACTCAAATTCTTTTCAAAGTGTGACGTAAGAATGTTTTCCATCAGTCACATGCCTTCTCCAAGAACGCTTTCAAATTCTTGTTCATCATTGGTTCAACCTTTTAATTCTTCATTATGGAGTGCCTATTCAATTCATGGTGGCATTTCTCGTCTTCATACTCAACATTTGAAGACCGGAGAAGTGTTTCTCTTAAATTTTTACCCGTTCTCTTGATGAGTTGTGATTCTAGCTTCATGCCATCCTCATTATTGTTCCGTTTGTGAGGAATTCTTTTATCCCATCCGAAGCATTTCATGAATTCTTTTCTTTGTGATCCTCCGAAGGCCATCATCTCAGAAGATTTCTTCGTTCTCAGTTTTCAACTTCGTCCTCCAACTATTCTTCATTGATGTCTCTTCGTTCGTCTCCATATTATTACGGTGGTTCTTTCAAGATTACCCTTCCGTTGTTATCATTTTAATTCATTTGTTCTTTTCACAATCCTACCGGTGCTTCGTTGAAGATTTACCCAAGTTTGTGCGAGATCTCTCTTAATTCTTTCCAACGAGAATAAGTAGTATGCCAAATCCTTTGGTTGTCATCAATTTAAATTGGTGAAGGAGATGCATGACATAATTCTTATTCTTATTCCTTCAAGGTGATTTAATCTCTTGTTCCGGAGCTTGTTCATTATATCATATCCTTGATTCTAAGTTTTTTCTTCTTGTTTTCCGGAGCTCCAAGTTATTTCAAGCACATCATTTCAAGCTCCATCTAATTCATTGCAGTCCTTGAATCTTATTCTTTTCATCTTTCGCTTCTCATGCTTTCTTTACCGGAGTTCTTCATGGTGGTTCATCATCATTTAATTCATACTCGAAGTCTTCATCAAGATTCTTGTTGGAGCTCAAGCATTCTTCATCATGCTTTCCAATTGCAATCCTTTCTACCTTATCTTTTCAGATGGTGTTATGTCATTCTTGACAATTCCTTCATGTTTCATGATTCACGAGTTATCAAGAATGAGATATTAAAAACCCATCATTTTCCTTGTTCAGGAGATCTTTCCAACCATTCAATTTATTTGTTGGAGTAATCTTGGGTTGTATTTCACCTAAAGCTTTCCCTGAGGATTGTTGCTAATTATGGTGCTTGTAAATGACCCAAGTTCTTCATTTATCCTCTCTGTGAAATAAGTTTATCGTCTCCTTGTTGATATCAATCCAATCAAATTGTTTTCCATTAGTGGCTGGTTGTCACCTCATAATTTTGAGATGTTTTTCATAAGCCCACTTCAAGCTTATTATTTTCGTTGTTGATTTTTCAACAACTTCGTTCAACCCTTCTTCGTAAGGATGTTTTTTTTCATATTCATTTTGAGAGAAGTTGGCATTTTCTTCTCCGTTCTTTCTTTCCAACAACCTAGCATATATTCTTTCATTCCGGAGGCTTTGTGATGATCTCTCTTTCACCATCATCTCGTTTTATCAAGATCATATTCTTTCCTTGCTTGTCTTTTTAACCGGAGTGTTGTGTCCTCCATTCTAGTTCCGTCATCTTATCTAGTTTGCCACACTTTTCAACCGGAGTGCTGTCTGAATCGTTCTTACCCCTTGTGCCATTCTTTCATTTGTTTCGGAGGCAATGTGTTGTTGATTTCATCAAGTATCATTCCATCTCCTCAAGTTTTTGATTATTTTCCTTACATTTTCAGACGGAGTGCTGCCCAAATTCTTTCATTCTTATTCCTTGGCTATGCCATTGCGGTTTCTTATTCTTTTGGTTCGTAAGCTCTTGCTTCATGTCTTTCAACTTACAAGGTTCTCATAATGCTCCTTGTTCGTCTTTTCTAACGGAGTGTTTCATATTCGTTCATCTCCGTTGTATTCTTCCTTCAAAAATGTTCAGCCTCTCAAGGTTCCTTGGTTTCACTCGTCTGTCAAAGAAGCAACTTTGTTTTACCCATTCCTCTTCCGTTTTTACCCGGTGCAATCTCTAGGATCTCGGGTCGAGATCCTCTGTTAGTGTGGGAGAGTTGTGACGCCCGAAGACCGACGTCCCAGAAGATTCCAGAAGAGTCCCGAAGATTCCAGATGTTCCGGGTTGCCCGTGTGTTTCTTTTGAGCTTGTGTTATTTATTTTTGCATTGCATCATGTCATCATGCCATCATGTCATATTTATTTTTGCATCTCAACCTAAATAAATCGTGTGGGCCTTTGGTCCATTTAAATCGAGGGAAGGATGTCTTCTCTTTAAAACATATAAAAGCCTCTCAATATTTAGGGAGCTATATTAATAAATATTCCATTGTTTGGAATTACCCGCAACACACTTGCGATTTTTCCCCATGTCTTTTCCACTTCGAGTTCTCCTACAAAAACCTTGCCAATAATTCTTTTCCGTTGTTTCGAGGTTCCTCCAAAAATTCGAACATTTTTGGACACCTCAATAATCAAGTCTTAGTTCAAACCCATTTGAATTAAATTCAAATATGTTTGAATTATTTTTTCCAATCACGCCTTTTCTATTTTTCTCGGACCGTGCTCTTTTTATGCTGCCCGAGAAAAATACTCCTTTGTGCAACTTTTCCCTAAACCCTCCTCTTTCTTTTCTTTTTTTTCTCTTAGTTGTTTTCTGCTAAGGGAATAATTAGAAGAAGAGGAGCAGCCAGCCCAGCCGTCTCCAGGCCTCTAGGCTTGGCCAGCCAGGCTCCCAGGCCGGCCCACCTCTCAGCACCTGCCTTCCCTCAGGCCCAACCGCCACCTCTGGCCCATTGGCCGACCGCTAACCCTAGCGACCAGAAAACCCCCTCGCTTCGCTCCCTCTCTTCCCTTCGTGCGCCGCCACTCTCCCTTCGCCCGACGCCCGACCCAGTCCCGCATCTCTCGCTCGCTCGCAGCGACCCCTCTCCCTCTGTCCCTCGACCCGTTCCCTCTCTCCCTCGAGCCTCGCTCTTCCCCTCGCCCGCAGCGGCCGGATCCCGCAGACCCTCGAGGGCCTCGACCAGACTGCGCCACCCCGACGCGCCCTTCCTTCTCTCCGTCCTCCCGCGCCATGGAGCTTCCCTCCCGCGCGCCAGGATTCCGGCCGCGACCGCAGCTCCCTCGCCATGGGAGCCGGCGACCGCCCTCCCTCCGGTCCTCCTCTCCAGGAGCAGCGCGCCCGCGGCCGCGCGTCCGTCGCCTCTGGCCCCCCGACGCCCGAGCCCCCGCCGGCCCCGTCGCCAAGAGCCAGCTCCGCGCCAGCGTGCTCCTCTCCAGCAGGATCCGCGCGCCTCCCTCGTCCAGCTCGCCGTGGCCTCTCCAGCGCGAGCACCACGAGCGCCCCGCACGCCGGCCCTGCTCCTCCATCGTCGCCGAGGGCCGCCCCCAAGCCCAGCACCGACTGCCTCCTCTGCTGGAGCACGGCTCTGCCTCCTCCATCGCCCCAACTCGCCAAGGCCGCGGCCATGAGCAGCTCCGAGCAGAGGCCCCGTCCTTTTTCCAGATCGTCGCTGACCGCAGCCTTCTTTTCCTTTTTTTTGTTGTTTTGATGCTGCTTTTGTTATCTCAAGTAACCATGTAACAGCAAGTATGTCTACTTTTGGATCCGTGTACAACTACCGTCGCCCGAACGTCTACCGTCGCCCGAACGTCTACCGTCGCCGTGTACCACTACCGTCGCCGAGACCGCTAGTACATCTACGGAAAAACGAGCTCGTGAACGGCTACGGATCAAGTACCACTACCGTCGCGAGATCGGGAACCCCCAAGTACCACGACGACCGAACGGCTACGATGGCGAGTACCTCTCCGAGGAACGAGAACAACTACTTCCCTCTACGGAACGGCTACTTCCTCTACGACGTGAACGCCTTCTTCCTCTACGATCTCGAACCGTCCCGAAACGAGTGTTTCGAAGGTATAACGAGACGACCCCGTGGATGACCCGTGGATGCTTGTTGTGTTGTATGGATGTTTCCCGTGTGTGCACCGTGCCCGTTTCGACCTTTTGTCATGTTCCTCGGTTGCCTCGTCGCCGACTCGTGGGAACCCGGTAACGGGATTGCCCACCTTTCATCTCGTTTGACACGCTTCGTCTTCTTTTGCACCGGTCTCTCAACGAGTTACCAGAACCGAGATGTTGCGTTGCATCATTCTCGGATCGTTGCCGTGGCACCTTTTCCTTCACCACGGTGACAATGCTTCATATCCTCTTAAGTCAACCTTTTAAAAATTGCAAAACTTGATCATATCATCCGCATCATGTTAACAACATTATATGTTTAATTGTTGTTTGCTTAATAATTGCTAAACATGCTCATGGGGATTTCCGGAATTGTTGTTGTTATTTTCCGGCCTCATTTAAAATGCCTAAATAGTGTAGTTTCTTTATGCTTCACCTCTTGCCATGTTAATAACAATTAATCTTGTCTTGTAATTAAATGAGAGTCAACTAAATAATTAAATGTGGTGTTTCGTCAATATGCAACCCGTTGCATATTGATCTCCACTTAACTTGTAGATTTGTTTGTGCACTTTGCCATGCCATGCATATTTAAACCGGACATGCATCATACTTGTTTGTGCATCGTATGCCATGTTTATGCTTGTGTGTTTACCGTGTTGTTTGTTTTCTTTCCGGTTGCTTCTCTTGTTAGCTTCGGTTTCATTCCGGAGTTGTGAGGATTCTCTCGACTGTTGCTCCGTCTACTTCATGGATCCGTTCTTCTCCCTTTTGGAATCCCAGGCAAGATGATCATACCCTTGGATACCTTTACTACCATTGCCATGCTTAGTTGTCTCGATGCTATCGTTACATGTCGCGCTACCCATCTTTTATGTCAGCCTCTCCTTGTTGCCATGAAACCTCTAACCTTGAAACCTTCCTAGCAAAACCACTGTTTGGCTATGTTACCCGCTTGCTCAGCCTCGCTTGCTCAGTCCCTCTTATAGCGTTGTTAGTTGCAGGTGAAGATGAAGTTCGTTCCAGGAGGGAACTTGTTGTTGGATATATCACATATCTATAATTATTATTTAACACACCTATATACTGGGCATGGGTGGAAGGCTTGGCCTTTTGCTCGGTGTTTTGTTCCACTCATGCCACCTTAGGCGTCGATAAACCGGCATTATGTTCCTTAATTTTGCGTTCCTTACATGATGGGTGAAATGGGGACCCCTTGACAGTTCGACTTTGAATAAAACTCCTCCAACAAGGCCCAACATTGGTTTTATTTGCCTCATAATAATAACTTAATTAATTAATTAATTTGCATAAGGGGGACGCTCCTTGGAGATTCTTTTCTACATAGCAGGGGGGGCCAGTGCTGATGGTGTTGGTCCCAAACTAGAGCCACTTGCGGATGCCACCCAGTTCGCTGGGATCTTCGGTATCTGTACGTACTGCTCATCCGGACGTGGCCTGAGACGAGATACGCGCGGCTACTATCAGGGTGTCGGCACGCCGGGAGGTCTTGCTGGACTTGTTTTACCATTGTCGAAATGTCTTGTGCTACCGGGATGCCGAGCCTGATCGGTTTTCCCTAAGATAAGGAGTGATGATATTATATTTATCACTGCAGCTAATCGTGAGAGCTTGTGATGGGCTAAGTTGGAACACCCCTGCAGGGTTATGATCTTTCGAAAGCCGTGCCCGCGGTTATGTGGCAGATTGGAATTTGTTAATGTCCGGTTGTAGAAAACTTGACAGAGGATCCGAAGTGAAACACACAACTGTGTGAGTAACCGTGACTGTCTCTTTTCACTTTGAGAAGAGAACACGGTGGGGTTATGTTTGACTCGTATGTAGTTAGGATCTTTAGCGATCACCTCTTTTGCGACCGTTTGCGTAGCTTCTCATCTTTTTCTGGTACTCGTAGGCTAGCCACCATATTATTGCTTAGCCGCTGCTGCAACCTCACCACTTTACCTCTTCCTACCCACAAAGCTTTGCTAGTCTTGTTACCCATGGTTATGGGATTGCTGAGTCCTCGTGGCTCACAGATACTACAACACCAGATGCAGGTTCAGCCGAGTTCGAAGCAGGAGGTGGTTCAGTTCTTCTCTGGGAGCTCGATGAAGAGTTTGGCCGTATGCTTGTGATGTTTCGACGATCAGTAGTGGTTTCTACTAGGATTCGATCCTGACCTGTGGCTTTATGTTGTTTTGGTATCTTTCTTTTGATCTTCGCCCGTAGTCGGGTTGTGATGTTTTTGAATGATGTCTTGCTTATGTAATGTATTGTGTGAAGTGGCGAGTGTAAGCCAACTATCTCCTTTTGCAATTTAATCCCTCTTTTACATGAGTCGTGCAAAGATACCAAACTTGAGATCATTCTAGGATGGACTTATACCTTTAAGTCGTGCCTCGACACGTAGGAGGTATAGTCCCATCCTGGGCATTACAGAACCGGCGATCCCAAAAGTGACAACTTGGGACACCAAAGGGGATGGTCCGTAGTTTGAGGATTACATGTATCCATTGAGTTCATTGCTTTGTTCCGGTGCTCTTTGACAGGAGCACCTTAATCTCCATAAGTTCCTTTTGGCCCCGTTCGTAGCGGGATGGTAGGACAAAAGATGTTGTGCAAGTTCTTATTGTAAGCACGTACAACTACCTACGGGATACATGCCTAATGTTTGATATTTGCCTAGATGATCATTACTTTTCCGTGTGCCGTGCCCCAAGTTAGAATCATGATATATCTCATCCATGCAGCGCCCAACCATCCATCTCCCTAGCCTACAGTGTTTTAAATCCTGCTTGTTACTAGTTGCTACTTTTGCCATCTACTCTCGCTATTTACTTTTGCTGTTTACTTTTACTATCACCATCATCACTATCATATCACTGTTACCACTTATCTTTTGTTGCAAGTAAGTATATTTCAGGTGCGGTTGAATTGACAATTCAACTATTAAAGCTTATAAATACTCTTTGGCTCCCCGTGTGTTGAATCAATAAATTGGGTTATTCTTACCCGCGAAGACTATCTCGATCCCTTACGGTTGAGGGTTATCAGAAAGCAACTTGGGGAAGGCTAGAGATCAATATTCATATTTTAGGATTGGAATATCCTGGTCTCAACACATGAGTAGGTGGTTCTCTCTTAGAAAATGAGTAATGAAAGTGTAGGTATGTTCTGATGGCTCTCATTACGCTTGAAGAGTGGGTGGAGGGGGTATATATATAGCCTCTACACAAAATCTAACCGTTACACACAATTTACCAAACTCGGTGGGACCGAATAGAAGAACTCGGTCGTGCCGATTTAGTTCAAAATGTGAACGTTAGGCTTTTCGGTGGGACCGATATGATCAACTCGGTGAGACCGATTTCATTAGGGTTAGGGCATAACGTAATCTCGGTGAGACCGATCACATCAACTCGGTGAGACCGATTTTTGTATTAGGTAAACAGGGAGTTGGTCAGGCAAACTCAACGGGACCGATTCGCTCATTTCGGTAAATCGAAACATTACGAAAAGGCAACAGAGAGTTTGCAATGCTAACTCGGTGAGACCGATTCTCACATCTCGGTTGGACCGAAATGTTGCAAATAGGAAACAAATATTTTACATTCCCATCTCGGTGAGACTAAGATCCCTATCGGTGAGACCGAACTGATTAGGGTTTTGGCAGCGGCTTTGTCAAGTGAACTCGGTGGCGCCGGATAGATCAAATTGGTGGGGCGAGTTTGACTTTAGGTTTAGGACACGTGGAATGAGAAAGTGGTTGAGGGTTTTGGAGCATATCACTAAGCACTGTGAGCAAGCAAGCCATTAAGCAACACCTCATCCCCTTTTAATAATATTGGCTTTCCTATGGACTCAATGTGATCTTGGAGCACTTAAGTGCAAATGAAGAGTGTTGAACTTTGAGATTTTGCCAATCTTTTGTCCTTAGCATCTTGAAGGGGTTCCACATCCTCTTGTCCATGCCACTCCACTGTTGAACTCATCTGAAATATACTAGGTAAAAGTATTAGTCCAACAAGATATATGTTGACATTAATTACCAAAATCACCCAGGGAGCACTTGTGCTTTCAATCTCCCCCTTTTTTGGTAATTGATGACAACATACATCAAAGCTTTAGATAAAGATATAGAGAATAGCAAGTAAAGCTTTGGAAAGACATGTAACATTCATAGGCTCCCCCCTACATGTATGCAATCATGTGAATATGGAGTATAAATGCACGTGAGTGCATAAGCATGTCAGAGCAAGCAATGAGTTACATGTATCTTGGCTGTATGCATTAGAGCAAATGGATATAGGAAATGTACCTTCATGTTCATGAGTCCTTCTTGTAAACAATATGTACATCAGCAAGAGATCATCATGCACATGAGTGTGATGCATATACTTACCTTGTGGTCTTGAGATAGCTTTGGAAGAGATAATCCTGAGTAAACAAGGTTAGATAACACAGAAACATCAAATAAGTAGAGCAAGAACAGCGAACCACAAGAGTACCAAGATTGGTATGACATGTAGTGAGTGAGTACTAGGTACTCTATTGAGTATAAACATGTCCCCAGAAAGATATGCAATGAATTCGAAGATTTCATTCCCTTAGATGTCTTTCTCCCCCTGAATCTTATATTTGATAATGGGAGAAGATAGAGAAAGAAAATTAGAGCAAGACAAATAATCATAACAAATACTGACATGTCTTTCCCCTCTAGAAGACATGTGATTTCTCTCCTCTTTTAATACTAAGCATCCTAGAGGACTAAGAAATTTCTCTCTCCCTTTGGTGTGAGTAAGCTTTGGTGTGATCTCTCTCTCCCCCTTTGACATCAATTTCCAAGAAGGGCTCTTTTGGATTATGAGTCAAGTAGGTTTGGTTCTTGAGTCACATTACAAAGCAACATGTAGAATACGATGCTTATAGAGGTCAAGAATCATTGAGTTGAGCTGGAACAAATATGTATGATGCAAAAGGCAGAGTGTCTCCTCAGCAGTGAAATCGGTAATACCGAGTTGTTTTCTTCGGTGGCACCGAGGTGGTTTGGTCTGACTGAAAGAGACAAACCGGTGTGTCCGAGTTCAACACAGAGAGAACAATTGTCAACTCAGCTCACTAGGCAAATAAGACCTCACAAAGATTTGCAAGGAATTAACTAAAAGATTTGCAATGAATTGGATGCAGAGAATAACAGAGAAAAATAAAAAAAATCTAGATGAAGTTTTTTTTGAAAAGGGAAACAAGCATGCAAAAGAAAAGGAATGCAAGATCATAGAGAACTTCATCTATAAATGGTCGGCGAAAAAAATGCAAGATGATTTGAGCAGATATAGGTATATCTACTTGATGAAACACAAGTCTGAAACATTTGAAAAGTTCAAATAATTTCAGAGTGAACTAGAGAATCATCGTAACAAGAAAATAAAGTTTCTACTATTTGATCGCGGAGGCGAATATTTGAGTTACGAGTTTGGTCTTCATTTAAAACAATGTGCAATAGTTTCGCAACTCACGCCACCTGGAACACCACAACGTAATGGTGTGTCCAAACGTCGTAACCGTACTTTATTAGATATGGTGCGATCTATGATGTCTCTTACCGATTTACCACTGTCGTTTTGGGGTTATGCATTAGAGACAATTGTATTCACGTTAAATAGGGCACCGTCTAAATCCGTTGAGACGACACCGTATGAACTGTGGTTTGGCAAGAAACCTAAGCTGCCGTTTCTTAAAGTTTGGGGTTGCGTTGCTTATGTGAAAAAGCTTCAGCCTGATAAGCTTGAACCCAAATCAGAGAAGTGCATCTTCATGGGATACCCAAAAGAAACTGTTGGGTACACCTTCTATCACAGATCTGAAGGCAAGATTTTTGTTGCCAAGAATTGATCCTTTCTAGAGAAGGAGTTTCTCTCAAAATAAGTGAGTGGGAGGAAAGTACAACTTGATGAGGTAATTGTACCTTTTATCAAATTGGAAAGTAGCTCATCACAGAAAGCTGTTCCAATGATACCTACATCAATTAATGAGGAATCAAATGATAATGATCATGAAACTTCATATCAAATTCCGGTAGGCCGTGACGGGCCGTGAGTTAGCGGGCTGTAAATGGGCTATATGCGAACATGCCATTAACAGGCTTTCCTTGGGCCGGCCCGCTACCTTTTGACCAAGTCAAACGGGACGGCCTTTTCAGTGGAATGGGCCTCTGTTGGGCCATGCCACGTGTCGACGTATCATAGGCGCCTTCGGTCTAATGAGTGGATGACATCTGTCCCAACGGTGAGCTGACACGTTGTTCCTCTGTCCATTGAGAATTTTACGCGTGGAAAATCCCCATTGGTCCAGGCTGTTAAAGGGTTATTGGATCCAAACTAGAACTCGGTAACTTAACGGCGACCCCTTATGGTGGATGACACATGTCGGTCACCCATGACAAAAGCACTTCTATGACGCGCGATTTATCGTCATGGAACTGGACACTTCCGTGATGATAATTTTGGTAATGTCATGGAACACTTCTATGACAGCACATGTATGACTATCTTGATTCTATCATAAAATCGTCATGGGTGTACATGCATGACAGAAAACGTGACCTACTGTGACAAACATGTATCATCACAGAAGTGTACTTTTTATAGTGCAACAAGATTATAGTATCGTCGTATGAACTACTGCACATGCTAGTAGTAGGAGTACTAGTAGTGTAAGTTCAAGTAGCTGACATGTTTCGCACTCCTCCAACATAAGAGTTGAAACGCTTGTTGTAATTTTTTTAAAGAAATAGTAGACACGCTCTACCACGCGGATCCTCCTCCACGGTCGTCTGGAACATTGCTACACACTTTCGTCGACGTGTGGTACAACCAGCATCGGGGTCCATTTGCCATGGACTAAATTACTCCGTACTAGAGTGCCCAACTGCACGGTAGACTAGCCCACTCGAAGCGCCATAGTAATGCCCAATGAGCTGTCAAATCACAAAACCCCACCTTTGCAACAGTAAGTTGGACGAACGAAGCAACCGTCATTTCACTCTTCTCACTCATCTTCCTCTCTTGAAGAAAACCCCAACTCGCTTCTCCCTCATCATGTTCCTCATTTCTTCAAGAAAACCCCAATGCGCTTCTGGCATTGTTCTTCTCTCCCAAAGAAGGAAAGGTGAGCGCATCAATGGTGTTGCTTCTGGCCAAGGCCCCGTTATATTTTGCAACCTCGCGACCGATCCTAACTCCCTGTCTGTTCTTCTTTTGGGCTTGGGATGATGGTTTTTTCTTTCCTTTTATTTATACTTGACAGTTTCTTGATGGACCCTGGAGCACCGACCAAAGTGATCTCTATGGCTCTGGCCAAAACTGTCGAGGCTCAGTGTCCGAAGAAGTGCAAGCACCCCGCCGAGACTACCACAGACAAGCTCAAGGCATCGCCCTATCCAAGGCCCCCTCTCCAGGAACCCTCGTTAAGCTAGTCCAGGTAATATCCCTTCTTGACCAACTTTTTGGCTATCTTAATTGTGTTTTTTCATCTAACCTGCAAAGTGCTTGCTAATATGCGAGGTTTTTGTAATGTACATGCAGTACTAGTAGTACAACTTTCTGGGCGATCTTCCATGTGATTTTTGTGTGCCAAATGACTGTTCTAAATTGCTCCTTTGACCAAAACATGTGAGAGGTTGACATGCATATGATTTTTTGCACATAACACTAATTCCTCATAGATTACTTTCAACTACTTTATGAACATCAATGCTAGTTGTACGAAATGCAAGATTTTAGCTCTCATGCCATGGAAGAGAATATAGTAGCCTCAATATAACTTGTGTTATCGATATTGTAAGTAATCCATCTGTTAAAAAAAAGGACGTTCTAGCTTTTTTGTGTATCGGATGTAGATGATACGTCCATTTTGCATCATGCATTTATGTTGATATTTATTGCACTATGGGCTATTATTACACGTTATGTCACAATACTTATGCCTTTTCTCTCTTATTTTACAAGGTTTACATGAAGAGGGAGAATGCCGGCAGCTGGAATTCTGGGCTGGAAAAGTAGCAAACATTGGAGACCTATTCTGCAAAACTCAAAAAGCCCCGAAACTCCACGAAACACCGTTTCAGAAAATATAAAAAAATATCTGGCGAAAGAGATACGTCAAGGGGCCACCACGTGTCCACGAGGGTGGGGCCGCGCTCCCCGCCTGGGCGCGCCCCCTGCCTCGTGGGCCACCTGTTGACTCCCCGATGCCCATCTTCTCCTATATGGGGTGTTTTGACCTGGAAAAAAATCATAAGGAGTCTTTCGGGACAAAGCGCCACCGTCTCGAGGCGAAACCAATCTAGGGCTCCGGCGGAGCTATTCTGCCGGGGATACTTCCCTCAGGGAGGGGGAAATCATCACCGCCGTCATCACCAACAACTCTCCCATCTTGGGGAGTGTTATCTTCATCAACATCTTCACCAGCACCATCTCCTCTCAAACCCTAGTTCATCTCTTGTATCCAATCTTTGTATCAAAACCTCAGATTGGTACCTGTAGGTTCCTAGTAGTGTTGATTACACCTTGTAGTTGATGCTAGTTGGTTTACTTGGTGAAAGATCATATGTTCAGATCCATTATGCATATTAATACCCCTCTGATTATGAACATGAATATGCTTTGTGAGTAGTTACGCTTGTTCCTGAGGACATGGAAGAAGTCTTGCTATAAGTAGTCATGTGAATTTGGTATTCGTTCGTTATTTTGATGAGATTTATGTTGTCTTTCCTCTAGTGGTGTCATGTGAACATCGACTCCATGACACTTCACCATTGTTTGGGCCTAGAGGAAGGTATTGGGAAGTAATAAGTAGATGATGGGTTGCTAGAGTGACAGAAGCTTAAACCCTAGTTTATGCGTTTCTTCATAAGGGGCTGATTTGGATCCACATGTTTCATGCTATGGTTGGGTTTACCTTAATACTTCTTTTGTAGTTGCGGATGCTTGCAATAGAGGTTAATCATAAGTGGGATGCTTGTCCAAGTAAGGGCAGCACCCAAGCACCGGTCCACCCACATATCAAATTATCAAAGTACCGAACACGAATCATATGAACGTGATGAAAACTAGCTTGACGATAATTCCCATGTGTCCTCGGGAGCGCTTTCCTTCATATAAGAGTTTGTCCAGGCTTTTCATTTTCTACAAAAAGGATTGGGCCATCTTGCTACACCTTATTTACTTTTACTATTTGTCACTTGCTACCAATTATCTTATCACAAAACTATATGTTACCGATAATTTCAGTGCTTGCAGAAAATACCTTACTGAAAACTGCCTATCATTTCCTTCTGCTCCTCGTTGGGTTTGACACTCTTACTTATCGAAAGGACTACGATAGACCCCCTACACTTGTGGGTCATCAAGACTCTTTTCTGGCGCCGTTGCCGGGGAGTGAAGCGCCTTTGGTAAGTGAAATTTAGCAAGGAAAAATTTATATAGTGTGTTGATATTTACTGTCACTTGTTACTATGGCTCATAATCCTTTGAGGGGCTTGTTCGGGGTATCTTCACCCCGACCCGTAGAGCAAAGAGTTGCTCCTCAACCTACTGAACCTACTGAAAATGTTTGCTTTGAAATTCCTTCGGGTATGATAGAGAAACTGCTAGCTAATCCCTTTACAGGAGATGGAACACTACATCCCGATTTGCACCTAATCTATGTGGATGAAGTTTGTGGATTATTTAAGCTTGCAGGTATGCCCGAGGATGTTATCAAGAAGAAGGTCTTCCCTTTATCTTTGAAGGGAGATGCATTGACATGGTTTAGGCTATGCGATGATATTGGATCATGGAACTACAATCTATTGAAGTTGGAATTTCATCAGAAGTTCTATCCTATGCATCAGATTCATCATGATCGTAATTATATATACAATTTTTGGCCTCGCGAAGGATAAAGTATCGCTCAAGCTTAGGGGAGGCTTAAGTCAATGTTATATTCATGCCCCAATCATGAGCTCTCAAGAGAAATGATCATTCAAAAATTTATGCTCGGCTTTCTCTCAATAATCGCTCCATGCTCAATACTTCTTGTATTGGTTCTTTTATGATGAAGACTATTGAATTCAAATGGGATTTATTGGAAAGAATTAAACACAACTCTGAAGATTGGGATCTCGACGAAGGTAAGGAGTCAGGTATAACACCTAAGTTTGATTGTGTTAAATCTTTTATGGATACCAATGTTTTCCGTGAATTTGGCACTAAATATGGACTTGACTCTGAGATAGTAGCTTCTTTCTATGAATCATTTGCTACTCATGTTGATCTCGCCAAGGAGAAGTGGTTTAAATACCATCCTCCCATTGAAGTAAAAGTAGTTGAACCTGTCAAAGTTGAAGAAAAGACTATCACTTATAATGTTGATCCTATTGTTCCTACCGCTTATATTGAGAAACCACCCTTCCCTGTTAGAATAAAGGATCATGCTAAAGATTCAACTGTGGTTCCTAAGAGTAATACTAGAACACCTACACCCTCTGAACAAATTAAAGTTGAAGCTAGTGTTGCTATGGTTAAGGATGTCTTGGTCAATAATTTAGATGGGCATGTTATTTACCTCTGTGATGAAGCTGCTAGAATTGCTAGACCCGATACTAAGAATAAACATAGACCTGTTGTAGGCATGCCTGTTATTTCTGTTAAAATAGGAGATCACAGGTGCTAGTGCTAGTGCCATACCTCATTCCTTGTATGAAGAAATCACGCACGATATTGCACCTGTTGAGCTAGAAGGTATTGATGTTACTGTTAAGCTTGCCAATAGAGACACTATCTCACCAGTTGGGATTGTTAGAGATGTTGAAGTCTTGTGTGGGAAAGTTAAATACCTTGTTGATTTTCTTGTTCTTGGTTCCCCACAAGATGATTTCTGCCCCATTATATTTGGTAGACCCTTCTTGAACACTGTTAATGCTAACATAGACTGCGAAAAGGATATTGTTGTTGTTGGATTAGGGGATATGTCTCATGACTTTAACTTTGCTAGATTTCGTAGACAACCCCATGTTAAAGAATTACCTAGTAAGGATGAAATTATTGGTCTTACTTCTATTGCTGTGCCTCCTAATGATCCTTTAGAACAATATCTGCTAGACCATGAAAATGATATGTATATGAATGAGAGAAAGGAAATAGATGAAATATTCTTTAAACAGGGACCCTTATTGAAAAAAACTTGCCTGTTGAAATTCTAGGGGATCCTCCTCCACCCAAGGGTGATCCCGTGTTTGAACTTAAACCTTTACCCGATACTCTTAAGTATGTTTATCTTGATGAAAAGAAGGTATATCCTGTTATTATTAGTGCTAACCTTTCAGAGCAGGAAGAAGAGAAACTATTGAACACTCTGAAGAAGCACCGTGCTGCTATCGGATATACTCTGGATGATCTTAAGGGCATTAGTCCCACTCTATGCCAACACAAGATAAAGTTGGAGGAGGATGCGAAACCGATTATCGATCATCAACGACGATTAAATCCTAAGATGAAAGAAGTGGTAAGGAAGAAAATACTAAAGCTTCTAGAAGCAGGTATTATTTATCCAGTTGCTGATAGCCAGTGGGTAAGTCCCGTCCATTGTGTCCCTAAGAAGGGAGCTATTACTGTAGTTCCTAATGATAAAGATGAATTGATCCCGCAAAGAATTGTTACACGTTATAGGATGGTAATTGATTTCCGCAAATTAAATAAAGCCACTAAGAAAGATCATTACCCTTTGCCTTTTATTGATCAAATGCTAGAAAGGTTATCCAAACATACTCATTTTTGCTTTCTAGATGGCTATTCTGGTTTCTCTCAAATACCTGTGCCAAAAGGGGATCAAGAAAAGACCACTTTTACTTGTCCCTTTGGTACCTTTGCTTATAGACGTATGTCTTTTCGTTTATGTAATGCCCCTGCTACCTTTCAAAGATGCATGATGGCTATATTCTCTGATTTTTGTGAAAAGATTGTTGAGGTTTTCATGGATGACTTCTCCGTTTATGGAACTTCTTTTGATGATTGCTTGAGCAACCTTGATCGAGTTTTGCGGAAATGTGAAGAAACTAATATTGTCTTAAATTGGGAAAAGTGCCACTTTATTGTTAATGAAGGCATTGTCTTGGGTCATAAAATTTCTGAAAGAGGTATTGAAGTTTATAAAGCTAAGGTTGATGCTATTGAAAAGATGTCGTGTCCCAAGACCATCAAAGGTATAAGAAGTTTCCTCGGTCATGCCGGGTTTTATAGGAGGTTCATTAAGGACTTCTTCGAAATCTCTAGGCCTCTGACTAATCTCTTACAAAGAGATGTTCCTTTTGTCTTTAATGATGATTGTGTAGAAGCATTTGAAGTACTTAAGAAAGCATTGATCTCAGCACCTATTGTCCAGCCTCCTGACTGGAATTTACCCTTTGAGATTATGTGCGATGCTAGTGATTATGCTGTAGGTGCTGTTCTAGGGCAAAGAGTTGATAATAAATTGAATGTTATCCAATATGCTAGTAAAACTCTAGACAGTGCCCAGAGAAATTATGCTACTACTGAGAAGGAGTTTTTAGCAGTCGTATTTGCTTGCGATAAGTTTAGACCTTATATTGTTGATTCTAAAGTAACTATTCACACTGATCATGCTGCTATCAAATACCTTATGGAAAAGAAAGATACTAAACCTAGACTTATTAGATGGGTTCTCCTACTACAATAATTTGATTTGCATATTACTGATAGAAAGGGAGTTGAGAACTCCGTTGCAGACAACTTGTCTAGGCTAGAGAATATTCTTGATGACCCACTACCAATTGATGATAGCTTTCCTCATGAACAATTAGCTATCATAAATGCTTCTCGTAGTGCTCCATGGTATGTTGATTATGATAATTACATTGTTGCTAAGTTTATACCACCTAGTTTCACATACCAGCAAAAGAAAAAAGTTCTTCTATGATTTAAGACATTACTTCTGGGATGACCCGCACCTTTATAAAGAAGGAGTAGATGGTATTATTAGACGTTGTGTACCTGAGCATGAACAGGAATAGATCCTATGCAAGTGTCACTCCGAAGCTTATGGAGGACACCACGCTGGAGATAGAACTGCACATAAGGTACTGCAATCTGGTTTTTATTGGCCCACTCTCTTCAAGGATGCCCGTAAGTTTGTCTTATCTTGTGATGAATGTCAAAGAATTGGTAATATTAGTAGATGTCAAGAAATGCCTATGAATTATTCACTTGTTATTGAACCATTTGACGTCTGGGGCTTTGATTATATGGGACCGTTTCCTTCCTCTAATGGGTATACACATATTTTAGTTCTTGTTGATTATGTTACTAAGTGGGTAGAAGCTATTCCAACTAGTAGTTCTGATCACAACACCTCTATTAAGATGCTTAAAGAAGTTATTTTTCTGAGGTTTGGAGTCCCTAGATACTTAATGAATGATGGTGGTTCACACTTTATTCATTGTGCTTTCCGTAAAATGCTTGCTAAGTATGATGTTAATGATAGAATTGCATCCCCTTACCACCCACAGTCTAGTGGTCAAGTAGAACTAAGTAATAGAGAGCTGAAATTAATTTTGCAAAAGACTGTCAATAGGTCTAGAAAAAATTGGTCCAAGAAACTTGACGATGCATTATGGGCCTATAGAATTGCATACAAAAATCCTATGGGTATGTCTCCATATAAAATGGTTTATGGAAAAGCATGTCACTTACCTCTTGAGCTATAACATAAGGCATATTGGGCTATTAAGGAACTCAATTATGATTTCAAACTTGCCGGTGAGAAGAGGTTATTTGACATTAGCTCACTAGATGAATGGGAAACCCAAGCCTACAAGAATGCCAAGCTGTTTAAAGAAAAGGTTAAAAGATGGCATGACAAAAGGATACAAAAGCGTGAGTTTAACGTAGGTGATTATGTCTTGCTATACAACTCTCGTTTAAGATTCTCTGCAGGAAAACTTCTCTCTAAATGGGAAGGTCCTTACATTACCGAGGAGATCTATCGTTTCGGTGCCATTAAAATCAACAACTTGGAAGGCACAAATCCGAAGGTGGTGAACGGTCAAAGAATCAAACATTATATCTCAGGTAATCCTATAAATGTTGAAACCAATGTTATTGAAACCGTAACCCTGGAGGAATACATAAGGGACACTTTCCAGAGCGATTCAGACTCCAAAAAGGAAGAGGTATGTGGTACGCTAAGTAAACCGACTCCAAAACAGTTCTAATGGCAATTTTTCACCGTTTTGGAATATTTAGAAAAATAGAAAAATAAGAGGCAATCCGGAAAGGACACCATGAGTCCACGAGGGTGGAGGGCGCGCCCCCTGCCTCGTGGGCACCTCATGTGCTTCCCGGACTCCGATTTCTTGCACATTACTTATTTTGGTCGGTAAAAATTCACTATATATTCTCCCGAAGGTTTTGACCATCGTACCATGCAAAAATCCTCTGTTTTTGTTTCAAGCTATTTTCTGCCAGAGTTGACAAGGCCGGGGCATCATGTCGTCCTCCTCCTCCAACAATGAGGGCAACGATGCTTGGCTAATGAAGATAGAACTGAAGAGAGACGAACCTGGGGAGATCAACAAGGAGAATAGGATCAAGAAGACTATGGAAGATCAGGCTCCGGCAACAGAAGAAGAAGACATCCCTCAACCCCTTCCAAACCTTTTTACTTCAATTGAGATTGAAGCTTTCAAGATGATTGAGTTAGCTCAAATACAAAACAAGTATCTCACAAGTGAAAATATTTTGCTGAAGGAGCATATCGCCACACTCAAGTGTATTATCCGCAAGTTGGAGGATCTCCTACGCTCGATGTATGATGATCCGCCATCACTGCTTCCAACTCCATCATCACCACCTTCGAAGACGGGGACATAATCACATGGTTATGGGCACTCCCCTTGGAAACTGCCAAGCTTGGGGGAGGTGCCCCGGTATCGTATCACCATCACACTCCTATCTTTACCCTTTTTCTTAGTTCGATCCTTTTGGTAATATCTTGATCTAGTAGAATAAAGTTTATTATGATCTAGTTGTGAGCTTTTGCTTTATGATCTTTATCTTTGTAATCGAGTCCGTGATCTATATATAATAAAGATTAGTGTTGAGTCAAGGGCTTGATTTTCTCGCTATGGTCATGAGAGAATAAAAGAAAATATAAAAAGTATCAAAGAGATCATATTGATCTTATGGAACGTAATGACTTCACATATAAAGAGTATGATGAATAAAAGTTGTTGAGAGTTGACAAACATAGTTTTGGTCATCGTTGCAATTAATATGAAGTAATAAAGAAGGAGAAGTTTTCACATACAAATATACTATCTTGGACATCTTTTATGATTGTGAGCACTCATTAAAATATGACATGCTAAAGAGTTGATGTTGGACAAGGAAGACAACATAATGGGTTATGTTTTCTTATACCCGAAATAAAGTATATTGTCATGGATCATCCAACATGTTGAGCTTGCCTTCCCCCCTCATGCTAGTCAAACTCCTTGCACCAAGTAGAGATACTACTTGTGCTTCCACAAACCCTTAAACCCAATTTTGCCATGAGAGTCCACCATACCTACCTATGGATTGAGTAAGATCCTTCAAGTAAGTTGTCATTGTTGCAACTCTCTAAAATACGTATGATCTATTAGTGTGGAGAAAATAAGCTTTATACGATCATGTGATATGGAAGTAATAAAAGCGATAGACTGCATAATAAAGGTCCCTATCACCAGTGGCAATATAAAGTGACGTTCTTTTGCGCTAAGATTTTGTACATCCAACCATAAAAGCACATGACAACCTCTGCTTCCCTCTGCGAAGGGCCTATCTATTTTTCTTACCTTATAAGAGTCATGGTGATCTTCGCATTTCCTTTTTACATTTTATCCTTTGGCAAGCACATTGTGTTGGTAAGATCCTGACATATATACCCACTTGGATGTAAGCTATCATGATCTATTACTGTTGACATTACCCTTGAGGTAAAAGGTTGGGAGGCAACACTATAAGCCCCTATCTTTCTCTGTGTCCGATTAAAACTCCATACCCATAAGTATTGTGTGAGTGTTAGCAATTGTGAAAGAGTAGATGATAGTTGAGTATGTGGACTTGTTGAAAAGCTCTTATATTAACTATTTCCGATGTTATGATAAATTGCAATTGCTTCAATAACCGAGATCAAAGTTTGTTGATTTTCAATGAAGTTTCTGATTCATACTTGACATTGTGAACAGATTGTTACTTTAGCATAAGAAATCATATGACAATATAT
>LR738711.1:858660305-858673760 GCA_902687465.1 Secale cereale
TGTGTGTGTGTGTGTGTGTGTGTGTGTGTTTGTGTGTGCGTGTGTGTGTGTGTTGCTGTTATAAGAATGATCATGATGCCCTCATGTCCGTATTTTATTTTATCGACACCTCTATCTCTAAACATGTGGACATATTTTTCGATATCGGCTTTCGTTTGAGGACAAGCGAGGTCTAAGCTTGGGGGAGTTGATACGTCCATTTTGCATCATACTTTTATGTTGATATTTATTGCACTATGGGCTGTTATTACACGTTATGTCACAATACTTATGCCTTTTCTCTCTTATTTTACAAGGTTTACATGAAGAGGGAGAATGCCGGCAGCTGGAATTTTGGGCTGGAAAAGGAGCAAACATTGGAGACCTATTTTGCACAACTCAAAAAGCCCCGAAACTCCAAGAAACACCGTTTTAGAAAATATAAAAAATATCTGGCGAAAGATATACGTCGGGGGGGGCACCACCTGTCCACGAGGGTGCGGGCGCCCCCTAGGGGCGCCCCCTACCTCGTGGGCCACCTGTTGACTCCCTGATGCCCATCTTCTCCTATATGGGGTGTTTTGACCTAGAAAAAATCACAAGGAGGCTTTCGGGACAAAGCACCGCCGTCTCGAGGCGGAGCCTTGGCGGAACCAATCTAGGGCTCCGGCGGAGCTGTTCTGCCGGGGATACTTCCCTCCAGGAGGGGGAAATCGTCACCGCCGTCATCACCAACCACTCTCCCATCTTGGGGAGGGTTATCTTCATCAACATATTCACCAGCACCATCTCCTCTCAAACCCTAGTTCATCTCTTGTATCCAATCTTTGTATCAAAACCTGAGACTAGTACTTGTAGGTTGCTAGTAGTGTTGATTACTCCTTGTAGTTGATGCTGGTTGGTTTACTTGGTGGAAGATCATATGTTCAGATCCATTATGCATATTAATACCCCTCTATGAACATGAATATGCTTTGTGAGTAGTTACGTTTGTTCCAGAGGACAAGGAAGAAGTCTGGCTATAAGTAGTCATGTGAATTTGGTATTCGTTCGTTATTTTGATGATATGTATGTTTTCTTTCCTCTAGTGGTGTCATGTGAACGTCGACTACATGACACTTCACCATTGTTTGGGCCTAGAGGAAGGTATTGGGAAGTAATAAGTAGATGATGGGTTGCTAGAGTGACAGAAGCTTAAACCCTAGTTTATGCGTTGCTTCGTAAGGGGCTGATTTGGATCCACATGTTTCATGCTATGGTTAGGTTTACCTTAATACTTCTTTTGTAGTTGCGGATGCTTGCAATAGAGGTTAATCATAAGTGGGATGCTTGTCCAAGTAAGGGCAGCACCCAAGCACCGGTCCACCCACATATCTAATTATCAAAGTACCAAACATGAATCATATGAACGTGATGAAAACTAGCTTGACGATAATTCCCATGTGTCCTCGGGAGCGCTTTCCTTCATATAAGAGTTTGTCCAGACTTGTCCTTTGCTACAAAAAGGATTGGGTCATCTTGCTGCACCTTATTTACTTTTACTATTTGTCACTTGCTACCAATTATCTTATCACAAAACTATCTGTTACCGATAATTTCAGTGCTTGCAGAAAATACCTTACTGAAAACTGCCTATCATTTCCTTCTGCTCCTTGTTGGGTTCGACACTCTTACTTATCGAAAGGACTACGATAGATACCCTACACTTGTGGGTCATCAATAGACATGTTTTAGTGTCTTTGTTCACTCATTTCTATCCGTATATGTAGTATTATATGGAGTAAATATCAAAAATCATCTTATATTTGTGAACGGAGGTAGTAATAAATTTTTTGGTTTCTTTTTGAATTAGAACTAGGTCCGCCGTGGATATGAAGTTCTCAAAGTCATGTCGTGTGAACTGGAAGACCTGAGGATTTGTGCTACTAAACTATCCAGTTGTTGGGTCCTTGTAACCACATGTCAGGAACATGTGTTTTCCTGTTGCATTGTTGCCAGACGTGTTCTCGAGGGTGTACTTGACCACAACAATTTCCTAGCCGTGCCTTCTATTATGAAGGGTGTGGTTCTTGTGAAGCTTCCCGATAAATCTAATACAGATTGTCTTCATCGTAATGTTTATGAGTGGAAATACCACTCTGTTAGGTTCTCCAAGGTAGACGAGATGGCGATGGTGCCATTAGACATCTCTCACAAAGTCCATGGCCTGGTCATTTATGTGGGGTACACCCCGTAGGTCGGTGGCAAGAAATAGTCTGCAGAGTTTAATTACTGCCACTTCACTTGTCTATAGTAAGTAATATTATTTAGTACTTGATTTGTGTGTGTGAACCCTGTATAGGTTAGTCTTGCCGCTTTTGTTGTGTGGTGAATCCTGGAAACAGTCTATGTTAATGTTTGTCCACTCAATTCAGTCTATATATTTTGAAGTATCCAGATCATCTTTTTTGTGAGGATGGTGGGAGTATATATCCATTATGGATACACTCAAATATATGTATGCCTTGCAGGGTTTATCGCACCCACCAGGATTTCCAGTCCCACGGATGTTTGATCCATACGAGTTATCACGACCTTTGTATTGTGCTGCTTATGGGAGTAAGGGGGCACTGCATGCAACTCGTAATTGGACGAACAATCTTCTATTTAGAACTTGAACATAGTGATATCATGGTAATGATTCACTCGTGTCACATCAAGTAAATCTCATTTATCTACGGTCATGTTTTCTTACATTGGCTGCAATTTTACGATGCAGGTTTTGCCATGTCACAATCGTTACAGAATAAACCGTTTGGTTTGATCTATGATGGTTATTTTAGCAGGTTTCTCTTCTTATGATGTGTCAATAATGAAGGCACTGTCCATCACTTCTATTATTGGACACAATTGGATCAATCTGTTGTCTGAGTACAATCTGAAGCCCTCTGATCAACCGCGGTTTGCTTTACCAAACACGCCCGAATTAGTCCTTCTCGCGTTTAAAAGAAGGAAAGAAAAAGACTAGATCCAGTCATGGAGCCTAGCGAAGTTAGAAAACTGAAGTTTGAAGTCATAGAAGACCCAGAGATGAGCGACATTGTCTTGCACATTGGTACCACCGCCAGCATCGGACCGAGCATTGGCACCTGCTCTGACGGTACTGGCTCTAGCACAGACGGCGGCAACAGCTCAGTCTGATCCGCCAGAGGATTGGGCACCGACTGCGTGAGCGGCTCAGGATGATCTACCGGAGGATCCGACACCAACACGGGCACCTACTCCAACACCGGCACTAGCTCCACAGGGAGCACCTATTGGGGAACATAGTATTTCAAAAAAAATCCTACGATCACGCAAGATCTATCTAGGATAAGCATAGCAACGAGCGGGGATAGTGTGTCTATGTACTCTTGTAGACCAAAAACCGGAAGCGTCTAGTGAGGCGGTTGATGTAGTCGAACGTCTTCGTGATCCAACCGATCCAAGCACCGAACGTACGGCACCTCTGCGTTCAGCACTCATTCAGCTCGATGACGTCCCACGAACTCATGATCTAGTTGAGCGTCCCAGGAGAGTTTCATCAGCACGACGGCGTGGTGACGGTGATGATGAAGTTACCGATGCATGGCTTCGCCTAAGCACTGCAACGATATGATCGAGGTGTGTAACTGTGGGGAGGGGCACCACACACGGCTTGCAAATCAACTTGTGTGTCTGTGGGGTGCGCCCTCCCCACGTATATAAAGGAGGGAGGGAGGAGGGTGCGGCCAGGGAGAGGGTGCACCAAGAGGGGGAGTCCTTTTCCTAGTAGGAGTAGGAGAGGGGGGAGGAAGGGAGAGGAGGAGAAGGAAAGAGGGGGCTGGCCCCCTTACCCTAAACCAATTCAGTTTGAGCCTTGGGGGCGGCGCGCCCCACACTCCCCTTTCTGCCCTCTATTTCCACTAAGGCCCATGTAGGCCCATTAATCCCCGGGGGGTTCCAGTAACCTCCCGATACTCCGGTATTTATCCAGTGACCCCCGGAACACTTCCGGTGTCCGAATATAACCTTCCAATATATCAATCTTTATGTCTCGACCATTTCGAGACTCCTCGTGATGTCCGTGATCACATTCAGGACTCCAAACTACCTTCGGTACATCAAAACACATAAACTCATAATACCGATCGTTATTGAACGTTAAGCGTGCGAACCCTACGGGTTCAAGAACTATGTAGACATGACCGAGACTCATCTCTGGTCAATAACCAATAGCGGAACCTGGATGCTCATATTGGCTCCTACATATTCTACGAAGATCTTTATCAGTCAAACCGCACAACAACATACGTTGTTCCCTTTGTCATCGGTATGTTACTTGCCCGAGATTCAATCTTCGGTATCATCATACCTAGTTCAATATCATCACCGGCAAGTCTCCTTACTCGTTCCATAATACATCATCTTGTGACTAACTCATTTAGTCGTTTGCTTGCAAGGCTTATTACGATGTGTATTACCGAGAGGGCCTAGAGATACCTCTCCGACACTCTGAGTGATAAATCCTTTTATCGGTCTATGCCACCACCACAAACACCTTCGGAGACACCTGTAGAGCATCTTTATAATCACCCAGTTACGTTGTGACGTTTGATAGAACACAAGTTGTTCCTCTGGTATTCGGGAGTTGCATAATCTCATAGTCATAGGAACATGTATAAATCATGAAAAAAGCAATAGCAGATAAACTAAACGATCAAGTTGCTAAGCTAACGTATGGGTCTTGTCCATCACATAATTCTTCTAATGATGCGATCCCATTGATCAAATAACAACTCATGTCTATGGTTAGGAAACATAACCATCTTTGATTAACGAGCTAGTCTAGTAGAGGCATACTATGGACACTCTGTTTTGTCTATGTATTCACACATGTACTAAGTTTCCGGTTAATACAATTCTAGCATGAATAATAAACATTTATCATGATATAAGGAAATATAAATAACAACTTTATTATTGCCTCTAGGGCATATTTCCTTCAGCCTCCCACTTGCACTAGAGTCAATAATCTAGATTACATTGTAATGATTCTGACACCCATGGAGTCTTGGTGTTGATCATGTTTTGCTCGTGGAAGAGGCCTAGTCAACGGGTCTGCGACATTCAGATCCGTATGTATCTTGCAAATTTCTATGTCTCCCTCCTTGACTTGGTCATGAATGGAACTAAAGCGTCTCTTGATGTGCTTGGTTCCCTTGTGAAATTTGGATTCATTTTCCAAGGCTATTGCTCCAGTGTTGTCACAAAAGATTTTCATTGGACCCGATGCACTAGGTATTACACCTAGATCAGATATGAAGTCCTTCATCCAGACTCCTTCATTTGCTGCTTCCGAAGCAACTATCTACTCCACTTCACACATAGATCCCGCCACGACGTGCTGCTTGGGACTGCACCAACTGACAGCTCCACCGTTCAATAAAAATACATATCCGGTTTGTGACTTAGAGTCATCCGGATCAGTGTCAAAGCTAGAATCGACGTAACCGTTTACGACGAGCTCTTTGTCACCTCATAAACGAGAAACATATCCTTTGTCCATTTCAGGTAGTTCAGGATGTTCTTGACCGTTGTCCAGTGATCCACTCCTGGAGTACTTTGGTACCTCACTGCTAAACTTATAGCAAGGCACACATCAGGTCTGGTACACAACATTGCATACATGATAGATCCTATGGATGAGGCATAGGGAATGACTTTCATTTTCTCTCTATCTTCTGAAGTGGTCAGGCATTGAGTCTTACTCAACTTTACACCTTGTAACACAGGCAAGAACCCTTTCTTTGACTGATCCATTTTGAACTTCTTCAAAACTTTATCAAGGTATGTGCTTTGTGAAAGTCCAATTAAACGTCTTGATCTATTTCTATAGATCTTGATGCCTAATATATAAGCAGCTTCATCGAGGTCTTTCATTGAAAAATTATTATTCAAGTATCCCTTTATGCCATCCAGAAATTCTATATCATTTCCAATCAACAATATGTCATCCACATATAATATCAGAAATGCTACAGAGCTCCCACTAACTTTCTTGTAAATATAGGCTTCTCCAAAAGTCTGTATAAAACTGTATGCTTTCATCACCTCATCAAAGTGTATATTCGAACTCCGAGATGCTTGCACCAGTCCATAGATGGATCGCTGGAGTTTGCATACTTTGTTAGCACCTTTAAGATCGACAAAATCTTCTGGTTGCATCACATACATCTCCTCTTTGAGGTATCCATTAAGGAATGCAGTTTTGACATCCATTTGCGAGATTTCATAATCATAAAATGTGGCAATTGCTAACATGATTCGGACAGACTTAAGCATCGCTACGGGTGAGAAAGTCTCATAGTTGTCAAATCTTTGAACTTGTCGAAAACCTTTCGCAATAAGTCGAGCTTTGTAGACAATAACATTACCATCGGCGCCAGTCTTCCTCTTAAAGATCCATTTATTTTCAATGGCTTGCCGATCATTGGGCAAGTCAACCAAAGTCCACACTTTGTTCTCATACATGGATCCCATCTCAGATTTCATGGCCTCAAACCATTTTGTGGAATCTGGGCTCATCATCGCTTCCTCATAGTTCGTAGGTTCATCATGGTCTAGTAACATGACTTCTAGAACCGGGTTACCGTACCACTCTGGCGCGGAGCAGACTCTGGTTGACCTACAAGGTTCAGTAGTAACTTGATCTGAAGTTTCATGATTATTATCATTAGCTTCCTCACTGATTGGTGTAGGAATCACTGGAACTAGTTTCTGTGATGTACTACTTTCCAATTCGGGAGAAGGTACAATTACCTCATCAAGTTCTACTTTCCTCCCACTCACTTATTTCGAGAGATACTCTTCTCTAGAAAGGATCCAATCTTAGCAACGAATATCTTGCCATTGGATCTGCAATAGAAGGTGTACCCAACAGTTTCCTTTGGGTATCCTATGAAGACACATTTCCACGACTTGGGTTCGAGCTTATTAGGTTGAAGCTTTTTTACATAAGCATCGCAGCCCCAAACTTTAAGAAACAACAACTTGGGTTTCTTGCCAAACCACAGTTCATAAGGTGTCATCTCAACGGATTTAAATGGTGACCTATTTAACGTGAATGCAGCTGTCTCTAAAGCATAACCCCAAAACGATAGTGGTTAATCGGTAAGAGACGTCATAGATTGCACCATATCTAATAAAGTAGGGTTACGACGTTCAGACACACCATTACGCTATGGTGTTTCGGGTGGCGTGAGCTGTGAAACTATTCTGCATTGTTTCAAATGAAGACCAAACTCGTAACTCAAATATTCGCCTCCACGATCAGATCATAGAAACTTTATTTTCTTGTTACGATGATTCTCTACCTCACTCTTTGAACTTTTCAAATGTTTCAGACTTGTGCTTCATTAAGTAAATATAGCCATATCTGCTCAAATCATCAGTGAAGGTCAGAAAATAACGATACCTGTCGCGAGCCTCAACACTCAACGGTCCACATACATCAGTATGTATGATTTCCAACAAATCAGTTGCTCGCTCCATTGTTTCGGAGAACAGAGTTTTAGTCATCTTGCCCATGAGGCATGGTTCGCAAGCACCAAGTGATTCATAATCAAGTGATTCCAAAAGTCCATCAGCATGGAGTTTCTTCATGCGCTTTACACCAATATGACCTAAATGGCAGTGCCACAAATAAGTTGCACTATCATTATCAACCTTGCATATTTTGGCTTCAATATTATGAATATGTGTATCACTACGATCGAGATCCAACAAGAATAGACCACTCTTCAAGGGTGCATGACCATAAAAGATATTACTCATATAAATAGAACAACCATTATTCTCTGATTTAAATGAATAACCATCTCGCAACAAACAAGATCCAGATATAATGTTCATGCTTAACGCTGGCACCAAATAACAATTATTTAGGTCTAAAACTAATCCCGATGGTAGATGTAGAGTTAGCGTGCCGACCGCGATCACATCGACTTTGGAACCATTTCCCACGCGCATCGTCACCTCGTCCTTAGCTAATCTTCGTTTAATCCGTAGCCCCTGTTTCAAGTTACAAATATTAGCAACCGAACCAGTATCAAATACCCAGGTGCTACTACGAACATTAGTAAGGTACACATCAATAACATGTATATCAAATATACCTTGGTTCACTTTGTCATCCTTCTTATCCGCCAAATACTTGGGGCAGTTCCGCTTCGAGTGTCCAGTCCCTATGCAGTAGAAGCACTCAGTTCCTGGCTTGGCTTCAGACTTGGGTTTCTTCGTGGGATTAGCAACTGGGTTGCTATTCTTCTTGAAGTTCCCCTTCTTTCCATTGCCCTTTTTCTTGAAACTAGTGGTCTTGTTAACCATCAACACTTGATGCTCCTTTTTGATTTCTACCTCCGCGGCTTTGAGCATAGCGAAGAGCTCAGGAATTGTCTTCTGCATCCCTTGCATATTATAGTTCATCATGAAGCCTTTATTGCTTGGTGGTAGTGATTGGAGAACTCTATCAATAACACTATCTTCATCAACTTTGCATCCAAGTTGAGTCATGTGATTGTAGTACCCAAACATTCTGAGTAAGTGTTCATTGATAGAACTGTTCTTCTCCATCTTGCAGCTATAGAACTTATTGGAGACTTCATGTCTCTCAATTCGGGCATTTTCTTGAAATATTAACTTCAACTCTTGGAACATCTCATATGCTCGACGACGTTCAAAACGTCTTCGAAGTCCCGATTCTAAGCCGTAAAGCATGTCACACTGAACTATCGAGTAGTCATCAGAATAAGCTTGCAAGACGTTCATAATGTCCGGAGTTGATCCTGCAGCAGGCCTGTCACCTAGCGGTGCTTCCAGGACATAATTCTTCTGTGCAACAATGAGGATAATCCTCAAGTTACAGACCCAGTCCGTGTAGTTGCTACCATCATCTTTCAACTTAACTTTCTCTAGGAACACATTAAAATTCAAGGGAACGGTAGCACGGGCCATTTATCTACAACAACATAGATATGCAAAAACTATCAGGACTAAGTTCATGATAAATTAAAGTTTAATTAATCATATTACTAAAGAACTCCCACTTAGATAGACATCTCTCTAGTCATCTAAATGATCACGTGATCCAAATCAACTAAACCATGTCCGATCATCACGTGAGATGGAGTAGTTTTCAATGGTGAACATCTTATGTTGATCATATCTACTATATGATTCACGCTTGACCTTTCGGTCTCCAGTGTTCCGAGGCCATGTCTGTACATGCTAGGCTCGTCAAGTTTAACCCGAGTATTCTGCATGCACAAAACTGTCTTACACCCATTGTATTTGAAAGTCGAGCTTATCACACCCGATCATCACATGGTGTCTCGGCACGAAGAACTTTCGCAACGGTGCATACTCAGGGAGAACACTTGTACCTTGAAATTTTGTAAGGGATCAAGCATAATAAGATAAACATCACATGCAATCAAAATATGTGACATGATATGGCCATCATCATCTTGTGCTTTTGATCTCCATCTCCAAAGCATCGCCATGATCTCCATCGTCACCGGCTTGACACCATGATCTTCAACGTAGCGTCGTGGTCGTCTCGCCAACTATTGCTAGTACTACTATCGCTAACACATAGTGATAAAGTAAAGCAATTACATGGCCTTCACAATTCATACAATAAAGAGACAAGCATAAGGCTCCTGCCGGTTGCCAATAATTTACAAAACATGATCTTCTCATACAATAACGTATAACTCATCATGTCTTGACCATATGACATCACAACATGCCCTGCAAAAACAAGTTAGACGTCCTCTACTTTGTTGTTGCAAGTTTTACGTGGCTGCTACGGGTTAGCAAGAACCATTCTTACCTACGCATACAAAACCACAATGATTTTTTTGTCAAGTTTGTTGTTTTAACCTTCACAAGGACTGGGCGTAGCCACACTCGATTCAACTAAAGTGAGAGAGACAGACACCCGTCGGTCACCTTTAAGCAATGAGTGCTCGCAACGGTGAAACCAGTCTCACATATGCGTACGCGTAATGTCGGTCTGGGCCACTTCATATCGCAATACCACCGAATCAAAGTATGACTATTATCGCCTACAACTCATTGTGTTCTAGTCATGCATATCATCTACGCATAGACCTGGCTCATGATGCCACTGTTGGGGAACGTAGTATTTCAAACAAATTCCTACGATCACGCAAGATCTATCTAGGAGAAGCATAGCAACGAGCGGGGAGAGTGTGTCTACGTACCCTTGTAGACCGAAAGCGGAAGCGTCTAGTGACGCGGTTGATGTAGTCGAACGTCTTCGCGATCCAACTGATCCAAGCACCGAAAGTACGGCACCTCCGTGTTCAGCACACGTTCAGCTCGGTGACGTCCCACGAACTCTTGATCCAGTTGAGCGTCGCGGGATAGTTTCGTCAGCACAACGGCGTGGTGATGGTGATGATGAAGTTACATGTGCATGGCTTCGCCTAAGCACTGCAACGATATGACTGAGGTGTGTAACTGTGGGGAGGGGCACCGTACACGGCTTGCAAATAAACTTATGTGTCTATGGGGTGCCCCCTCCCCACGTATATAAAGGAGGGAGGGAGGAGGGTGCGGTCATGGAGAGGGCGCGCCAAGAGGGGGAGTGCTACTCCCACTAGGAGTAGGACTCCTTCTTTTCCTAGTAGGAGTAAGAGAGGGGGAGGAAGGGAGAGGAGGAGAAGGAAAGAGGGGGCCGGCCCCCCTTGTCCTAAAACAATTTGGTTTGAGCCTTGGGGGGCACGCCCCACACTCCCCTTGCTGCCCTCTATTTCCACTAAGGCCCATGTAGGCCCATTAATCCCCGGGGGGATTCTGGTAACCTCCCGGTACTCCGGTATTTATCCGGTGACCCCCAGAATACTTTCGGTGTCCGAATATAACCTTCCAATATATCAGTCTTTATGTCTCGACCATTTCGAGACTCCTCGTGATGTCCGTGATCACATTCGGGACTCCGAACTACCTTCGGTACATCAAAACACATAAACTCATAATACCGATCATCATCGAATGTTAAGCATGCGAACCCTACGGGTTCGAGAACTATGTAGACATGACCGAGACTCATCTATGGTCAGTAACCAATAGCGGAACCTGGATGCTCATATTGGCTCCTACATATTCTACGAGGATCTTTATCGGTCAAACCGCAAAACAACATACGTTGTTCCCTTTGTCATCGGTATGTTACTTGCCCGAGATTCGATCGTCGGTATCATCATACCTTGTTCAATCTCGTCACCGGCAAGTCTCTTTACTCGTTCCGTAATACATCATCTCGTGACTAACTCATTTAGTCATTTGCTTGCAAGGCTTATTAGGATGTGTATTACTGAGAGGGCCCAGAGATACCTCTCCGACACTTGGAGTGACAAATCCTATTCTCGATCTATGCCAACACCACAAACACCTTCGGAGACACCTGTAGAGCATCTTTAGAATCACCCAGTTATGTTGTGACGTTTGATAGCACACAAGGTGTTCCTCCGGTATTCGGGAGTTGCATAATCTCATAGTCATAGGAACATGTATAAGTCATGAAGAAAGCAATAGCAGAAAAACTAAACGATCAAGTTGCTAAGCTAAAGGATGGGTCTTGTCCATCACATCATTCTCCTAATGATCTGATCTCGTTGATAAAATGACAACTCATGTCTATGGTTAGGAAACATAACCATCTTTGATTAACGAGCTAGTCTAGTAGAGGCATACTATGGACACTCTGTTTTGTCTATGTATTCACACATGTTCTAAGTTTCCGGTTAATACAATTCTAGCATGAATAATAAACATTTATCATGATATAAGGAAATATAAATAACAACTTTATTATAGCCTCTAGGGCAAATTTCCATCAGCACCATCTCCGACAGCAGCAGCAGTAGTACCGGTTGCACCGCCACGGGCACCAGCAACAGCTCTGGCATCTGCACCAACACGTGAACATGCACTTGCATCCTCTCCGGCCCGTGTTTGCCTCAACAGACTGGGTTGTAGTTTGCACTACATATACCAAAGTCCTTACAAAAACTGACATCTCCACCTTCTTGGTAAGCATTGGCAGCCCAAGTGATTCGTTCTTTTTTCTTTCCATGTTTCACATGATTCACTCTATTGATCTAACCCTGCTTGTGTAAGTCTTCTTGTTTGTAAACAGAGAATTCCTAGAGCAACAAGGGAGTCGTTCAATAATCCATGCAAACATGGCCAAGTTTCTCTTACCACGCGCAACCTTGGTGTGAATGAACCTGCGCAATATACCATAATTAGAAAGGATGGTCGCATGATGATTGATGCTAAAGGATGGTCAAGGTTCAAAACTTGATCAAATCTTGCGGTTGGGGATGATGTCAAAATCAAACTTTCTCGGCAAGGAGATCTGGTCCTAATCAACTTTGAAATTCTTCAGTAGCAGCACACAACTGCCGAACTAGTCTATCCCCGAGAGCTTTGATATAATACAATATGGTGAAACAAGTGTCCTATGTGTATACATAGTATTACATTAGTATTTATCAAGTAGGACATCGTGAAAGAATTGCAACTATGATTTTTGGTTAGGAACTGTCGTTTGATTTCATTCTAATAGCTGACGTGCTTTATTTATTTTTCTGTATTCGGCTTGTGACAATATCTTAAACCAGCATCGTACCGATCGCATGCAATATTTACCGGGTGAAATGCGTTGAGTTTGAGTATTTTATTCTCATCTGAACCCCATATTATGTTTATTTATTCCCTTGATTTTCTTCTGTACAGTATAAAGTTGTGATATAAATGTTTTATATTTCTTTACATAGGGAGTGTCTCTCTATCAAAAATATATTTATGTGTAACTAGTTACTCCTGCCTTTCTACTTCCTTTCGCTGAAATGCGGGCCATCCAGCAATAGGGTCCATGTGCCATGCACCAAATTAGAGTGCACAACTGCACGGTAGACTCACCCCGGTAGTAGCATCACAGTAATGGCCAATGAGCCATCAAATCACAAAACCCCACCTTTTAAGCAGAAGCAGTAAGCTAGACGGACGAAGCAACAATATTTCACTCGGCCTGTATCCCCTTCTCCCCCGTATGCTTATTCACAGAAAACCACCTCTCGATGAATGCTTAGGGTTTTCTCACAGAGAACCATGTATGAATTCTTCATCCATCCCTGATAAATCCTAGTCCCTTGGTCGATGATAATCCTAGGATAGCAACTGCCGCCATTGATGTTTTTTTCTTCCTATTGAATCTACCGTGTTTCATTTGTAGTGCCCAAAGTGCGAGGACCCTACATGTTTCTGCACCCTTGGCGGGACGCCAGACTTGTTCCTTCTCATCCTAACATAGTATTTCAAAAAGCTCACGGTATATTCGTAGAATCCTATTTTCTATCCGGCGGGGGGGGGGGGGGGGGGGTT
>LR738711.1:858673893-858725345 GCA_902687465.1 Secale cereale
CACGGTATATTCGTAGAATCCTATTTTCTATCCGGCGGGGGGGGGGGGAGGGGGGTTGGGTTTGTTGAACATGTTGTTGACTAATTTGGAAATTTGGATTGCTATATTTGGATAAAAGGTTGTAGTACCATGGTCAACATTGACGTGAAAGAGGAAACTATTTCTAGATTTGGATAGCGAATAAATTGTGTTTCCATATTATTTTTCCTGCAATGCATCCCTTGCTCTACCAGAACGCATGTTTCCATATTATTTTTCCTGCAGTGCATCCCTTCACGTGAAGGTCAGGCTTTCCATAACTGAATACACTTGTTTAATGGTCACATTGAAGACACGCCATGAATATAAGTTCACAGATGGGTTCATTAACCAAGAAGATCGCTCCTTTTGGGCTTGGATAAACTTTGTCAAGTGTTATAGACTGAAAGTTGGCACATGAATGTTGATGGAACTAGCAAAACCTGATCTCATGTTCTGTGTGACCTTCCACCCCGACGTCGTTCCAGTAGTTCATCCAGGTTAGTTTTGTATCTGGTTCTTGCATGTTGCCTCAATTACTTTTCAATCCACCTATTATGCCTAACTAATCACAATTTGACTTTAGAAGTAGCAACGATTTGTGCTTCCCTTCTCTCATGAAGATGCTACCTCTAAATATTATTTCTTATAATTGGTGGCACCCGTAGGTTATTACAAAGTGCAGGACACTACTCGTTTGTTATTTGATAAGAACTTGACTGTTACTGATGTCATCGAAGTTGACTAGGACGACATCCACCATGTCCTACACTTTATTGATCATCTTGAGGATCTTGTGGGGCATTTCAATGGTGGAAGGCCATGTGGGATATGTGTGCCACTGGTGCACACGTTGAATAGGTCCAGGTGTGTCAAGAAACTGATGGTACGAGCTGTTTTCTGTTATATATGTTGTTCATAAACTCATGCTTATACACAGTTTTATAGCTGTGATCTTCTTGAAACGGAAACTGCCCCGTCTTATTGTTCCTATACAGATGACTGGCCATGGTTGAGTCAGACTTGCACTTGGTCACAATGTGATGTTTATGTCGACCTTATCCATTTGCCTTAGAGGTGAAAAGATACTTATTCATGGGTGGCTCAAATTATGAAGGCCTCTCAATCTTGGAGAATAGGACAGAAGGTTATGTTCATGCTTTTCCATAGCTCTGAAATGAATATCCTATTTATTGACCACATTGCGAGATGAAGCCGCTTTCAGAAAGTTATGGATGTGTGGGGTGGCGCCTGGGCCTTGTCATGGGGCTTGGTGGCCTCACCCTTGGTTAACTGCAGGAAAAATAGCACTTTTCGAGGCATGCTTTGTACGGTTGAACCTGTATAAGTACTCATACTGCTTTCAGCTATGGTTGTTAAGAGCTCATGCTGCTTTCAGTTATGGTTGTTAAGTACTCCTACTGCTTTTACAGTATCGTGTTTCTTCAGTCTCGTCTCCCTCCAGCAACCAAAACCAAACCAGCGCCGGTGGGGCGCCTGCTCCCGCCTCCCACAACTGGTTGCGCATTAGCACGCGCATCGCCACCCCACCGTCTCGTAAATCATTAACACCGACGTAGCCCCACCCCGTACCCAAAATAGTCAACCCTCGCCCTCGTACTCCCCTTTGCCCGCGACTTCACTATCGCATCTTCCTCGGCTACTGTATGTTCCTGTCCGAGGCCTCGTCGTCGTCCTACATGCGCCTTCGTGCGCTTGTCGTGGCGCCACCGTCTCGCATTCTCAACATGGTCAACAAACGAGAGGACTGTACATGGAGAGAATGACAGTAGGGACCCATCATGCTCATGGTCGTACGCAAGAAAGTTCCTCATTGTTATATTAGATATAACAAGAAACAAAATGACTTCTCCTAGTGGTATGCTGATATTTGGGACCCATGATATTGTCAGCGTATAGTCAATAGACAAGAGAACCGCACAAGAGCAGCTCACACCTGGGATGTAGCTGCTCAAGCATTTTTTTATTATTGTTGAGAGGGAAGCAGGGTTTCAAATGGTTTGTGGCCCGTCTAGCCCGGGGTTCTATTTTACGTTCACCACAGACCAGCCCAGCTATTTTTTTCTTTAGAAACTACTAGCCTAGTTTATTTTTCTGAAGAATACCCAATTCAGGCAAACCCAACCCAGGCCTATTATTTTTCTCCGCCCTACTTGGCTGTAACTCTTTAATGACGGCTGTAAATCTTAAAATAATATGGACTGTAAATATAGAAAACATACGACAAATTGGCAATTACATTCAAATTTCTGAAAATTTTCACATTTGTTAATTTTGAATTTCATTGGGTTTAACCTAATTTAAATATATATTGAAAGTACTTTAAATCTGGCTCGACATTTTGGTATTAATATAGTTTGGACCTCACCAAAATATGTAAAATTTGTTTAATTTTTCAACCCTGGTCCTGGCCAACAAGAAGAAAATGGATTGCAATAAATTGCATAAGAATTTGCAAATGAGCTGTAAATTATTAGAAAAGCAAATGGGCTGACTTGTTGGCCTATTAAGTTGACGCGTATGCAAGATTCTTTTACTTATTCAACAGACGATTCTAGCAGAAATGACTATTGGATGTCAATCCAACGGCCATCGTGCTTCTTCATTCTCTGATCTTCTTGCTCTAGCCACCAAATCCAGCACTGACGGGACCGCCTGCTCCCGCCTCCCGTGGCCGGTTGTGCTGCCGCACAGGCCTCACCGCCCACTCCTACTCCCACTGCTGGTCAGGCCATCCCTCTACTTACCCACATCCATCCACTGTTATGGCTTCGCTGCCTCCTAGTCATTCCCTTCCTGGGCATCGCCGTCGTCCACCGCGTTGATGCTCTTGGCGTGGCGTGGTCAACATGGTCAAAAAATGACAACCATCGGAAGATGGATGTATGTGGAGAGGCAGACAGTAGGGACCCACATGGTCCATGGTCGCACGCAAGCAAGTTCCACCTTATCACGCGAAAAAAATAATCCTCCCCCTAACAGATGGGACCCACCAGCTATATCTTCGCACGCAAGGAAGTGCCTCCTTATTAAGCGAAAAATAACGGTCGCTCCCCTTGACAACCGGGGCCCATCATATTTGGAGGTTGACTTGTGGTCCTACTCAGTTGACGCATGTGCATGGCTTTATCAACTTAGTCAACAAATGAATCTATCACCTGTGAGCATTGGATGTTAATTCAATGGTTGTTCTGCTTCTTCAACCTCTGATTTTCTTGATGCAGCCGCCCAAACGAGCGCTGGCGGGACCGCGTGCTCCTGCCTCCCATGGCCGGTTGTGCTGCCGCCCATGCCTCACCGCCCCTCCTACTCCAACCGCTGGCCAGGCCATCCCTCTACTCACCCACACACCATGTTATTCAGCGGCAACGACAGCCTCACACTACAGCTAAACCAGACAACCCTCGTACTACCATCCGTGTGGGCATCCACTTCTGCGTCTTCCCCAACTCCGCTTCATTCCCTTCCTAGGCCTCGCCGTCATCCACCGCCTTGGTGCTCTCGGCACGGCGTGGTCAATGAATGACAGCCATCGAAAGACGACTGTACGCAGTGACGCTGACAATTGGACCCACGAGCTACATCCTTGGACACAGGGAAGTGCCTCCATATTACGCGCAAAAAATGATTCCTCGCGCTGACAGCTGGGACCCACCAGCTATATCTTCGTACGCAAACAAGTGCCTCCTTATCCTCCTTGACAGTTGGGACCCACCCGGCCGAAGCGTACGTAGTGTTTTTTTCTGTTCGCCAACGTGTACGTACATACTGGCCGATCGGTGTCTCTACATGGATGAACCGTGGCCGAGAAAGCAGCAACACATGTCATAATACATTTTGGACCCTATGTAGCAGTCCATGCAGTCCCGTCTAAATGGAGTACACGTATGTATAACCACACTCCAAAAACTACAGGAACGTACGTACATACGGGTAGGGTCTCGAAAACGTACTCGCGCATACATACGGCAGGGCTCGTGTACATGGAGAGGCAACGGACGGCAGCAACATCGTCATGTTCATCGGCAGCCAACCGGCTGGGTCGGAATGGAGAAACAACGTTGTGTTCATTGGGAGGCAATGGAACGCTTCCTGTTCTTCGGGAGCCAACCGGCTTGGACGAAATAGCCGAAACAGGGTCTGGCGTACCGCAAAGCGGTGGAAAACGACCCTCTGTCGGACCCCGTACAGTCCAAACGGGGGCCTGTTCATCAAGAAGGGTCTGGCGTACCGCAAAACAGATAAAACGGTCTTCTGCTTGACCGGCTACGGTCGAAATGGGATCATGTTCATCGGGAGGGGTCTGGCGTATCGTAAAATGGAGGAAACAAACTCATGTTGGAGCGCTACGGTCGAAACGTTGGTCCTATTCATCGGGAGGGGTGTGGCGTACTGCAAAACGGGACTCCACGGGCTACTATTCATCCATCGTCTACTGCCTCGGTCCAGCCTCCATGGGCTACTGTTCATTCACCATCGACTTCCTCCAGCCTCCACCTGCTACGATTCATCCATTGCGGCTTCCTCCTTCCTCCACCATCTACTGTTCATCCACGGGCTACTGTTCATCTAGCCTCCACCGACAACTGTTCGACCAGCCCTCCATGGGGTCTTGTTCATCCACCCCCAACCGGCTCGGGTGTGGCGGCCTCCTCAGGGTCTTGTTCATCCAGCGACAACAACCTACTACCACGGGGTCCTGTTCATCCAACCCCCACCACCGGGAACTGTTCATCCAACCCCAACCAACCGGCTAGACTCACCACGTCTCGACTCGTTCAACCAACCCCAGATGTCAACTACACAACTTGTTCTTGTAGACTCGTGTTGGGCCTCCAAGCGCGGAGTTTTGTAGGACAGTAGTAAATTTCCCTCAAGTGGATGACCTAATGTTTATCAATCCGTGGGAGGTGTAGGATGAAGATGGTCTCTCTCCAACAACCCTACAACCAAATAATAAAAAGTCTCTTGTGTCCCCAACACACCAAATACAATGCAAAATTGTATAGGTGCACTAGTTCGGTGAAGAGATGGTGATACAACTGTAATATGGGTAGTAGATATTTTTTTTTTTTGAGGAAATGACAGTAGGAGAGGCTCCTACTGTATGTGTATATAAAAATACAGGGGTGTTACAATTGTGTTACATATGGTATTGCAACTGCATGTGCACTTCAACCCCTGTCCCTTTACCTCAAAGAGGGGGGGGGTGAGGTGTCAGGCAAGTTGAATGAGGTGCTTGCTAAGGGGTCAGACAAGTAGGTGTATAGAGAGCTAGTTTAGAGAGTTACAATAGGCAATTACAGAGGCCTTTTGAGAGTCTTTTACCCTGTGCTGGAGTAGGCTAAAGTCCTCCTTAAAACGTGTCAACCAGGACGTGGTACTGGGGTTGATTCTTCTGAAGTGTTTGTTGTTGCGTTCTTTCCATAGGCTCCACGCTGCTATAAGGAATATTTCCATGAAGAGGGGTCTAGAGTCTCCCCTATTGGTCTGATCAAGCAAGTCAAGTCTGGATTCTGACGTGGGCCAACGGATATCAACTTTTTCCCAGCACGCTCTACTGAATGGGCACGTGAAGATCATGTGGTTAACCGTTTCTTCGGTGTTGTGACCGCAAAGGAGGCAATCAAGGACATCTCCAATGTCATAGTGTCTTCTCTTGAGCATGTTTCTTGTATTAAGCCGATCGATTAACAAGAGCCAGCCAAAAACCTTTATTCTCATTGTGCATTTGGATCGCCACAGTAGTTGGAAGGTTGGGTGCTTTGGGGTGTGTCTGAAGCAGAATTTGTAATAATCAGCAGCTTTAAAGTCAGCTGCTCCCCAGGTGTAATACCAAACATCCGTGGCAGAGGTGGAGGGGCTCATATGGGTGGACAAGCATTTCAGGTCTTGAACTTCCTCGAAAGCTTCTGGTGAAAGGGGTAAGTGGAATGTATCATGCAGAGTCGTGCTCTCCAAGAATTTGCTGATAGATATGTCTTCATCTCTGGCAAAGGAGAAGGCTCGAGGGTGCGATGTTTCTAGTGTGTCTGGTAGCCAAAGGTCTTTCCACAAGAGGGCAGACGTACCATCAACCACTTGAACGCAGGAGATCCCACGATAGAGAGGTGTAAGTTTAAGTATATCACGCCACCAGAAGGATCCCATTAAGTCAAGAGCATGAGGGATTTTGCCTTGGTAGTAGGAGTCCCAAATAAGGTGTACCCATGGTACATCAATCTTGTTATAAAACTTATGTAGAAACTTCAGGAGTAATGCTTCATTTTGGAGTTTGATATTGAGGACTCCCAAACCACCGTGTTTCTTTGGCTTGCAAACTAAGTCCCATGCGGCCAAGGAGTTGCATTTCTCACCATGTTCTGTCATCTTGTTCCAAAGAGACTTGCGTCTGATTTTATCCAGCATTTCCAGAATTTGGGAGTTGATTTTGATTGTGCACATGGCATATATCAGGACGGAGGTGACAGTTGCATTTAACCAAGATAGCCTAGGGTTCTTTGTGCACATGGCATATATAATTTGGGAGTTGATTTTTGTAATAGTAACAATAAAAGCAGCAAGGTAGCAAGTGATAAAACGGAGCACCAACAATATTGCAATGCTTGAAAATGAGGCCTAGGGTCCATACTTTCGCTGGTGCAATCTCTCAACAGTGCTATAATATAATAGGATCACATAACCATCCCTCAATGTGCGATGAAGAATCACTCCAAAGTTCCTATCTAGCAGAGAACATAAGAAGAAATTGTTTGTAGCTATTCTTTCCGATCAATCTATCCAAGAGTTCCTACTAGAATAACACAAGTTATTCTTTCCGATCGATCTATCAAGAGTTCGTACTAAAATAATACCAAAACAAGTTCAGAATTATAATACTCAATCCAACACAAAGAACCCCAAAGAGTGCCCCAAGATTTCTACCGGAGAAACAAAGACGAGAACGTGCATCAACCCCTATGCATAGATTACCCCAATTTCACCATGGGAATCCGCAAGTTGAGTGCCAAAACACATGTCAAATAAATTAATATGATACCCCATTGTCAGCGTGGGAATTCATAGCAAGACATGCATCAAGTGTTCTCAAATCCATAAAAGTATTCAATCCAAAGAAATCTCAAAGGGAAAACTCAATTCATCACAACAAGATAGAGAGGGGAAAACACCATATGATCCTACTATATTAACAAAGCCCGCGATACATCAAGAATGTGCATCTCAAGAACATGAGGGAGAGAGAGAGAGAGAGAGAGCTTAAACGCATAGCTACTGATACAAACCCTCAGCCCCGAGGGTGGACTACTCCCTCCTCATTATGGTGGTTGTCGGGATGATGGATATGGCCACCAGTGATGATTTCCCCCTTCGGCGGAGTGCCAGAAAGGGCTCTAGATTTGATCTCGTGGATATAGAAGCCAGCGGCAGCTGGAACAAAATTCAGTCGACTCTCCTAGGGTTTTTGGAATATTTGGGCATTTATAGAGCAAAGAGGCGGTATGGGAGGCCACCGAGGTGGGCACAACCCACCTGGGCGCGTCTGGGGGCCCAGGCACGCCCTAGTGGGTTGTGCCCCCCTTGGGGCACCCCCAGGTGCTTCTACGGCCCATATGGTGTCTTATGTTCGATAAAAAATCACCGTAAAGTTTCGCTACATTTGGACTTTGTTTGGTATTGATTTTCTGCGAAGTAAAAAACAAGAAAAAAAAAAACAACAACTGACGCTTGGCACTATGTCAATAGGTTAGTCCCAAAAAATGATATAAAATGACTATAAAATGATTGTAAAACATCCAATAATGATAATATAACAGTATGGAACAATCAAAAATTATAGATACGTTGGAGACGTATCAACCCCCAATGGCCAATGTTCATCAAGAGGCAGGTTCGATCGGCTTTAGTAAGCAACAACAGCGATTGATCGGGTTCAGTTAGCAGCGAAGGAGTTAGTCAGGTTCAATTAGCAGCGAAGGGATCGAGATCAACCAGCTTCAGTATGTGGCAGTGTGATACGTCTCCAACGTATCTATAATTTTTTTATTGTTCCATGCTATTATTTATGAAGTCTTGGATGTTTAATGGGCTTTATCATTCACTTTTATATCATTTTTGGGACTAACCTACTAACCCAAAGGCCCAGTCCAGATTGCTGTTTTTTGCCTATTTCAGGGTTTTGCACAAAAGGAATATCAAACGGAGTCCAAACGGAATGAAACCTTCGCAGGAGATATTTTTGGAGAAAATCACGCAGGATAGACTTCGGGGCCAAGCCAGGAGACAGGGGGCCCACCCTCGAGGGTGGGGGGCACGCCCCCCTTCCCAGGGCGCGCCCCCCTGCTTCGAGGGCAGGCCCGGTGGCCCCCGGTGCCCCTCTTCCTTCTATATATACCTACGTACCCCAGAAACTCTGAACATAGAGAGAAAACCCTAATTCCACCGCCGTAGCTGCTGTTCCCGTGGAGATCCCATCTTGGAGCATGTTCCGGGAGGGGGATCCATCACGGAGGCCTTCATCATCATCATCATCGCCCTCACCATGAGTTGTGAGTAGTTTACCACAGACCTTCGGGTCCATAGCTAGTATCTAGATGGCTTCTTCTCTCTCTCCGGGTCTCAATACAAAGTTCTCATCGGTCTTCGAGGAGATCTATTCGATGTAATCTCTTTTTACGGTGTGTTTATCGAGATCCGATGAATTCTGAGTTTATGATCAAGGTTATCTATGAAAGATATTTGGTTCTTCTCTGAACTTTTATGTGTGCTCATAATATCCTTGCAAGTCTCTTCGAATTATTGGTTTGGTTTGGCCTACTAGATCTATAGTTCTTGCAATGGGAGAAGTGCTTGGCTTTGGGTTCAATCTTGCGATGTCCTTTCCCAGTGACAGTAGGGGCAGCAAGGCACATATTGTATTGTTGCCATCGAGGATAAAAAGATGGGGTTTTCATCATATTGCTTGAGTTTATCCCTCTACATCATGTCATCTTGCTTAAGGCGTTACTCTGTTCGTATGAACTCAATACACTAGATGCATGCTGGATAGCGGTCGATGTGTGGAGTAATAGTAGTAGATGCAGGCAGGAGTCGGTCTACTTGTCTCGGACGTGATGCCTATATACAATGATCATGCCTAGATAGTCTCTTAATTATTCGCTTTTCTATCAATTGCTCGACAATAATTTGTTTACCCGCCGTAGAATATCGCTATCATGAGAGAAGCCACTAGAGAAAACTATGGCCCCCGGGTCTATCTCTATCATATTACTTTCCCGTTAATTTCTTTTGTTGTTGTTTATTTGCTGTTTTATTAAATCAAAAATACCAAAAATATAAACTATCATCTCTATCAGATCTCACTATCGTAAGTGGCCGTAAAGGGATTGACAACCCCTTATCGCGTTGGCTGCGAAGTTCTTATTTGTGTGTGCAGGTGCGAGGGACTGGCGCGTGGTCTCCTACTAGATTGATACCTTGGTTCTCAAAAACTGAGGGAAATACTTACGCTACTGTGCTGCATCTCCCTTTCCTCTTCGAGGGAATACAATGCAAGCTCAAGAGGTAGCAAGAAGAATTTCTGGCGCCGTTGCCGGAGAGGCTTACGCAAAAGTCATATACCAAGTACCTATCACAAACCCTTATCCTTCGCATTACATTTATTTGCCTCTCATTTTCCTCTCCCCCACTTCAGCTTTGCCATTTTATTTGCCCTTCTTCCGCCTTGTGTTTCTCGTTCGCTTGCTTCTTGTTTGCTTGTGTGTGTTGGATTGTCATTATGGCTCTCCCTGTTAGTGTTGACCCTCACCTCAAGAGGCTGGAGGAGATTGAAAACAATGTTAGACATTTTATGACTATACAATTTGAGCATAATGACTTTTTCATAAGTGAGCTTAAAGAACAAAAAAAATTATGGAGTATATGAATAAAGACTTTGATGATATGCCTAAGGAATTTTATGGTTTGAAATCTTGGTTTGCTCGTCTTGAGAACTTAATTGCCCAAATTTCCGATAAACAGTCCACCTTGATCAATAAGATGGCTTCCAAACCGGAGGAACATGAAAATAAAGATGAAGATCTGAAAGGTATTGATGTGTCTCCTATTAGATCCTTGTTTTCTAGTACTAATCTTGATGAGAATAGGATTGGAGATGATTCTGCTTTAAGGTGTCCCAATGATTCGGAGTTTTTGGATCTTGATGCTAAATTTGCTAAAAGTGGGATTGAAGAGATTAAAACTTTGCATAGTGATGAACCCACTACTTTTGATTTCAAGTGATTCAATTATGATAATTGCTCTTTGATTGATTGTATTTCCTTGATGCAATCCGTGCAAAATTCTCCGCATGCTTATAGTCAAAATAAGGCTTTCACTAAACATATAGTTGATGCTTTGATGCAATCTTATGAAGAAAAACTTGAGTTGGAAGTTTCTATACCTAGAAAGCTTTATGATGAATGGGAACCTACTATAAAAATAAAAATAAAAGATCATGAATGATATGCTTTGTGTGATTTGGGTTCAAGTGTCTCCACTATCCCAAAAACTTTGTGTGATTTGCTAGGTTTCCATGAGCTTGATGATTGTTCTTTAAATTTGCATCTTGCGGATTCCACTATTAAGAAACCTATGGGAAGAATTAATGATGTTCTTATTGTTGCCAATAGGAATTATGTGCCCGTAGATTTCATTGTTCTTGATATAGATTGCAATCCTTCATGTCCTATTATTCTTGGTAGACCTTTCCTTAGAACGATTGGTGCAATTATTGATATGAAGGAAGGAAATATTAGATTCCAATTTCCATTAAGGAAAGGCATGTAACACTTTCCTAGGAAGAAAATCAAATTCCCATATGAATCTATCATGCGAGCCACTTATGGATTGCCTTCCAAAGATGGCAAAACCTAGATCTATCTTGTATCGTGCCTAGCTAGGGGCGTAAAACGATAGTTCTTGTTGGGAGGCAACCCAATTTTATGTTTTTTGTTTTTGTTGCTGTTAGGGAATGAATTTTGCATCTAGCCTCTGATTAGATGTGTTTCATGTTTTTTTAGTGTTTGTGCCAAGTAGAACCTTTGGTAAGACTTGTGTGAAGTTTATATGATCTTGCTGTGAAAAAACAGAACCGTTAGCGCTCGCTAAAGTAGTCTTCAGATTTTACTGGAGCGAGCTTTTTAGTTTATTATTTTTGCTGCTGATTTATAGACAAATTTCGCAAATTTACCAATTTAGTTTGAATTTTTTGGAGTTCCAGAAGTAGGCAAACCCAGCAGATTACTACAGACTGTTCTGTTTTTGACAGATTCTGTTTTTCGTGTGTTGTTTGCTTATTCCGATGCATCTATGAGTAATATTGGAGGATATGAACCATAGATAACTTGGAGTACAGTAGGTTTAACACCAACATAAACAACGAATGAATTCCTTGCTGTACCTTTGAGTGGTCGTTTGCTTTCTCTTACTAACGGAGCTCACGAGAATTTTTGTCTAAGTTTTGCATTGTGAAGTTTTCAAGTTTTGAGTATTGCTTTGATGGACAACGGAACAAGGAGTAGCAAAGGCCTAAGTTTGGGGATGCCCATGGCACCCCAATTAAATTCAAGACAATCAAAAGCCTAAGCTTGGGGATGCCCCGGGAAGGCATCCCCTCTTTCGTCTTCATCCATCGGTAACTATACTTGGAGCTATATTTTTATTCGCAACATGATATGTGTTTTGCTTGGAGCGTCTTGTATAATTTGAGTCTTTGCTTGTTAGTTTGCCACAATCATCCTTGCTGGACACACCTATTTGAGAGAGTTAAATATGCCCTAGAAATTGTTAGAACACTCTATATGCTTCACTTATATCTTTTGAGTTGGATAGCTTTTGCTCTAGTGCTTCACTTATATCTTTTAGAGCACGGTGGTAGTAATATTTTGTAGAAATTGTTGAACTCGCATGCTTCACTTAGATCTATTTGAGAGTATATTAGAACAGCATGGTAAAGTGTTTAGGCTAAAGAAACTAGTCTTCACATGATAAACATCCAATGTCAATGTAGTAGAAATTTTCACATCAAGTGCTTTGAGTAGAAAGAGATGTTGGATGCTTGATAAAAGTTTTGAGGCATGAGGATAGTGATATTAGAGTCATGCCAGTGGAGTAATTATGAAATTGATAAATATTTGTGTTAAGGTTAGTGATTCCCGTAGCATGCATGTATGGTGAACCGTTGTGTGACTAAGTTAAAGCATGAGGTATTTGTAGAGTGTCAACCTTTGTGTGGAGGTCGGGGGCGCGCGATGGTTAAGTCCTACCAACATCCCCCTAGGGGCATGCGTTGATTGGTTTGTTTTGATGACTCGTAGATTTTTGCAATAAGTATATGAGTTCTTATGACTAATGTTGAGTCCATGGATTATACGCACTCTCACCCTTCCACCATTGCTAGCCTCTCTTGTACCGCGCAACTTTCGCCGGTGCCATAAACCCACTATATATCATTCCTGAAAACAGCCACCATATTGTTCCTCAAAACAGCCACCATACCTACCTATCATGGCATTTCCATAGCCATTCCGAGATATATTGCCATGCAACTTTCCACCGTTCCGTTTATATGACACGCATCATATTGTCATATTGGCATGCATGATCATGTAGTTGACATCATATTTGTGGTAAGACCACCATGCATAATTTTTATACATGTCACTCTTGTCTCATTGCACATACCGGTACACCGCCGGAGGCATTCATACAGAGTCATACTTTGTTGTTGTAATATTGAGTTGTAATCTTGTGTTGTAATGAAAGTGTGATGATCATCATTTATAGAGCATTGTCCCATGGGAGGAAAGGCTGAATCTATAAAGCCCCTCTGCAAAAAAAGTCCAAAGAAAAAAGAAAGGCCAAAAAAAGAAGAAAAAAGAAAATGGGACAATTGCTACTATCTTTTTCCACACTTGTGCTTCAAAGTAGCACCATGTTCTTCATTGTAGAGAGTCTCATGCTTAGTCACTTTCATATACTAGTGGGAATTCTCGTTATAGAACTTGGCTTGTATATTCCAACGATGGGCTTCCTCAAATGCCCTCGGTCTTCGTGAGCAAGAAAGTTGGATGCCCACCCACTAGTTTCTTTTGTTGAGTTTCATTGATATTTAGCTCTAGTGCATCCGTTGCATGGCAATCCCTACTCACTCACATTGATATCTATCGATGGGCATCTCCATAGCCCGTTGATACGTCTAGTCGATGTGAGACTATCTCCCTCTTTTTGTCTTCTCCACAACCACCTTTATTCCACCCATAGTGTTATATCCATGGCTCACGCTCATGTATTGCGTGAAAGTTGAAAGGTTTGAAAAGATAGAGCATGAAAACAAATGCTTGGCTGAAATCGAGGTTGTGCATGATATGAATATTTTGTGTGATAGCAAGGGAGCATAGCCAACACTATATGATTTTGTAGGGACAACTTACTTTAGCCATAGTATTTTGAGAAGACGTGATTGCTTTGTTAGTATTGCTTAAAGTATTGTTATTTCTTATGTCAATATAGACTTTTATCTTGAATCCTTCAGATCTGAACATTCATGCCACAATTAAGAGAATTACATTGAAAAACTATATTGGTTAGCATTCCACATCAAAAATTCTTTCTTTATCATTTACCTACTCGAGGACGAGCATGAATTAAGCTTGGGGATGCTTGATACGTCTCCAACGTATCTATAATTTTTTATTGTTCCATGCTATTATTTATGAAGTCTTGGATGTTTAATGGGCTTTATCATTCACTTTTATATCATTTTTGGGACTAACCTACTAACCCAAAGGCCGAGTCCAGATTGTTGTTTTTTTGCCTATTTCAGGGTTTTGCAGGAAAGGAATATCAAACGGAGTCCAAACGGAATGAAACCTTCGCATGAGATATTTTTGGAGAAAATCACGCAGGATAGACTTCGGGGCCAAGCCAGGAGACAGGGGGCCCACCCTCGAGGGTGGGGGGCGTGCCCCCTGCCTCGAGGGCAGGCCCGGTGGCCCCGGTGCCCCTCTTCCTCCTATATATACCTACGTACCCCAGAAACTCCGAACACAGAGAGAAAACCCTAATTACACCGTCGTAGCTGCTGTTCCCGTGGAGATCCCATCTTGGAGCCTGTTCCGGGAGGGGGATCCATCACGGAGGCCTTCATCATCATCATCATCGCCCTCACCATGAGTTGTGAGTAGTTTACCACAGACCTTCGGGTCCATAGCTAGTATCTAGATGGCTTCTTCTCTCTCTCCGGATCTCAATACAAAGTTATCCTCGTTCTTCGAGGAGATCTATTCGATGTAATCTCTTTTTGCGGTGTGTTTGTCGAGATCCGATGAATTGTGAGTTTATGATCAAGGTTATCTATGAAAGATATTTGGTTCTTCTCTGAACTTTTTATGTGTGCTCATAATATCCTTGCAAGTCTCTTCAAATTATTGGTTTGGTTTGGCCTATACTAGATCTATAGTTCTTGCAATGGGAGAAGTGCTTGGCTTTGGGTTCAATCTTGTGGTGTCCTTTCCCAGTGACAGTAGGGGCAGCAAGGCACGTATTGTATTTGTTGCCATCAAGGATAAAAAGATGGGGTTTTCATCATATTGCTTGAGTTTATCCCTCTACATCATGTCATCTTGCTTAAGGCGTTACTCTGTTCGTATGAACTCAATACACTAGATGCATGTTGGATAGCGGTCGATGTGTGGAGTAATAGTAGTAGATGCAGGCAGGAGTCGGTCTACTTGTCTCGGACGCGATGCCTATATACAATGATCATGCCTATATAGTCTCATAATTATTCGCTTTTCTATCAATTGCTCGACAGTAATTTGTTTACCCGCCGTAGAATATCGCTATCATGAGAGAAGCCACTAGAGAAAACTATGGCCCCCAGGTCTATCTCTATCATATTACTTTCCCGTTAATTTCTTTTGCCGTTGTTTATTTGCTGTTTATTAAATCAAAAATACCAAAAATATAAACTATCATCTCTATCAGATCTCACTATCGTAAGTGACCGTAAAGGGATTGACAACCCCTTATCGCGTTGGATGCGAAGTTCTTATTTGTTTGTGCAGGTGCGAGGGACCGGCGCGTGGTCTCCTACTGGATTGATACCTTGGTTCTCAAAAACTAAGGGAAATACTTACGTTATTGTGCTGCATCTCCCTTTCCTCTTCGAGGGAATACAACACAAGCTGAAGAGGTAGCACAGTTCGATCGCTCGGGTTCAGTAGGCGAACACCTCGCTAGGGTTCAGTTATAGCTATCGAACACGGTTCGCACCACGCGCGCATACGAGAGAGAAGCGCGCAAACCACACTGCATTGCTCCACCCCAACCACCCATCATAACCGGGAACTCCCCGAAATTTTCCTCTCCCTCGCTTCTACCGTGATTTTTTCCGTCATGGACGGCCCAAAGAATGTCATGCAGATGCATCCCGGCCCGCCCAGGTTAAAAAGCCCATTTTCTGTCATATTTTTTGTCATAGAAGTAGGAGCCCACCACATCTATAATGATATGTGTTTTTGTCACAATTATCATCATAGAAGTGTCATAACCATGACAGAAAAAATCATTTGACCCATAATGTCACGGATGTGCCTTTTTTGTAGTGTTGGTGACGTAGTTTGGCGCTTCATCTTGATTCTTGAATAGCGGGTTTGTCGAAGAGCTTGGACTATCCATCATGTAGTAGTGTGGTGAGTAGGAAAATGAGAAGACAATACCAAAGTTACTTTTTTCAAAGATTGAGGATGTATCGAGTATCACTCAACGAAATGATGTAATAGTGGAATTGGTCATGTCTTCTTGGGCCACCAACCCTTTAGGAGGGGTCTTCTTGTTGAGGTTGTTCTTGTTGGGATAAGACTTGGTCTTGTCCTTCCGGATAATCTTGCCTTCATAGTCTTCTCTTTTCTCATATGGGCAATCTACAACAAAGTGGCTCACATTTCCACAGTTGAAGCACGTCCTCACTCGTTTCTTGCCCTTGTTTCCACTTGAGTTGTTCTTGTTGAAGTTGGGCCTTGAGTTCTTCTTGTTGCCCCAAAATTGTCGTGATGCAAGAGCCATGTGCTCATGATAGGCATATTTGGTGTCCTCGGGGAAACACTCATCGTCATCCTCCTCCTCCTCTTCTTCCCCACAAGCCTTGGCCTTCAAGGCAAGGCTAGGCTTGTTTGATTGTTGAGCTCTTAAAACCGCATTGTCGGCGGTCTTGTCCAAGATCCTCATGGCAACGAACTCATCCAACACTTCACTTGATGACAAAGTGTGGAAGTCCGGTCTTTGGCGAATGACGGAGGACATGGCCTTGTGGTAAGGCATCATGGTCTTGAGAAACTTGCGCTTGATCCAATTGTCATCCATGTCCTTGCTCCCATGATCTTGAAGTGAAAATGCAAGAGTGGTTAAACTCCGATAAAGTTCACGGGGATCTTCATCTTCGATCATAGCAAACTCATCGGCTTCATCTTGCACAACTTCATAGTTAGAGCATTAAATGCTTGCGCTTCCCTTGTATATGGAGCCAACATGCTCCCATGCTTCCTTGGCCACGGTGAAGGGTCGAAGATGTGCAATGCCTTCGGGAGGGATAGCATCTTGAAGTATGCAAAGAATGGACTCGTTGAATTGATGATCCGCAGCTTCTCTCGGAGTTAAGTTGTCGGGATCATGTGTGTAGAAACCTTGCTCAATGATTCTCCAAAGATTAGTAGAACAATGATTTAAATGACGTCTAAAGCGAAACATCCAAGTAGCAAAATCAGAATTTTTCACAAACTTAGGAGGAGGGCCAATGGAATTTAAATGCGGAGTAGGAACGGGTCCTCCATAGTGGGTAGGAGGAGCGGAGTGGGCAAAAATTCCACTCCCATTCTTAGTAACCGGGGCTTGCTCACTACTAGCTTCTCCCTTGTCGGGAGTAGCCTCCGATGCGTTGGTAGCGGGACGAACCACTTCCAACGGTGTGGGGGATAATTTAAGTCCCGCAAGCAATTCCTTAAACATGCCTTTGACCTCGGTCGCTAGTGATTCTTTCAATGTGACCATTGCCACATTGAACTCCTCACGAGAGACCGAGGCTCCCCCATCGGACGTAGGCAAGGACGGAGTTCCACCGGAGTGTCCCTCCGTCTCGACTACGTTGTCACCCATACTCTTTGGACGGTAAAGTCCTTATAAAGAGACGAGGCTCTGATACCAATTTAAAGGATCGATATGGTTGACTAGAGGGGGGGTGAATAGGCAACTAACAATTTTTAGCTTTTCTTAACAAATTTAAACTTAGCAACAAAGTAAGTTGTCTAGATATGCAACTAGGTGGACAACTTATATGAAGAGACAATAACAACCACACAAGCAAGCAAGCAAAGGTATACAAGGAAAGCTTGCACAAGTAAAGGAAAGAAATAACCACAAGTGGAGCCGGTGGAGACGAGGATGTGTTACCGAAGTTCCTTCCCTTTGAGAGGAAGTACGTCTCCGTTGGAGCGGTGTGGAGGCACAATGCTCCCCAAGAAGCCACTAGGACCACCGTATTCTCCTCACGCCCTCACACAATGCGAGGTGCCGTGATTCCACTAGTGGTGACTTTGAAGGCGGCGACCGAACCTTTACAAACAAGGTTGGGGCAATCTCCACAACCGAATTGGAGGCTCCCAACGACACCACGAAGCTTCACCACAATGGAATATGGCTCCGAGGTGACCTCAACCGTCTAGGGTGCTCAAACACCCAAGAGTAACAAGATCCATAAGGGATTAGTGGGGGAATCAAATATCTCTTGGTGGAAGTGTAGATCGATGCCTTCCCAAGCAATCCCGAGGAAATCAACAAAATTGATTGGCTAGGGAGAGAGATCGGGTGGAAATGGAGCTTTGAGCAACAATGGAGCTTGGGGAGGAAGAGGTGAGTCTTCTTGGAGAAGAAGACTCCCTATATATAGTGGGAGAACAAATCCAACCGTTATCCCACAAATCTGCCCGCAGAGTGCGGTACTACCGCTCGGACCAGCGGTACTACCGCTCTGGTTGCAGTACTACCGCTGGTGCAGTACAAGCCAGTACTAGCCCTGGTGCAGTACAAGGCAGGGTTAGACAGGCCGAGGAGAAGCGCGGACTAAATAAAATACATCCGCAGATTTACGGTCGTTGCAAAAACCCGACACGGTACTATCGCTTGCTCGAAGCGGTACTACCGCGTAGGACGCGGAAGTAAAAAATTACTTCCGCGCCTACTACCATACTAGTTACGACGCTGGGCCGGTCACACGGTACTACCGTGTTCATGGTATGGTACTACCGCGTAGTGCGGTACTACCGCAGCCCTGAAGCGGTACTACTGTGTCACCATGCGGTACTACCGCATACTTTGAGCGGTACTACCGCATGCCAAGCAGTGGTAGTAGTAGGATGCCACTGTTTTTGTACCGACAAAGAAAACAGCCGGAGCTCCAGAGAAGCAAAGGAAAGTTGGTGCGAATGAGTAGACGTGTACGTGTTGATTCCACCCAAACCTTTCCGAAGTGGATCCCCTCTTAGTAGTACGGCTTTCTTATGACTCAATTCCACCGAAAAGAAACAAAAGGAAACACCGTCTTCCATAGGTTCCGAGGGGCACTTAATCGTCTTGTGCCTAGGTGAGATATATCTGAAAAGCTCAGTGCACACGATTAGTCCGCAAATGCATTGTCATCAATCACTAAAACTACTTAGGGAGAAATATGCCCTTACACTTATGTTTGACTCGCAGGTAGATCAGGATCTCTAGCGATCATTACTAGTTTGCGACCGTTTGCGTAGATGCTCATCTTATTCTTGTACTCGTAAGTTAGCCATCATACTTATGCTTAGCCGCTGCTGCAACCTCACCACTTTACCTCTCCATACCCATTAAGCTTTGCTAGTCTTGATACCCATGGTTATGGGATTGCTGAGTCCTCGTGGCTCACAGATACTACAACAACAGTTGCAGGTGCAGGTTTCCGATGACTTGATGTGAGAGCGATGTACTTGTGTTGGAGTTCTTTCTTCTTCTGCTTCGCCAGTCTTGGGTTAGGTTCCTGGTCGACAGCCTGGGATAGCAGATGGATGTCATTGAGCTTTTCATGTTTGCATCCGTAGTCGGATGCCTTGTATTGATGTTGTTGTATTCATGTGACTTGTATGAATTGTTGTATCCCCTTGTATTTATGTAATGGTACGATGTGACAATATCCATCTTGCTAAGCGTCCGAAATGCGGTTGTGCCCCAATCACGAGGTGTATCACGTGATGGGGATAGAATCACATCTTGGGCCTGATAACGGGGTCTTGGGGTCGCCTGGGAGGTGCTGCCCTTCGTCTTGTTGCACTCCTTCTTCTCCATTGACTTGGGGTCCTTATCCTCCTCCTTTGGGGTGTCCCTTAGCTACTTTATGGCATTCATCTTCATACCTAATGACACATAACATGTTTTGGTGAGGTAGCATCCAAGTTCCATTCATATCCATATTGAGCTCGTGTAGGGGTGAGTTCACCTTTGTCTCAATGCCTTTGCGCGAGCCCTTGTATATGTCCGTTTGTAGCTTGAGGGGTCGTAGTAGAGTCCACGGGGATGGTCGAAGGATGCTCCGCATAAGACGAGGTCTCGGGTGCCAAATGTAAGATCTATTGGATAAAGTTTGTTGGCCTTGAAATCCTTGACCTTGAACAATTTGTTACTACTCTTCGCCTACGATGGCTTTGGCTTGAATGGGTGGACGACTCTAAGTCTTGGATTGGCCTCGAGAACCCCTGCACCGATGATGATAGAGATCTCTATGTAGCGGCAGTCGTCAGTGATGGAGAGAAGGTGAGGTTTTGGAGCTCATTGTGAACCTAAAATGACAGATCTTAAGGTAGGGGATCATAAGTTAGGCGTCTAGGAGCGATGGTAACAAGGAGTCAAGGACACATGATTTTACCCAGGTTCGGGCTCTCTGAAGAGATAATACCCTACGCGTTGCTTGTGTTTATTGCATTGCAGAGTTTAGTAAGAGGACTGTGTCGGTATGATTAGTCTAGATTAAGCAGAGGTTGTATCATGCACACTAGACAGGCCAGCTGCCCCGCGGTGATTTCGACTGCAGGAATAGAGAGAGGCAGCACCGCGGGGCACATCGTGCTTATGTTGGAGTGTGTGAGATGTTCCCTCGCTTCGCTTCTGTTATGCCCCATGTGCCACGGATGACCTCAGTGATGATGTCAAAAAGGAAGGAATGAGGGCTCAAGATCTAGGCATGACAAAGCCTCCACACGCCCTCCACCAACTCCAAAGAACATTGCCAAAATGAGGAGAGGATGGGGAGAACATATTCATCGCCGTCGATGGCGCCATCACCTCACCACCGTCAGTCAAACACTTAGAGTTAACCCTAGCAAAAGCTAAGGTGACCAGAGACTCCAGAGATAACCATGGTGGGGGTTTCCTCTGCCTCATCGACATAAGAAGGCACCCAAAGGTGACGAGAACTGGCGGTTGAGACTACTAGGAGGAAACCTAGCTAGTCACCTGGTTCCATGAGAGCAAGCGTGCCTCCTTAGCCCGCGAAGGAGAGGTGAAGCCGTTGTCTCATTGATGCAAGTCAAGCTCTAGTCATCCCACTAGGAGCTCGGCAAAGACCAGACACCCCTTCATGCGCCCTCGGGGAGTTCTTGCTTCACTCCATTTACGACGAGCTCGTGGTGTCATGAATTCATCTCAATAATAAGCGGGAGATGGTGGACACAAAGGGGTGGATTCATGAAGGTTTTTAGGAGAGAGGTCGAGCGATAAGAGACTAGTCATCTCAAAAGGAGACCCTCAAAGCTTGGTATATGTCTGAATTATGGTGTTCAAACCACTTTTGTCAACTTTTTTCATCCAATGGGGACCCCATATTGGTCCATGGAGCGATCTGGGTGTCTGTTTTCCGCAAACCAGAAGCAACTTGGAGGGAGTGTTGGGGAACATAGTATTTTAAAATTTTCCTACGATCACGCAAGATCTATCTACTAGATGCATAGCAACGAGAGAGGAGAGTGTGTCTACGTACCCTCGTTGACCGGGAGCGGAAGCGTCAAGTGACGCGGTTGATGTAGTTGAACTTCTTCGCGATCCAACCGATCAAGCACCGAACGTACGGCACCTCCGCGTTCAGCACACGTTCAGCTTGATGACATCCCACGAGCTCTTGATCCAGTTGAGCTTCACGGGAGAGTTTCGTCAGCACGACGACGTGGTGACGGATATGATGTATCTACCGGCGCAGGGCTTCGCCTAAGCACTGCAACGGTATGACCGAGGTGTGTTTCTGTGGAAGGGGGCACCGCACACGGCTAAAACAATTCAACTTGTGTGTCCTAGGGTGCCCCCTGCCCCCGTATATAAAGGAGCAAGGGAGAGGCCGACCCTAGAGGGGGCGCGCCAAGTGTGGGGAGTCCTACTAGGACTCCCAAGTCCTAGTAGGATTCCCCTTTCCTTTCCGGAGTAGGAGAGAAGGAACGAGGTGGAGAGGGAGAAGGAAAAGGGGGCTGCACCCCTTGTCCAATTCGGACCAGAGGGGGCGCGCGCCTCCTTCCTTTTGGCCTTTCTCCTCTATTCCCGTATGGCCCAATAAGGCCCATATACTCCGAAAAATATCCGAATCACTCGGAACCTTTCCGATGTCCGAATATAGTCATCCAATATATCGATCTTTACGTCTCAACCATTTCGAGACTCCTCGTCATGTCCCCGGCCTCATCCGGGACTCCGAACTCCTTCGGTACATCAAAACTCATAAACTCATAATACCGATCGTCATCAAACGTTAAGCGTGCGGACCCTACGGGTTCGAGAACTATGTAGACATGACCGAGACTCATCTCCGGTCAATAACCAATAGCGGAACCTGGATGCTCATATTGGCTCCTACATATTCTACGAAGATCTTTATCGGTCAAACCGCATAACAATATACGTTGTTCCTTTTGTCATTGGTATGTTACTTGCCCGAGATTCGATCGTCGGTATCTCTATACCTAGTTCAATCTCATTACCGGCAAGTCTCTTTACTCGTTCCGTAATACATCATCTCGTGACTAACTCATTAGTCTTTTGCTTGCAAGGCTTATTATGATGTGCATTACCGAGAGGGCCCAGAGATACCTCTCCGACACTCGGAGTGACAAATTCTAGTCTTGATCTATGCCAACACCACGAACACTTTCGGAGACACCTGTAGAGCATCTTTATGATCACCCAGTTACGTTGTGACGTTTGATAGCACACAAGGTGTTCCTACGGTATTCGGGAGTTGCATAATCTCATAGTCATAGGAACATGTATAAGTCATGAAGAAAGCAATAGCAGTAAAACTAAACGATCATAGTGCTAAGCTAACGGATGGGTCTTGTCCATCACATCATTCTCCTAATGATGTGATCCCGTTGATCAAATGACAACTCATGTCTATGGTTAGGAAACATAACCATCTTTGATCAATGAGCTAGTCTAGTAGAGGCATACTAGGGACACTTTGTTTTGTCTATGTAATCACACATGTACTAAGTTTCCGGTTAATACAATTCTAGCATTAATAATAAACATTTATCATGATATAAGAAAATATAAATAACAACTTTATTATTGCCTGTAGGGCATTTTCCTTCAGTCTCCCACTTGCACTAGAGTCAATAATCTAGCTCACATCGCCATCTGATTTAATACCGATAGTTCACATCGTTATGTGTATAACACCCATAGTTCACATCGCCATGTGACCAACACCCAAAGGGTTTACTAGAGTCAATAATCTAGTTCACATCGCTATGTGATTAATACCCAAGAGTAATAAGGTGTGATCATGTTTTGCTTGTGAGAGAAGTTTAGTCAACGGGTCTGTCACATTCAGATCTGTATGTATTTCGCAAATTTCTATGTCTACAATGCTCTGCATGGAGCTACTCTAGCTAATTGCTCCCACTTTCAATACGCATCCAGATTGATACTTAGAGTCATCTGGATTTAGTGTCAAAGCTTGCATCAGCGTAACCCTTTACGAGGAACTCTTTATCACCTCCATAATCGAGAAACATTTCCTTAGTCATCCAGTTACTAAGGATAATTTTGACCTCTGTACAGTGATATACTCCTGGATCACTATTGTACCCCCTTGACGAACTCATGGCAAGGTACACAACATGTTTGGTACACAGCATGGCATACTTTATAGAACCTATGGCTGAGGCATAGGGAATGACTTTCATTCTCTCTATATTTTTCTGTCGTGGTCTGGCTTTGAGTCTTACTCAACTTCACACCTTACAAGTCAGGCAAGAACTCCTTCTTTGACTGATCCATTTTGAACTACTTCAAAATCTTATCAAGGTATGTACTCATCGAAAGTCTTATCAAGCGTCTTGATCTATCTCTATAGATCTAGATGCCCAATATGTAAGCAGCTTCACCAAGGTCTTTCTTTGAAAAACTCCTTTCAAACACTCCTTTATGCTTTCCAGAAAATTCTACATCATTTCCGATCGACAATATGTCATTCACATATACTTATCAGAAAGGTTGTAGTGCTCCCACTCACTTCTTGTAAATACAGGCTTCACCGCAAGTCTGTATAAATCTATATGCTTTGATCAACTTATCAAAGCGTATATTCCAACTCCGAGATGCTTGCACCAGTCCATAGATGGATCGCTGGAGCTTGCACATTTTGTTAGCACCTTTAGGATTGACAAAACCTTCTGGTTGCATCATATACAAGTATTCTTTAATAAATCCATTAAGGAATGCAGTTTTGTTATCCATTTGCCAGATTTCATAAAATGCGGCAATTGCTAACATGATTCGGACAGACTTAAGCATCGCTACGGGTGAGAAAGTCTCATCGTAGTCAACTCCTTGAACTTGTTGAAAAACTTTCGCAACAAGTCGAGCTTTGTAAACAGTAACATTACCGTCAGCGTCAGTCTTCCTCTTGAAGATCCATTTATTTTCGATGGCTTGCCGATCATCGGGCAAGTCAACCAAAGTCCACACTTTGTTATCATACATGGATCCCATCTCAGATTTCATGGCCTCAAGCCATTTTGCGGAATCTGGGCTCATCATCGCTTCCTCATAGTTCGTAGGTTCATCATGGTCCAGTAACATGACTTCCAGAACCGGGTTGTCGTACCACTCTGATGCGGAACGAACTCTGGTTGATCTACGAAGTTCATCAGAAACTTGATTTGAAGTTTCATGATCATCATCATTAGCTTCCTCACTAATTGGTGTAGGAATCACTGGAACTAGTTTTTGTGATGTTCCACTTTCCAATTCGGGAGAAGGTACAATTACCTCATCAAGTTCTACTTTCCTCCCACTCACTTCTTTCGAGAGAAACTCCTTCTCTAGAAAGGATCCACTCTTAGCAACAAAGACCTTGCCTTCGGATCTGTGATAGAAGGTGTACCCAACAGTTTCTTTTGGGTATCCTATGAAGATTTACTTCTCCGATTTGGGTTCGAGCTTATCATGTTGAAACCTTTTCACATAAGCATCGCAGTCCCAAACTTAAAGAAATGACAACTTAGGTTTCTCGTCAAACCACAGTTCATACGATGTCATCTCCACGGATTTAGATGGTGCCCTATTTAACGTGAATGTAGCTGTCTCTAATGCATAACCCCAAAAGCGATAGTGGTAGCTCGATAAGAGACATCATCGATCGCACCATATCTAATAAAGTACGGTTATGACGTTCGGACACACCATTACACTGTGCTGTTCCAGGTGGCGTGAGTAGTGAAACTATTTCACATTATTTTTACTGAAGGCCAAACTCGCTAACTCAAATATTTTACCTCTACGATCATATCGTAGAAACTCTTATTTTCTTGTTACGATGATTCTCCACTTCACTCTGAAATTCTTTGAACTTTTCAAATGTTTTAGACTTGTGCTTCATTAAGTAGATATACCCATATCTGCTCAAATCATCAGTGGTCAGAAAATAACGATACCCGCCGCGAGCTTCAACACTCATTGGTCCACATACATCTGTATGTATGATCTCCAACAAATCTTTTGCTCGCTCCATTGTTCCAGAGAACGGAGTTTTAGTCATCTTGCCCATGAGGCATGGTTCGCAAGCACCAAGTGATTCATAATCAAGTAATTCCAAAAGTCCATCACTATGGAGTTTCTTCATGCGCTTTACACCATTATGACCTAAACGGCAGTGCCACAAATAAGTCGCACTATCATTATTAACCTTGCATCTTTTGGCTTCAATATTATGAATATGTGTATCACCACGATCGAGATCCAACAAACTATTTTCATTGGGTGTATGACCATCGAAGGTTTTATTCATGTAAATAGAATAACAATTATTCTATGACTTCAAATGAATAACCGTATTGCAGCATATATGATCAAATCATATTCATGCTCAACGCAAATGCCAAATAACATTTATTTAGGTTTTACACTAATCCCGAAAGTATAGGGAGTGTGCGATGATGATCATATCAATCTTGGAACCACTTCCAACACACATCGTCACTTCACCTTTTAACTAGTCTCTGTTCATTCTGAAATTCTCGTTTCGAGTTACTAATTTTAACAACTGAACCGGTATCAAATACCCAGGGGTTGCTATGAACACTAGTAAAGTACACATCAATAATCTGTATATCAAAATATACCTTTGTTCACTTTGCCATCCTTCTTATCCGCCAAGTATCTAGGGCAGTTCCACTTCCAGTGACCATTTCCTTTGTAGTAGAAGCACTTAGTTTCAGGCTTGAGTTTTAGCTTTGGGTTTCTTCACGGGAGTGACAACTTGCTTGTCATTCTTCTTGAAGTTCCCCTTCTATCCCTTTGCCCTTTACTTGAAACAAGTGGTCTTGTTAACCATCAACACTTGATGCCTTTTCATGATTTCTATCTTCGCCGACTTCAGCATCGCGAAGAGCTCGGGAATTCCTTTCGTCATCCCTTGCATATTATAGTTCATCACGAAGTTCTACTAACTTGGTGATAGTGACTAGAGAACTTTGTCAATTACTATCTTATCTGGAAGATTAACTCCCACTTGATTCAAGTAATTGTAGTACCCAGACAATCTGAGCACATGCTCACTGGTTGAGCTATTCTCCTCCATCTTGTAGGCAAAGTACTGTCAGAAGTCTTATACCTCTCGACACGGGCATGAGTATGAAATACTAATTTCAACTCTTGGAACATCTTATATGCTCCGTGGCGTTCAAAATGTTTTCGAAGTCCCGGTTCTAAGCCGTAAAGCATGGTGCACTTAAACTATCAAGTAGTCATCATACCGAACTTTTGTCAAAACGTTCATAACGTCTACATCTGCTCCTGCAATAGGTCTGTCACCTAGTGGTGCATCAAGGACATAATTCTCTGTGCAACAATGAGGATAATCCTCACATCACGGAACAATTCCGCATCATTGCTACTAACATCTTTCAACTTAGTTTTCTCTAGGAACATATAAAAAATAAACGGGGAGCAACATCGTGAGCTATTGATCTACAACATAGATATGCTAATACTACGAGGACTAATTTCATGATAAATTAAAGTTCAATTTAATCATATTACTTAAGAACTCCCACTTAGATAGACATCCCTCTAGTCATCTAAATGATCACGTGATCCAAATCAACTAAACCATGTCCGATCATCACGTGAGATGGAGTAGTTTCAATGGTGAACATCTTATGTTGATCATATCTACTATATGATTCACGCTCGACCTTTCGGTCTCCAGTGTTCCGAGGCCATATCTGCATATGCTAGGCTCGTCAAGTTTAACCCGAGTATTCTACGTGTGCAAAACTGTCTTACACCCGTTGTATTTGAACATAGTGCTTATCACACCCGATCATCACGTGGTGTCTCGGCACGAAGAACTTTCGCAACGGTGCATACTCAGGGAGAACACTTGTACCTTGAAATTTTGTAAGGGATCATCTTATAATGCTACCGTCGTTCTAAGCAAAATAAGAAGCATAATAAGATAAACATCACATGCAAATCAAAATATGTGACATGATATGGCCATCATCATCTTGTGCTTTTGATCTCCATCTCCAAAGCACCATCATGATCACCTTTGTCACCGGCGCGACACCTTGATCTCCATCGTAGCATCGTTGTCGTCTCGCCAACTATTGCTTCTACGACTATCGCTATTGCTTAGTGATAAAGTAAAGCAATTACATGGCGATTGCATTTCATACAATAAAGCGACAACCATATGGCTCCTGCCAGTTGCCGATAACTTTACAAAACATGATCATCTCATACAAAACCGTATAACTCATCATGTCTTGACCATATCACATCATAACATGCCCTGCAAAAACAAGTTAGACGTCCTCTACTTTGTTGTTGCAAGTTTTACGTGGCTGCTACGGGCTTTAGCAAGAACCGTTCTTACCTACGCATACAAAACCACAACGATGTTTTGTCAAGTATGTGTTGTTTTAACCTTCACAAGGACCGGGCGTAGGCACACTTGATTCAGCCCAAGTGAGAGAGACAGACACCCGCCAGTCACCTTTAAGCAACGAGTGCTCATAACGGTGAAACTGGTCTCACGTAAGCGTACGCGTAATGTCGGTCCGGGCCGCTTCATATCACAATACCGCCGAAGCAAAGTATGACATGCTGGTAAGCAGTATGACTAGTATCGCCCACAACTCATTGTGTTCTACTCGTGCATATCATCCACGCATAGACCTGGCTCATGATGCCACTCTTAGGGAACGTAGTATTTTAAAATTTTCCTACGATCACGCAAGATCTATCTACTAGATGCATAGCAACGAGAGAGGAGAGTGTGTCCACGTACCCTCGTAGACCGGGAGCGGAAGCGTCAAGTGACGCGGTTGATGTAGTCGAACTTCTTCGCGATCCAACCGATCAAGCACCAAATGTACGGCACCTCTGCGTTCAGCACATGTTCTGCTTGATGACGTCCCACGAGCTCTTGATCCAGTTGAGTTTCACGGGAGAGTTTCGTCAGCACGACGGCGTGGTGACGGATATGATGTATCTACCGGCGCAGGGCTTCGCCTAAGCACTGCAACGGTATGACCGAGGTGTGTTTCTGTGGAAGGGGGCACCGCACACGGCTAAAACAATTCAACTTGTGTGTCCTAAGGTGCCCCCTGCCCTCGTATATAAAGGAGCAAGGGAGAGGCCGGCCCTAGAGGGGGCGCACCAAGTGTGGGGAGTCCTACTAGGACTCCCAAGTCCTAGTAGGATTCCCCTTTCCTTTCCGGAGTAGGAGAGAAGGAACGAGGTGGAGAGGGAGAAGGAAAAGGGGCTGCACCCCTTGTCCAATTCGGACCAGAGGGTGGCGCGCGCCTCCTTCCTTTTGGCCTTTCTCCTCTATTCCCGTATGGCCCAATAAGGCCCATATACTCCGAAAAATACCCGAATAACTCGGAACCTTTCCGATGTCCGAATATAGTCGTCCAATATATCGATCTTTACGTCTCGGCCATTTCGAGACTCCTCGTCATGTCCCGGGCCTCATCCGGGACTCCGAACTCCTTCGGTACATCAAAACTCATAAACTCATAATACCGATCGTCATCAAACGTTAAGCGTGCGGACCCTACGGGTTCGAGAACTATGTAGACATGACCGAGACTCATATCCGGTCAATAACCAATAGCGGAACCTGGATGCTCATATCTGCTCCTACATATTCTACGAAGATCTTTATCGGTCAAACCGCATAACAACATACGATGTTCCTTTTGTCATTGGTATGTCACTTGCCCGAGATTCGATCGTCGGTATCTCTATACCTAGTTCAATCTCCTTACCGGCAAGTCTCTTTACTCGTTCCGTAATACATCATCTCGTGACTAACTCATTAGTCTTTTGCTTGCAAGGCTTATTATGATGTGCATTACCGAGAGGGCCCAGAGATACCTCTCCGACACTCGGAGTGACAAATTCTAGTCTTGATCTATGCCAACACCACGAACACTTTCGGAGACACCTGTAGAGCATCTTTATGATCACCCAGTTACGTTGTGACGTTTGATAGCACACAAGGTGTTCCTACGGTATTCGGGAGTTGCATAATCTCATAGTCATAGGAACATGTATAAGTCATGAAGAAAGCAATAGCAGTAAAACTAAACGATCATAGTGCTAAGCTAACGGATGGGTCTTGTCCATCACATCATTCTCCTAATGATGTGATCCCGTTGATCAAATGATAACTCATGTCTATGGTTAGGAAACATAACCATCTTTGATCAATGAGCTAGTCTAGTAGAGGCATACTAGGGACACTCTGTTTTGTCTATGTATTCACACATGTACTAAGTTTCCGGTTAATATAATTCTAGCATGAATAATAAATATTTATCATGATATAAGGAAATATAAAAAGCAACTTTATTATTGCCTCTAGGGCATATTTCCTTCAGGGAGCTATGCGGGTGTCCGGACATCCAACCAACAAAAAGCAACCGGGTGGTCATCCTCTCTTTTCTCTCTCTTATTATCTCTCCTCCCAAGTGCACATCACACACACATATCCACCACATGCATCCTCTCTCTTCTCTCTTTTCCCAACTAAACAAATGAGGATTTATTTTTGTTAAGGGCTGGATGACTCCCTCTTGCATTACTATCTGGACCCTGGTCCCCCGCCGGTCCGTAGAGGGATACGGTGTCCGATTTTGGCGTCGGCCTTGAGATGCCCCAGAGTTGTTGTGAAAGAGTATGTGACGGAGCATCATTCCACAAATCCATGGTGGGTATCCAAGTGTTGTAATTTTGTTGTAACCAGATGAAAGAAGAAAGACGGAAGTTTTTTTTAAATAGAACATACCAAATTTCATTCATTGAAAATAACAGTTACATTGTGAATGAGGAACGGTACAATTTCAATCACAGATTTCTCAAATCAATCTAAGCAACCTAGCATGCTCATGAGCAACTTTGTTTGCTTCCCTATTGCAATTTTCATACCTAACAATAGTCAAACAAAATCACAAGCAAAACGAATAGTGATCATCAAAAATTGCCGCTACCCCCAAAGAAAGAGGAAAGCAAAATAAAATACTCCCTCCATCCCTAAATAAGTAACTAAAAAATGACTCAATTTTGTACTGAGGGAGTAAAAAGGAAAGAACTTCATGGCCTGCATTGGGTGTAGTTAGGCTCGAACAACCATTTCAATATCTTTTTATCTATGCGGAGATACGAGGTGGCCATATGTTGTTGCCACCGGTATACATGACCGTAGCAATTCACTCTTTTCCATGTGTGTACATCACAAGCTTGATATTTTTTACCTCCTAAATTGTTGCATACAACTCATGCACGCGGGGATCCTACAGTTTGTGCCATAATCAAACAATACAGAACATTCTATATACATGTTTTATTTAAAAACATATTAACTTCAGACTTTATATGTTTCCAAATACTCCCACTATTTTTATATACAAGGCCACTATCAAAATTATAATTTACAGCTATACAAGGCCACTAACACTAATCGAGACAAAAGTGATGGTGTTTGCCTCGTACTAACAAAGAAGAACATTAATTATCTTTTGCATGCATGTGGGTGTAAAAAGGTTGGCTTGAATGCGCCTCATTAATCAACTAAAAGGATGCTGAATTTAGTAATGGGCTTTAGGCCCATAAGAGAATTTCAGAAAAATCTCCAAGGGCCCATGTAGGTGGTGGGATGACAAGGTGGGAAGTTTAGTCCCACCATGCTAGTGGAGAAGGAGTTGGACTCCTTTATAAGGGTCTCTCTTCTACATGCTATTGGAGAGTGAGAAGAGAAGGAGCCCTCGCGCACTCCTCCTCCGCCGCCCGCCTCGCCACGCCACGCCTCGTCACGACGCGCCGCGGGTTGCGGGAATGAGCCGAGCCGAGCTCATACCTACGCGCTTATTTTTGTCGGTCAGGAACGGAGAATACGTAACGGACACGACACGATCCGAGACGTCGGATCGTGGGACTGTTACCGACTCGGACGTGGGTTCGGCCCACGTCTCTCCGCCCAGCCGCCTATATAAGCAGCGTTAACACAACCCTAGCCGCCACGAGAATCAGATCACATCTGCCTCACGCGCCTTTGTTCCTTTGCTGCTGCTGCCGCCGGCGACTCCATCCCGTTCGCCGCGTACACGGTCGACGGGAGAGCAGGCCTCCGAAACCCCGCCTCTCCGGTTCCTGTACGGGGAAGAGGGGCGATTAGGTTTTTGGGGAGCGATCACGCGACTGCTCGCCTCCGTCCGTCTGCTTCGTCTACGTCCGCGTCGTCCTCTTCATCGCCATGGCTTCACCAAGCGAAGCTGACCGTCTCGCCCGCGAGAAGGCCGAATCCGACAAGAAGGCGGCAGAAGATGCTGCCGCCGCCACCGCTGCTGCTACGGCCAACTGGCCGATCGGAGGGTATGTCTCTCTCTTGTTTATGTTTGCACTAGCAGTACTGGTTATACGTGTAGATGTTTCTGCTATATGCGTAGTACTTGCTAGTATACTCCGTGATCAGTATGTCATGTACCCAGTCAATGCCATGTTAGTAATTATTTCCTGGATTAATCTACTCGGAAAATTGCCCATTTATTCAACAATCCAAAAACCTAATTTGTGTAGGAATTTTTCGAGTAATGGTTTTGCTGCTGCACTGAAACCGGATAAATTTACCGGTACTTATTTCAAGCGTTGGCAAACGAGAACCACCTTATGGCTCACTGCTATGAACGTGTTCTGGGTAGCAAGTGTCACTCCTACGGAAACTATCACTCCTGAACAGGAGAAGATGTTTAAGGAGGCCACTGTCCTATTCCTTGGAGCAGTCATTAGCGTGATCGGAGATAAGCTGGTTGATGCATATTTACATATGCATGTTGCCAAGGACTTGTGGGAGGCCCTCGAATCTAAATTCGGGGCCACTGACGCTGGGAGCGAGATGTATGTTATGGAGCAGTTCCATGATTACAAAATGGTTGAGAACCGTTCTGTATTGGAACAGGCTCATGAGATAATATGCATTGCTAAAGAACTTGAGGTTCTGAAGTGCAATTTACCGGGCAAGTTTGTCGCGGGTTGTATAATTGCTAAGCTCCCTGGTTCCTGGAGGAACTTTGCTACTACTCTGAAACATCAGAGGCGTGAATTCTCAGTGGAGGATGTCATTGGCCATCTGAGTGTTGAGCAGAACTCAAGGGCAAAGGACTCGAACGGAAAAGCAGTTGAGGGGACTTCTGTCGCCAACATGGTGAACCAGAGGAACTCCAACTCCCACAAGCCCAAGGGAAAGAACGGTGTCCAACACAATGCCGACTTTAAGAAGAAGGGTAAGAAGACCTTCAAGAAGAACAAGAAGGATGAGGGCTGCTTTACTTGTGGTTCGACTGAACATTGGGCCAACAAGTGCCCAAACAAGTACAAGAAGCCAGGACAGGACTCCAAGTCTGTCAACATGATTGTGGGCAACAATGATAATGGTGCATCTGGGTCACAGGCCACGGGTCCGTATTGATGGGGAATGGCGCGAGTGCTTCTGTTCATGGTGTTGGCACGGTCGATCTGAAGTTTACTTCGGGAAGGATCGTGCAGCTGAAGAACGTGCAGCATGTCCCCGCCATCAAGAAAAACCTCGTTAGTGGCTCCCTTCTATGTAGAGAAGGGTTTAAGTTGGTTTTCGAGTCTAATAAATTAGTTGTTACGAAATATGGACTCTTTGTTGGAAAAGGTTATGAGAGCGGAGGAATGTTCCGCCTTTCCCTTGCAGATTTTTGTAATAAAGTCGTGAACCATATTCATTCGAATGTTAATGAATCAGAAGTTTGGCATTCACGTCTTTGTCACATTAGTTTCGGTGTTATGACGCGGCTAGCCAAGTTGGATTTAATCCCGAGTTTCACTTTAGCCAAAGGTTCTAAGTGCCTTTCATGTGTGCAAGCTAAGCAACCTCGCAAGCCTCACAAGGCCGCGGAGGAGAGACACTTGGCACCATTAGAACTCATACATTCCGATCTTTGTGAGATGAATGGTGTGTTGACTAAAGGTGGAAAGAAATACTTCATGACATTGATAGATGATTCCACTAGATATTGCTATGTTTATCTATTAAACACTAAAGATGAGGCTCTACACTACTTTAAAATCTATAAGGCAGAAGTTGAGAAACAACTTGAAAAACAAATTAAACGAGTTCGGTCAGATCGTGGTGGAGAGTACTTCTCGAGTGAGTTTGACTCCTTTTGTGCGGAACACGGCATTATTCATGAGAGGACGCCTCCCTATTCACCCCAGTCAAACGGGGTTGCCGAGCGGAAAAACCGTACTCTAACTGATTTGGTTAACGCCATGTTAGATACGTCGGGTTTATCCAAGGCATGGTGGGGGGAGGCTATATTGACAGCATGTCATGTCCTGAATAAAGTTCCGACAAAGGACAATGAGATCACTCCCTATGAGAAATGGGCGAAGAGAAGGACAACACTCTCGTACTTGCGTACTTGGGGCTGTTTGGCGAAAGTCAATGTGCCGATCCCCAAAAAGCGCAAGCTTGGACCGAAGACCGTGGACTGCGTTAATTTGGGCTACTCTAAGAATAGCGTTGGCTATAGATTTCTAGTAGTGAAATCTGAGGTACCTGACCAAAAGGTTGGTACAATTATGGAGTCTAAGGATGCTACATTCTTCGAGGATATATTTCCTATGAGAGATAAGCAAAGCACTTCTAGACAGGAATCTGAGGAGACTCCTGAGCCTGCCATTCCTATGGAATACTATGAACGAACACATAATGAAAATCCTGAGGAGGATGACGAGGAAACCCTTGGTAGGGGAAAGAGACAAAGGACTGCAAAGACCTTTGGTGATGATTTCTTCGTGTACCTCGTGGATGATGCTCCCACTTCTATTTCAGAAGCGTATGCCTCTCCAGAATCTGACTACTGGAAGGAAGCGGTCCGTAGCGAGATGGATTCCATCATGGCTAACGGGACATGGGAGATTACTGAGCGTCCCTATGGTTGCAAACCATTGGGATGTAAGTGGGTGTTCAAGAAGAAGTTTAGGCCCGATGGTACGATTGAAAAGTACAAGGCTAGGCTTGTGGCCAAGGGCTATGACCAAAAGGAAGAGGAAGATTTCTTTGATACTTATTCACCTGTGGCCAGACTGACCACCATTCGAGTATTACTCTCGTTGGCGGCCTCGCATGGTCTTCTCGTCCACCAGATGGATGTTAAGACAGCTTTCCTAAATGGAGAGCTAAACGAGGAAATCTACATGCAACAGCCAGATGGCTTTGTGATAGACGGTCAGGAAGGAAAAGTGTGTAGGTTGATAAAATCTTTATATGGCCTGAAGCAAGCACCTAAGCAATGGCATGATAAGTTTAATACAACACTGACATCTGTTGGCTTCGTTGTTAATGAAGCTGACAAATGTGTATACTATCGCCATGGTGGGGGCGAAGGAGTTATACTGTGCTTGTATGTTGATGATATACTGATATTCGGAACCAACCTCAAAGTAATTGAGGAGGTCAAGTCGTTTCTATCTCAGAACTTTGAGATGAAAGACCTTGGTGTGGCTGATGTTATCTTGAACATCAAGCTACTGAGAGATAATGAGGGTGGGATTACACTTTTGCAATCCCATTATGTTGAAAGAGTTATGCGTTATCTGAAGGGTACTATGAACTATGGACTTCACTATACCGGATACCCGTCGGTACTTGAAGGGTATAGTGATGCGAATTGGATCTCTGATGCTGATGAGATGAAGGCCACAACTGGGTATATGTTTACTCTTGGAGGTGGCGCTGTTTCCTGGAAGTCTTGCAAGCAAACGATCTTAACGAGATCGACAATGGAAGCAGAATTAACAGCATTAGACACATCTGGTGTCGAAGCGGGATGGCTTCGAGATCTCTTGTTGGACTTGCCATTGGTTGATAAACCGGTTCCGGCTATCCTTATGAACTGTGACAATCAGACCGTCATCACCAAGGTGAAGAGTTCAAAGGACAACATGAAGTCCAACAAACACATAAGAATGAGATTAAAAGCTGTCAGAAAATTGAGAAACTCCGGAGTGATAGCGTTGGAATATGTCCATACGGCTAAGAATCTGGCAGATCCCTTTACAAAAGGGCTATCACGTGTTGTGATAGATAATGCATCGAGGGAGATGGGCATGAGACCCACATGAGTTGCCATGGTGGTAACCCAACCTATGTGATCGGAGATCCCGTGAAGTAGGACCTGGGAAAACAAGCCAGTGGTGAACTGAGGAGAGTAACTATACTAACCCATTCCGCTGGAGATGCAATACTCTCAAAACTGTATGGGAGGATGACTACTGTCTTAAGAGTGTGACTTATATGCTCCACCCGAGGGGTCGGCCTTCGGTAGCCTAGTACTAGTAAGACTTGTGGTGAAGCTTCTTTACGCCAAACTGACAATTCAAGGCATAGTCCATTGTTCAGTTGTAAAGGAGTGTAGCTACTTGTTCTAGGTGAAGCTCAACCTTAACAGGTCTTCACTGAAATGCTGGTATATTAAAACAGTGAATGGAACGAGGGAACACGATGTGCCCTTGAGATCTGGTGGGGGATTGCTGAATTTAGTAATGGGCTTTAGGCCCATAAGAGAATTTCAGAAAAATCTCCAAGGGCCCATGTAGGTGGTGGGATGACAAGGTGGGAAGTTTAGTCCCACCATGCTAGTGGAGAAGGAGTTGGACTCCTTTATAAGGGTCTCTCTTCTACATGCTATTGGAGAGTGAGAAGAGAAGGAGCCCTCGCACACTCCTCCTCCGCCGCCCGCCTCGCCACGCCACGCCTCGTCACGACGCGCCGCGGGTTGCGGGAATGAGCCGAGCCGAGCTCATACCTACGCGCTTATTTTTGTCGGTCAGGAACGGAGAATACGTAACGGACACGACACGATCCGAGACGTCGGATCGTGGGACTGTTACCGACTCGGACGTGGGTTCGGCCCACGTCTCTCCGCCCAGCCGCCTATATAAGCAGCGTTAACGCAACCCTAGCCGCCACGAGAATCAGATCACATCTGCCTCACGCGCCTTTGTTCCTTTGTTGCTGCTGCCGCCGGCGACTCCATCCCGTTCGCCGCGTACACGGTCGACGGGAGAGCAGGCCTCCGAAACCCCGCCTCTCCGGTTCCTGTACGGGGAAGAGGGGCGATTAGGTTTTTGGGGAGCGATCACGCGACTGCTCGCCTCCGTCCGTCTGCTTCGTCTACGTCCGCGTCGTCCTCTTCATCGCCATGGCTTCACCAAGCGAAGCTGACCGTCTCGCCCGCGAGAAGGCCGAATCCGACAAGAAGGCGGCAGAGGATGCTCCCACTTCTATTTCAGAAGCGTATGCCTCTCCAGAATCTGACTACTGGAAGGAAGCGGTCCGTAGCGAGATGGATTCCATCATGGCTAACGGGACATGGGAGATTACTGAGCGTCCCTATGGTTGCAAACCATTGGGATGTAAGTGGGTGTTCAAGAAGAAGCTTAGGCCCGATGGTACGATTGAAAAGTACAAGGCTAGGCTTGTGGCCAAGGGCTATGACCAAAAGGAAGAGGAAGATTTCTTTGATACTTATTCACCTGTGGCCAGACTGACCACCATTCGAGTATTACTCTCGTTGGCGGCCTCGCATGGTCTTCTCGTCCACCAAATGGATGTTAAGACAGCTTTCCTAAATGGAGAGCTAAACGAGGAAATCTACATGCAACAGCCAGATGGCTTTGTGATAGACGGTCAGGAAGGAAAAGTGTGTAGGTTGATAAAATCTTTATATGGCCTGAAACAAGCACCTAAGCAATGGCATGATAAGTTTAATACAACACTGACATCTGTTGGCTTCGTTGTTAATGAAGCTGACAAATGTGTATACTATCGCCATGGTGGGGGCGAAGGAGTTATACTGTGCTTGTATGTTGATGACATACTGATATTCGGAACCAACCTCAAAGTAATTGAGGAGGTCAAGTCGTTTCTATCTCAGAACTTTGAGATGAAAGACCTTGGTGTGGCTGATGTTATCTTGAACATCAAGCTACTGAGAGATAATGAGGGTGGGATTACACTTTTGCAATCCCATTATGTTGAGAAGGTGTTGAGTCGTTTTGGATACTCGGACTGCACACCATCTCAAACACCATATGATCCTAGCGTGTTGATTCGAAAATCCAAAGGCACGGCTATAGATCAATTGAGATACTCTCAAATCATTGGTTCACTGATGTACCTAGCTAGCGCTACGAGGCCTGACATCGCTTTTGCTGTGAGCAAACTGAGTCGGTTTGTATCAAAACCGGGTGATGTACATTGGCATGCTGTTGGAAGAGTTATGCGTTATCTGAAGGGTACTATGAACTATGGACTTCACTATACCGGATACCCGTCGGTACTTGAAGGGTATAGTGATGCGAATTGGATCTCTGATGCTGATGAGATGAAGGCCACAATTGGGTATATGTTTACTCTTGGAGGTGGCGCTGTTTCCTGGAAGTCTTGCAAGCAAACGATCTTAACGAGATCGACAATGGAAGCAGAATTAACAGCATTAGACACATCTGGTGTCGAAGCGGGATGGCTTCGAGATCTCTTGATGGACTTGCCATTGGTTGATAAACCGGTTCCGGCTATCCTTATGAACTGTGACAATCAGACCGTCATCACCAAGGTGAAGAGTTCAAAGGACAACATGAAGTCCAACAAACACATAAGAATGAGATTAAAAGCTGTCAGAAAATTGAGAAACTCCGGAGTGATAGCGTTGGAATATGTCCATACGGCTAAGAATCTGGCAGATCCCTTTACAAAAGGGCTATCACGTGTTGTGATAGATAATGCATCGAGGGAGATGGGCATGAGACCCACATGAGTTGCCATGGTGGTAACCCAACCTATGTGATCGGAGATCCCGTGAAGTAGGACCTGGGAAAACAAGCCAGTGGTGAACTGAGGAGAGTAACTATACTAACCCACTCCGCTGGAGATGCAATACTCTCAAAACTGTATGGGAGGATGACTACTGTCTTAATGTGTTCCAAGGCTTATATGTATAAGCAAGATGCTATCCTACAGAGCGATCTTTGAAGGAACACACCTATATGAGCCCGACTGCTGGTCACAGTCTATGAGATTGGGGTGATCTCTAGTAAACTCATGAATAGGCCAGGAGTGTGACTTATATGCTCCACCCGAGGGGTCGGCCTTCGGTAGCCTAGTACTAGTAAGACTTGTGGTGAAGCTTCTTTACGCCAAACTGACAATTCAAGGCATAGTCCATTGTTCAGTTGTAAAGGAGTGTAGCTACTTGTTCTAGGTGAAGCTCAACCTTAACAGGTCTTCACTGAAATGCTGGTATATTAAAACAGTGAATGGAACGAGGGAACACGATGTGCCCTTGAGATCTGGTGGGGGATTGCTGAATTCAGTAATGGGCTTTAGGCCCATAAGAGAATTTCAGAAAAATCTCCAAGGGCCCATGTAGGTGGTGGGATGACAAGGTGGGAAGTTTAGTCCCACCATGCTAGTGGAGAAGGAGTTGGACTCCTTTATAAGGGTCTCTCTTCTACATGCTATTGGAGAGTGAGAAGAGAAGGAGCCCTCGCGCACTCCTCCTCCGCCGCCCGCCTCGCCACGCCACGCCTCGTCACGACGCGCCGCGGGTTGCGGGAATGAGCCGAGCCGAACTCATACCTACGCGCTTATTTTTGTCGGTCAGGAACGGAGAATACGTAACGGACACGACACGATCCGAGACGTCGGATCGTGGGACTGTTACCGACTCGGACGTGGGTTCGGCCCACGTCTCTCCGCCCAGCCGCCTATATAAGCAGCGTTAACGCAACCCTAGCCGCCACGAGAATCAGATCACATCTGCCTCACGCGCCTTTGTTCCTTTGCTGCTGCTGCCGCCGGCGACTCCATCCCGTTCGCCGCGTACACGGTCGACGGGAGAGCAGGCCTCCGAAACCCCGCCTCTCCGGTTCCTGTACGGGGAAGAGGGGCGATTAGGTTTTTGGGGAGCGATCACGCGACTGCTCGCCTCCGTCCGTCTGCTTCGTCTACGTCCGCGTCGTCCTCTTCATCGCCATGGCTTCACCAAGCGAAGCTGACCGTCTCGCCCGCGAGAAGGCCGAATCCGACAAGAAGGCGGCAGAAGATGCTGCCGCCGCCACCGCTGCTGCTACGGCCAACTGGCCGATCGGAGGGTATGTCTCTCTCTTGTTTATGTTTGCACTAGCAGTACTGGTTATACGTGTAGATGTTTCTGCTATATGCGTAGTACTTGCTAGTATACTCCGTGATCAGTATGTCATGTACCCAGTCAATGCCATGTTAGTAATTATTTCCTGGATTAATCTACTCGGAAAATTGCCCATTTATTCAACAAAGGAGTGTGAGCATTGGCTTGTTGTGAGTGGAATCGAAAATTATGCATTAATTAACACGACAAACAAGGAGACAAGCTACTCCCTCTATCCCACAATATAAGAACATTTTTGACACTACACTAGTATTAAAAACCTTCTTATATTATGAGACGGAGGGAGTAGCTTGCAATATTGGCTTAAACACACATTTACTTTTGCCTTGGTACCTGTAATATGGGTTTGTGGCCTTCTATACAAAAATGGAGGGAGTATATTTTTTAGAAAAGTACTGTAGTTTCCAAATATTTTCATTTATTTATTACTAGTAAAAAGGAATAAAAAAATATCTTCTCTCCTTCTAAAATTCCAGAGTCAAACTCCATCCCTCCTCCACCACGCTATAGACTTTATCCCCGCTTTCCCGTACCATTCTTTCCTCTTTCTCCCCTGATTCCAACGCTGCCGCCGCGCCGTTGCTCAACCTCGCCGCCGACCAGCCAAACCCCCTCCCGCAACCCCTCCACCTCTCACGCGCGTCGGCCGGCCACCGCCGTCCCTGTTCTTCCTCACGGGGTCCCTGCCGTTTCCACTCCATCCGGCAATCATTGGCCATTGAGGTATGCCCTTGTGTTTCATCCAGTGATTAGCTAAACCCGGCAGGCCATCTGGATCTTGGTCCGCTGCTTACAGATCTGTCTATGCCTACGGATTAGTTCCATACGTCTAGTTTGGTAGCTGTTGCCGTGTTCAATTTCTTGTTCTTATGATTTTTTACTTACCTGCAGGGTTTGATGCTTTTCCTGTCTTATTATCAATTTCTCGTTTGGGGAAGATCGTGTGAGATAGAAGAAAGGGCGGACTGGATTGTGATCTGAGGTCTGGTGGATCTAAACTGAAAGTTGCATGAGAAAAAGTTCAGAAATTTCCATGAAGGCTTCGTCGTCGATGTCAAGCGACGCGTCAGGGAACACTGAACCTGGCCAACAGGGCGCTCGTTTCAGTTCCATGGACCAGTCTTGCTTTGCAAGACCTGGCCAGTCAATCCCTGGCTACCCCCCATTCTTTGGCCCTCAATCTTCCAACTTTTACCTTCCTGATGACGGTGTGGCTAAAGCATGTGATCCGTTTGAACCGAATCCTCCACAGAATAATCCTGTGGCAGATTGGGATCCTCAGGCCATGCTGAGCAACCTAACCTTCCTTGAGCAGAAGATCAAGCAGGTGAAAGATATCGTGCAGTCCATGGGTAACCGAGGGAGCCAAGATGTTGGTGGTTCCTCCGAGCTTGCCGCAAAGCAGCAGCTCGTCACTGCTGATCTCACTTCCATCATAATTCAGCTCATCTCAACTGCCGGTTCCATGCTTCCTTCCATGAAGACCCCGCTCCTTAGCAGCAATCCAGCGGTCAGGCAGCTCAACACGCCTGGTTCTCCCATGGGATTTGGCTCGATTGTGAATCAGCGGACAAGCACAGTCAGGGAGGAGATGGTTCCTGACATTACCAAGTCTTCCGACTATGAGGAGCTGATGAATACCCTTAACACGGCCCATGATGAAAAGGATGATCTGATCAAATGCCCAAATCCTTGTGTCGGGGAAGGACCTGAGCCGGTTCCGATGGAAGACCATGATGTGAAGGAGAGCGATGATGGTGGCGAAGCAGAGCATCTCCCCCCTGGTTCTTATGTGGTCTTGCAATTGGAGAAGGAGGAAATTTTAGCACCACACACTCATTTCTGTGTGATATGTGGCAAGGGTTTCAAGAGGGATGCTAACCTAAGGATGCACATGAGGGGCCATGGAGACGAGTACAAGACTCCCGCAGCTCTTGCCAAACCCATGAGAGATTCTGGCTCAGATCCTACACCAGTTACAAGGTACTCGTGCCCATATGTCGGTTGCAAGCGGAACAAAGAGCACAGGAAGTTCCAGCCTCTCAAGACAATCTTGTGTGTGAAGAACCACTACAAGAGAAGCCATTGTGACAAGAGGTATACCTGCAGCCGATGCAACACCAAGAAGTTCTCAGTCATTGCAGACTTGAAGACTCATGAGAAGCACTGCGGGCGTGACAAGTGGCTCTGCTCATGTGGAACGACCTTTTCAAGAAAGGACAAGCTGTTCGGGCATGTCGCGCTTTTCCAAGGGCACACACCTGCACTTCCAATGGATGATATTAAAGCAACAGGAGCATCGGAGCAGCCTCAGGGGAGCGAGGCGATGGACGACATGGTGGGGAGCACAGGGTATAACTTCCCAGGCAGCACGTCTGATGGTATTCCGAATCTAGACATGAAAGTTGCCGACGACACACGTGGTTATTTCTCACCCTTGAGCTTTGACCCGTGCTTCGGTGCCCTTGATGACTTCGCCCGCCCTGGATTCGACATCTCCGAGAACCCCTTCTCCTTCCTGCCTTCGGGACCGGGGTCGTGCAGTTTTGGGCAGCTTAGTGGAGACAGTTGATGGAGCTCGTCACCGTAGACAACCATGGTGGTGTCGATCGTTATGTATGAATGTTATATGTATGACCGTCTCAACTCTTCCTCTATTCAGGGAGCCATTTTGGTCCATGCCTCTTTCTTAAGTGTACTTCCTAGTTTGTGGTCATCAAATAATGATCAAGTACTTACATATAGATTTGAAAGTCGCAATTGTTAAATATATATATCATTTTCTTTATCTGCGTTGGCGCCTCGGTGCAATCAATATATTGTCATAGCAGGGTGGTAGACAAAAAAAATCCCAGGTTGAGTGAAACATCGAATGCAATCCCAGCTGAGCAAAAGCCAAGATGAAGATCCACATATCAGAGAAGTCAAGAATAGTAGTTGGAAAAAAAAAACTTGTGTTCAATCCCTAATACTCCCTCCTCCTTTATATTAGTTGTATTTGTTTTTGATAAAATTCCACAATGTAAGGTGTATTTGTTTTAATTCCTTATATAATTCCGTTCCCTGTGGAAAAAGGAAAGTATCTCTCACCTGATTGCATGTATCTCTTCTTGTAGAGAAAAAAAGGAAACTATATCTCTCCCGATTGCATGTATCTCTTTCTTTCCTAGCCTAAATGATTACTTCTCGATAATCAATGAATTAGACAAGGGTAATTTTGTCCTAAATTGTCTATAGTTATGTGTCTTGTCACCGTGCCAAAAAGTATACGCCTTACTACCGTACTAGGGCCTTTTTGATTCCAAGAGGAAATTTTACCTCTTATGAAATATATATCTGACTATCATTTTTTATCTTACTGGGAACTGCACCCGTTCTGAAATTTATCTCCTGGACAAATAAATCTCTGTTGGAGCAATCTGTTAAACTTTGTCACATTTTCATGGAACATAAACATTAGGAATGCTGATAATCTCTGTTGGAGCAATCTGTTAAACTTTGTCACATTTTCATGGGAAATAACATTAGGAATGCATCAGCGCATCAACTGGTCCTCCGCCAGAATATTTTAGCAGGTCAAGTAACCACATCAAGGGCTCAAGGCAAACAAACAAAGCTCTTACAGCCAGCCAAAAAATAAAAAACACTACAAAATAAACCGAAACTAAATAGCTGGATTTCTCATGGCCCTCATGGATGGACACTTCATCCATAGCCTTTGAAAATATCTAGACTTGATAGATTCGATTTATCATCCAGACGCGGGAACAGAAAAATAGATGCTTACTACACATATTGGCAAATTATATAACAAGCCAGGAGCGGTCTCTATAGGCAGTACTCTTAAATAATTTGCTCTTTGATTGAGCGCATACTAATATAGTACATAGATATCCAGATGTATACTAGAAAATGTACATCAACTCCTGCCAGATAATAGTCCAATGTCCAGCCTGGGGATAACTGCTGGCAACCTACTACTCTAGTTCCCAATAACGATCTCATCGAAGTTCCAGTCCCTGACAAGATCCCTTGAAACAGCACGGCTCCGTTGAAGGCGAGGAGAACCCTCGATGCCGCCTTGTCCAGTGGCCATTACAGGTGTCACCTTTGACGTTCCCACACGGTTAGCAGGTCCTGCAGCCAAAATTTTCCGCGATAGGCAGGCAACAGCAGCTCCACACCTGTTTTCCTCCTCTGAGCTTGAGACTGAATAGCTTCTGAAAGACTGTGAAGGGCTGCTCATGCCATGGCATACGAGACAGGCTAGACTCATGATTATGGTAGAGCTGAAATCACTGCAACAGAAGAGCCAACTATAAGAACAATATTTCAGCACAAGTACACAATTCTATCAAGCAAAAGGCTTGTGTTGTAGTGTCCAATGACAGGCAAAACAAAGAGCCACAGGTGAAGCTCTTAGGAGGTCAATGAGGGCTGTGATCTCCTTTTTTTAGTTACACAAGTCTTTATTTCGGCAAAGACTGCTGTTTGAATAAGCAAAAAAGGAAAGGCAATTCAAATTACTTCCTGAAAATGTTTATCATAATTATCAGCATCAGTTCCAGATTGCATTAGCTCAACCATTGGAAAATGGCCATATGTGACTACTGATTAATACGTACTAATTGATATGCAAGTTCAACGGTTTCGAGGAGTTAATTGACACAGCATCATGCAATCCAGAAAGCAACGCAGAAAATAAACCACATAAACAACAGATCTTGGAAGATTGATAAAGAAAAAGGTAATGACAACATCTAAAGCATATCCTTTGGTTAGCACTTGCAAGAAAAGTGCGTGAAGGGATTAGCGCAATTAGTGGATGTTTTGATGACTGACAAATCCCTAAATTTTCTCCAGCTTTCCTAGAGTGCATTGGTGCCGGAGATTTGCAAATTCGGCCAGCGATTAATGGACACTTTGATAACGTACGCATCCCTAAATTTTTTCCAGCTTTCCTAGAGTGCCTTGGCAGCGGAGATTTGCAAATTCGGCCCTACATAAATGGATGTAGAGAGCACATACAATTTGAGTAGTTGGGCATCAGAGTAATTCGATACAAGCATAAATTATTCCAGCGAAGATGAAAACAACGGTTCGACGCCAATTTTTTGTATCAAAACGGACAAGATAGCATGCAATGCCCCATTGTTCCCCACGACGAACAAATATACTGAAAGCTACCGTCACGACTCTTGAAAAAATTCGCAATCAAAATTTTCAGAGGCGGATCTAGATGGTGCGCCGGGTGCGAGCCGACGTACCCACAAATTGTGGAGGTCAGGTGGAGTTTCAACGAATCACTGGGCGAAAACAAGATCATACCTGAAAACCCCCCAATGCCCAAAATCGCGAACGGGGCGGAGACAGCAGGGACGCGACGAGGAGGAACGGGAACGGAGACGGCGGAGGGGGTTGGGAGGGGGGACGATCGAGGGCGTCGGCGGTGACGCGGGGGTACGGCCGGCGGTAGAGATGTAGGTCAGGAGTCGGGACCCTCGGGGAGGAAGGGGAGACAGACTTGGAGGAAATTTGGCAACAAAAAGAAACAGGTCAGGTTGTGAACAGCCATCGGACGCCCCCTATGTGCTGTGCCACCGCAAAATCAGGGAACGGCCACGCGTGGGCTGTTAATGGGCTTTCGTTGGTTGGTAGCGTGTCGGGTCAGAGGCAAACAGCGTCGCCAGAGTTGGATCCTATTTGACGCTTAAGCGCCATTTCGCAATCGGGCACCTGAAGGGCGCGGGTAGTTCTGCTCGGCCCATCTCCCCCTTTGTTTTTCTGCTGTACTCCCTCTGTCCTTAAATAAGTGACTCAACTTTGTATTAAGATGGAACTCGAACTAGCAACCTGCCGGTTGCGAACACCCCGCACTAACCACCCCACCCCCTTCACCTCATGTGCTCAAGTGCATCTTCTTCCCTCTATTCATCTTTCTCCTTTTTTCTCTTTTCTTTTCTATTCGGTCTTTTGTTAACTTTATTTTGCTCATTTGAATGATTGTTTAATCAAAATTGATGAATTTTTGGAATTCAATGAATTTTTTCAAAACCGATGAACTTTTTTTTTCAAATTTGTGAATTATTTTCAAAATCGATAGCCTCTTTCAAATTTGATAAGCTTATTTTCAAAACAATGATTTTTTCTTCAAAATAGCTGATTTTTTAAGTTCGATGAACTTTTTCAAAATCTGTAAATAATTTTTTCAATCTCGAGTTTTTGTCTTTCTTGCGATTTCCTTCGGTTTTTTCTTTCGAAGTCAACGATCATAGTCAACTGCGACTGCTCAAACAACGCTCGAGCGACCAGGCGGGGCGAGTCGAGTGGTTGGCACATGGGTAGGCCCACGAGCTCGCGGCTGTGAGCGCTAGCTTAGCGCCAATTAGGAGCTCCTCTATATGATTCTCGAGGACCTCCTAATGGGCGCCTTCTACGAGGGTACATCATCTAGCAAGCTTAGTGGGCTGCTTCTTCGAAGCCCAGTCGGAAGCAGAATCGCTAATTGTTTCACGTACATTTCCTTGTAGTCCATTGTTTTGATAATTGTTTGAAGTGCGCGGTTGCTAGCTAACTGTTTTGTTGTTTAACGATTTTTTTAAATATCTATATAATCGAGAATTAAAAAACGTTGGGTTTCCCAAAAAGTTCACAAAATTGAAAAAATACATCAAACTTGTAAAAGTTCAACTAATTTGAAACAAATCATCAATTTTGAGGAAAAAATCACATATTTAAAAAGAAACTTCAATTTTAACAGGAAAAACTAATTTTAAAAAATAGTTCATTACTGTTCAGAAAGGTTTAAATTTTGAAAAACGTTTGCAAGTTTGGAAAGAAATCATCAATTTTGAAAAAAAATCATTGATTTTAAAAAAATAGTTACAAATTTGAAAAGAGTAAATAGTTTTTGAAAAACAGTTCACAATTTTGAAAAACATATATCGATTTTGATTAAAAATTTCACAAATTTGAATAAATAGTTCATAAATTTTGTAAAAGGTTCATCAATTTTGAAGAAAAACTTCATGAATTTGATAAGAAAAACATAAATTTTGAAAAAAGTTTGTGCATTTTAGTTAAATAGAAATAAATAGGGGAAAAGGAACATGGAAAAATAAAATGAAAGAAAAAGGGATAAGAAAAAGGAAAAAAATAAGAACTAGAGCAAGAAAAAAGAAAAAGCAAGAAAACCGCAATCTTAAAAATACTAAAAAGTTACTCCATCTTTAAAGAAATATAAGAGCGTTTAGATCACTACTAGTGATCTAAACGCTCTTATATTTAGCGATCTAAGCGCTCTTATATTTCTTTACGAAGGGAGTAAAAAGAAGTGAGAAGTCACAAGTGTTGAGTTGTCCATTTGGTTACTGTTGTTCGCTGAAAGGTCTCGGGTTCGAAACCAGCAACGTGCACCAATTTTTGTTGTTTAACAAAAAAAAAAGAAACTGGCCGGCCAAGCGAAAAGTGGTGTGTGCACTCGATTGTGAAAACAGTAAAAACGGGCGCTTAAGGCGCCGTTTAGGAATCACCTGTATATCGCTCTCGTGTCATTTCTTAGTCGGCACATATTGGTGTTCTTTTTATGTTCATTGGCTTCTGACCACAGTGTTGTTCATTGGATTGGTCCATTTTTCTTTGTTTCTTCATGATTTTTCTTTATTTTCCGGATTTTGATTTTAATCGGGTTTTTCCATTTCTTTCTCGGTTTCAGTGAGTTTTTTTCATATATATTCTTCGGTTTCTTTGTTTCTTTCTCAGTTGTGCTGGGTTTCTTTTCCCATCGTCTATCTTCAGATTTTATTTCATTTTTTCTTTTTCAATTCTCACTGTTTTCATTCTTTTTCAACAGTTTCTTTGTTTCTCTTTGTTTATTTACTAATTTTATTTGTTACTTTTTCGTTCAACACATGCGTCCTTTTCAATACACAGTGTAAACTTTTAGTGTATACATGAAATATTTTGTTGATACATGTTGAACATTTTTTGAATTAAATATGTATATTTTTTAAATATATATTTTGAATACATAGGCTACATGTTTTCAAATACACGAGGAACAAGTTTGAATGACAGAAAACGTTTTTTCACGCTCAATGTATATTTTTCATATATAGTTGGAATATTTTTCCATACATGTTTAACATTTAGAAAATCTAGATATATTTGTGCTCAAAACAAATGCAGGTATATATTTAAAAATTTATATTTTTGATGTCTACTTATATTTAATGTTCTTCATGTATTTTCTACAACAGATTTTTTAATACACATCTATCATTTTGAAAACAAAATGAACACTTAAAAAACTATGTGTCGAACTCTAGTTTTTTTCGTACAGATTGTACTTTCATACAATAGGAATATATTTTTATACTCATTAAAAATTTCCCAAATACATTGTTAGCATTTTTTAATATATAGGTTTTGATGCCTACATTATTTCATACCGAATGTACACTTTTCCTATATATAAGAAACATTTTTTATACCTGTTTAAAATTTGCAAATACATCATTAGCATTATTTTCAGATATATGTTTTGATGTCCATTTTTTCCATACAAATTCTATATTTTTTGTATACATAAGATTTGTTTTCTTATATATGTTTAACATTTTACAAATATGTGATTAACATTGTTTCATATATATGTTTTGATGTCTACATTTTTTATATATATGAGACATTATACATTTTATAAATATGTGATTACCATTTTTTTCATATACATTGAATATTTTTTTGTATACTACGCAAACATTTTCTTACATTCTATACACATTTTTAAAAATAGCAGGAACCTTTTTATTGTCAAAAACACTTTTTGAAACGAAACACATTTTTTTAAGTTTGCTAACATTTATTATTATTATGTTAACATTTTCAAATTTGCAGTGTGAAATCTCTTTAAGTAAATTTTACTTTAGGAAGTACATGTATTCAATTTTTTTCCTAAAAGATGAACAACAAAAGCCATGTTTTACCTATGCACTTGAGAGCGATATGCGAGAGACCGAGCTGCAGATGTTTCCTGGGCGGAGCCCATGTATTGCGCGGTTGAAGAGGGCGCCGCTTTCAACTCGCATCAAGAGAGACATATGGGCTGTTTGGATTATGCCCGTGTCAGCCTGCCAACTCGTGGGCACGCCAAAAACTTGGCGAACCTTTTGCTCGCGCGGCTCTCGGTTAAGTATTGGCATGAAAATGAACCGGCAGACTGGACGCGAGCCAAATAGTTGGTGTCCATCCAAATACAAGCCTAGCGCCCTTTTTTCGGCTAAGAAGCTTTCGGCTCAAAACCAAACATGCTTATAGCACTGATCTTATTTTCTCGCACGTTTCTAGTCGTAACTCAGTCTCGCCTCAGGGCGCAAGGGAGTGGACCGGCCCCATACTGTAACGCTTTGGCTTGGTTTTTTCTCTTTGTGTGTTTTTCTTATCTATTTTTCTATTTTTCTTTTTTTTTCACCAGTTTTCTTTGTTTTTTGGTTTTCCTATGTTTCTTCCTTTGCCTTTTTCTTTTTTCAACACATGTATATATTTTTAATACACATTTAAAATTTTTGTTATACATGTGAAATATTGTTTTGCTACATTGAACATTTTTCTAATACATGATGTATAATTTATCCAAATACTACTTGTTAGATCTATGTTAAACATTTTTCAAATACATGTTGAATATTTGTTTATGACATGAAACAATTTTTTTAAACTACGAGAAAATTTGCTTCATGCTACAAACTCTTGATCTTCGACGCCCAACCGATATTCATGCATTACATATTAGCCCAGACAACTAGATTTAACCCTTACGAAATCTAAGGAGACCAGAGACAACCCACAACAAGGTCACCCACCTCGTTGGACCTGAGAGGCACCCGAAAGGCAAGGGGAATCGCAACGGCGACGACTCTAAGGACCTTAGCTGCCTTTCTTGCATGTGTGGAAGACATACATGTTCAACAACGGTGGCATCGAAAAAGGTTTTCGCAATTATTTAAATATAAAGCAACACAGTCGAACCGATACAAGGTGGGGGGCTCTCTTACAAATCAGGTCAAAGGTGAAACAAGATTACACGCGTAGCCACACCCTACCACAAAATGAACTAGACCACTAAAAAGAAATGGCACTAGGCCCGTTGGAAAACCGATGAACATCGATGCACCGCACACACCAAGTTGTCGTCGAGGAGGGTTTCATGCCCTCCCACTGGGGAGCATGGGGCGTCGGTCCTGCCCGCGGGCACCGAATACTGCTAGTGGTGCCAATGAGGACCCATGTAAAGATAAGGAGGCAAGCGAGCCGCCTCATACCATAGTAGGATACACTTCAAGACATAATTCAAACATGCCTACTAATGACGGCTTGGCACGACGAGAAGGAACCTGGGCTCCACAACGATGCACTCAAGAGAGTGGCAACGTGACACCCACGGGCATTGCCACCACCGGCGCCAGAGCACAGAGATTTCGCTTGGAGCCTCTCATGCACACCACACCGACGAATCACGGGCACATGCTCACCTCGAGGGTAGGCCCGTGGCCACCAAAAAGGACCTCAAAAGCATGATCCACGGTGAAAGAACATGCGGTGCCCCCATGTTTGGTTTTGGTAATTGATAACAATCTCTATGGACTAATGGTTGCCTTGAGTTATATTTGAAGGGTTTGTCCACAGGCTTTTCTTGGAGTCCATTTGTTGGTTTCAAGGAGAGATTGTGATGAACGCGGTGCTATTAAGGAATTATCCAAAGATTGGTCATACTGTTGGAGATATGCCCTAGAGGCAATAATAAAAGCATTATTATTATATCTCCTTGTTCATGATAATTGTCTGTTATTCATGCTTGAATTGTATTGTACAGAAACAGCGATACATGTGTGAATACATAGACCACAATGAGTCCCTGGTAGGCCTCTAGTAGCCAGCTCGTTGATCAACAGATGGTCACGGTTTCCTGACCATGGACATAAGATGTCAGTGATAACGAGATCACATCATTAGGAGAATGATGTGATGGACAAGACCCAAACTTGAGCATAACACGAGATCGTATAGTTCGTAATGCATAAGCTTTTCGGTGTCAAGTATTTATTCCTTAGACCATGAGGTTGTACAACTCCCGGACAATGTAGGAGTACTTTGGGTGTGCCAACCGTCACAACGTAACTGGGTGACTATAAAGGTACGCATCGGGTATCTCCGAAAGTGTCTGTTGAGTTGGTACAAACCGAGACTGGGATGTTGTCACTCCGTATGACGGAGAGGTACCTCTGGGCCCACTCGGTAAGACATCATCATAATGAGCTCAATGTGACTAAGTAGTTAGTCACGGGATGATGGATTACGGATCGAGTAAAGAGACTTGCCATGACGAGATTGAACAAGGTATCGGGGATACCGACGATCGAATCTCGGGCAAGTACCGTACCGATGAACAAAGGGAATAACATACGGGATTGAATGAATCCTTGACATGGTGGTTCATCCGATGAAGATCATCGAGGAACACGTGGGAACCAACATGGGTATCCAGATCCCGCTGTTGGTTATTGACCGGAGAGTGGTCTCGGTCATGTCTACGTGTCTCCCGAACCCGTAGGGTCTACACACTTAAGGTTCGGTAACGCTAGGGTCGTAGAGATAAATGCACGTGGAAACCCGAAAGTTGTTCGGAGTCCCGGATGATATCCCGGACGTCACGAGGAGTTCCGGAATGGTCCGGAGGTAAAGATTGATATATGGGAAGTCCAGTTTCGGCCAACGGGTGATCTCCGGGGGTCACCGGGAGCGTCCCGGGACCACCGGAGGGGCCCCGGGGGTCCACCGGGTGGGGCCACCCATCCCGGCGGGGCCCCTAGGCCGCGAGGGGATGTGTGCAGCCCTCTGGGCTGGCGCACCACAAGGTGGCCCACCTCCCCATGCGCCTAGGGTTAAAACCCTAAGGAGAGGGGGGGGGGCCACCACTTGCCTTGGGGGAGGGGGACTCCTCTCTGGCCGCCGCCCCCCCTTGCAGATTGGATCTACAGGGGGCTGGCGCCCCCCTGGCCC
>LR738711.1:858732408-858775778 GCA_902687465.1 Secale cereale
GCCGCACCTCAGCCCTGGCGCCTCTCCCCCTCCCGTCACACCTCCCAACTCCCACGCAGGGCGCCCGGCGAAGCCCTGCTGCGATCTCCACTGCATCCGTCATCACGCCGTCGTGCTGCCGGATCTCTGACGACTTCTCCTCCCCCCTTGCTGGATCAAGAAGGAGGTGACGTTGCTGCACCGTACGTGTGTTGAACGCGGAGGTGCCGTCCGTTCGGCGCTAGATCATCGGTGACGAAGAACGTGAAGAGTACGACTACTTCATCCTTGCTTCGTTGAAAGCTTCCGCACGCAATCTTCATAATGGTATGTAGATGCACTCTTAGTTGCTCGTTGCTAGATGTATCCATAGTTGGATCTTGGTGAAGACATAGAAATTTTTTGAATTCTGCTACGTTACCCAACACATACTTCATCCAAATCAATAGAGTTGGAAAGATTCAAGGTTGATCAAGACTAAGTACAGAGAGTGTTTCAAGTTGATTAACACACAAAGCGTAGAAGATGTACCGATGGGGATCAAGCGATCCAATAGTATGGTAAGCATTGTCAATTACGCTTTTGTACTAACCCATGGTCTTTGTGAGAGTTCTATGTGGGGTTAGGTTATCTTCCATGGGCTTGCGTCAAGAGGAAGGTCACATACAACCCATGGATGATGACATCAAATCAAGGTTGTAGTGTACAAGTTCAAGTGATGCATCATGAAGAGATCAAGTGCTTGAAGCTTGCCATCCATTGTGGTGACAATGGACTTGTGAAGATGTGCCGAAGAGTGGATCATCCATAGTGGAGTATGGGGGAGCAATCTACTAGTCTTCACAGAGCCAACGAAATCAAGAAAGGTGGTCCAACTTGAGGAAGTCAAGATCATCTACATCTAGCTCAAGTGGACTTTGTGCAAGGCAAAGGTTTGCCCTTGATAGGTTCTCTATTTTACTGGACTCATGGTGGTAGTTTGGAGACCGGGTTATAGGATCGATTGCCGTACTATCAAAGGGGGCTCTCAAGTGAGTAGCTTGATCGTATCATTCGTAGAGAGCTCAAACCATTGCATGATTGCATCATATTTCTTGGTTATTGTTTGGTTTTCTTCTTGTGAGATTTGGAGCTTATGGTCATCTTCATGACAAGCTTGAGTTCATCGAAAACGGAGTTCACATGCTTCTTCTATTGCGTTTTCGGTGTTGGAGGTTTTATCGGTCTCTTTCGAGGAAGGGTTCTCACCATTTTCTTATGGGCATTTTCTCATTTCTTATTATTGTTATTTCTATCAAGATTGTGTTAGGCCATGTCGTTAGCTTTCCAACAAACTTGGTTTCGTTGAATTTGGAGTCCGTTTCCAAAAGTTGTGTCAGTTTTGGTGTCCTCAAAAGGGCTGCAGCGGTACTACCGCAAATGGGAGCGGTACTACCGCTTGGAGGGGATGTAATTTTTTACTTCCGTGGTTACTTTCGCTCCGGACCCAAAACTCGTCATAAGTCTAGCGGTGGTAGGCACGGATGTAATTTTTTAGTATCACTCGCAAGCAGTAGTACCGCTACCCTTAGCAGTAGTACCGCTACCCCTAGCGGTAGTACCGTGAGGACGAGCGGTAGTACCGCTCGATGCGGGCTGTGAGCATAACGGTTGTATTTTTTCCAACCTATAATAGGGAGTCTTGTTCCCCAATGAACTTTATCCTTTGATCTCGTGTTCTTCCCTCATTGTTAATCTTCTTCGAGCTTGTTATCTCTCAATCCCTTCATGGATTCTTGCTAGTTTTGGGGGGAAAAGAGAGAGGAGATCTAGATCCATATTTCCACCAATCACTTTCTCCTCTTTATGAGAGGAACCCTTTGGATCTAGTTCTTAGAGTTCTTAGTGTTCTCTTCTCCGTTCTTCCTCTCATTTCCCTCCCTATCATTAGTTGCTTTGGTGGGATTTGGGAGAGAAGGACTTGGGCACTCCGTGTGCCCTTGCCATTGCATTTGGTGCATCCGTTTGAGTTCTCCACGACGATACGTGGATGTTACAAGTTGAGAAGCTTATTACTTTTGAGTGCTTGGTACCCTTGAGCTTGTTCCTCTTGGGTGCTTGGGCGCCCTAGATGGTTGAGGTCACCTCGGAGCCATATTCCATTGTGGTGAAGCTTCGTGGTGTCGTTGGGGAGATAGCCCCAACCTTTGTGGTGTTCGGAGCTCAATCATTGTGGTGTAAAGCTCTGGGCAAGCGTCGGGGTCTCCAATTAGGTTGTGGAGATCGCCCCGAGCAATTTGACGGGTTCCGGTGACCGCCCCCAAGGGTTGCCAAAGTGTACGGGTTCAGTGACCGCCCCCAAGGGTCACCATTTGTACGGGTTCGATGACCGCCTTCAAGGATCCCTTAGTGGAATCACGACATCTTGCATTGCGTGAGGGCATGAGGAGATTACGACGGCCCTAGTGGCTTCTTGGGGAGCATTGTGCCTCCACACTGCTCCAAACGGAGATTAGTATCCACAAGGGTGTGAACTTTGGGATACATCGTCGTCTCCGCGTGCCTCGGTTATGTCTTACCCGAGCCATTTACTTATGCACTATACTTTGTGATAGCCATATTGTTTCTTGTCATATATCTTGCTATCACCTAGTTGTTTATCTTTCTTAGCATAAGTTGTTGGTGCACATAAGAGAGCCTAGTTCTTGTAGGTTTTGTGCTTCACAAATTAACCGCTAGGTTTATTCCACATTTGTTCAAGCCTAAACCGTAATTATTTTAAAGCGCCTATTCACCCCCCCCCCCCTCTAGGCAACATCCACGACCTTTCAATTGGTATTAGAGCCTCATATCTATTTATAGGGCTTAACCGCCTAGAGAGTAAGGAAGTCGACTAGGGGTTTAGGATTCTCTGACACTCTTAGTTTCGATGGCACAAATTTTGATGTTTGGGTAATTCGCATGCTTAATCTCTTTACGGTCATGGGCCCAAATTTAGAGCGAATTGTAGATATGAGTTTTTCTCCTCCAAAGGATCCACAAAGATTATCTTTAGAGGATGAGAAAACTCTTATCTCAATGCTCAAGCTTCTAATGTGCTTTTTGATGCTTTGAGAAATGTAGTTATATTTCAACTCATGCCGTTTCAGGATGCTCATGAGTTGTGTACAAAGCTTCAAGACAAATATGGTGTGTCCAAGATTTGTGGAGATGATTGTCCTCCTTCCACCTTCGGTCGTATAGTATTCTCAACTTCTTCTACTTCACCTACATGTGGTTTGCCACAAGGTAATGATATGGTGAGTAGTGGTGTTCATTGCAATGATTATAGTGAACTTATTATTGATGATCCTAAATCACTTTATTATTGCAATGCTTCACCTTTGGAATTTAACACTTTGAGCACTCTAAATGTTTCACATGCTTGTGTTAAAAGTTCTTGCATATAATGTAGAAATTGCTTGACTAAATCTCATGATGATATGCTTGCTATGTCTTGTTGCCATGATAAAAATGCATATATTTCCTCGAATTGTTGTGCTAACAATGTAGAGGAAATCCAACACCCCATGGAACAAGACGTGGCCTTGAATGGTGCTTCGAGGGATCCGACATCATCATCTAATGCATATTGCCTTATGGCTAAGGCTTCAAAGGTATCTTCCACTTCGAATCCCAATATATCTCGTGATGATAGTGATGATGACAAGAATAATGATGATGTTGAAAGTGATGAAGAGAGTGATAATGTTGCCTCCTTAAAAATTAAGGGGGAAATGATTTTTAAAGCTCTTCATAAGAATAAGATTGCTCGTTCCAACTTCATGGAAATCATGTCTATTGCCATTGAGGGCAAGAAATATATTGATGAGTTGGAATCTTGTCTAGAGGGGCATGAGGTCACCATTGAGAAAACAGAAGGTCATGAGCGTGATTACGCTAATGAGATCGCCGACCTCTCGCGAGCTCTTGAACATGAACAAACCACCAAGGAATCTCTTGAGGAGACTTTCGCTCTAGAACTATGTAGAATAAAGGAATCCCGTGATAGAGCTCTCGAAGTGGCTAATGATTTTGAAACTAAAAATGAGAAGCTTGAAGTTGCACATGCTAAACTCCTTGAGGATTTTGAGCACCTCGAAAATGGCTCAAGGGTCATTAAGAGTGAGCTCATCAAACTCACCGAGTCTCACGCTCATCTTACAGCTTCATATTCTAAAGAGCTTGCCAAGTTGCCTTCTCCTCTTGCTATTATTGATGATGCTTGTGCTACTAACTCTGTTTCTAGTGAAGCATCCATTTTGAAGGAGAATGTTGAGCTAAGTGCTCAACTTGAGTTGCTATCTAGCAATTATGGGAAATTGGAAGAAAGTCATGTAAATCTCACAAGCTCTCATGATGATCTTCTAGTATCCCATAATGTCCTAAAGATAGCTCATGAGGCTATGAGTAAAAAAGTAACATCTAGTGAGCCTCATGTGGATACTAGCACTACTTCAAGTCAAAATACTATCTTACCATGTGCTAGTCCTCGTAATTCATCTACTCACAATGTTGCTACTTCTTGTGATGAATTGCTTTCCTTGCCTTGTTGCTCTAATGATGAAGCGTATACTTGCTCTAGTACTTGTGTTGATACTAACCATGTAGAGGAAATCAAAGAGCTCAAGGCCCAAGTCACTTCTTTGAAGAAAGACTTGGAAAAGTGCCAGGAAGGAAAGTTGTAATGCCCAGTATGAGATTATACCTCCCACGTGTCGAGGCATGACTTAAAGGTATAATATCATACTAGAATGATCTCAAGTATGATATCTTTGCACGACTCATGTAAAAGAGGGATGAAATTGCAAAAGAGTAGTTGGCTTACGCTCACCACGTCACACAATGTATTACATAAACATTCATCATCCAAATAACATCACAGTCCGACTACGGACAAAGATCCAAATGAAAGATACCATAAATAAAGCCACACAAGGTCTGAATCGCCCCTAGTAGAAGCCACTACTGATTGTCGGGATAAGACACGTAGTATCGCCCACGCTCTTCATCGAACTCCCAATACAGCTCTATCCCATCACCTGTGTAGTTCTCATCGGTACCTGCATCTGGTGGTTGTGTATAATCTGTGAGCCACGGAGGACTCAGCAATCCCGTTCCCGGGTAGCAAAACTATCTAAGCCTTGGGTGTGGAACAAGGCCGAAGAACAAGGTTGCAGCTGCACTAGCACTAGCTTACGTGTTTAGAGCGAGAAGAGAAGTGCCAACGGTCAACAAAGTGATCACGAAGTGATCCTATCTAAGCATGTCATACATAACCCCACCGTGTTCACTTCCCGAACCCCTTCGGAAAGCAACCGTCACGGTTACTCATGCTGGTAGTGTATTCTAAACAAAGTGTCAAGTTTTCTACAACCGGATATTAACAAATTCCCATCTGCCACATAACTGCGGGCATGGCTTTCGAAAGATCAAACCCTGCAGGGGTGTCCCAAATTAGCCCATCACAAGCTCACGATATGCGGAGTCGCAACTCCAAGGTGGGAAGACCCGAGTATTCTCGGAATCCCGTGCTCAAGATATTCCGACAAAGGTAAAACTAATCCAGCAAGACCTCCTGGCGTGCCGACACCCTGACAGTAGCCGCACGTATCTAGTCTCAGGACACGACCGGATGGGACATCCTACAGGTAATACCAAGTACCTCGGGTTTCCCCGAGGCGGCCCTACAGTCCACCCAGTTCGGACCAACACTCATGTGGAGCACTGGCTCGGGGGTTGTTAATTAAGTCCACGGGATAGCTAGTCCCTATGCAAGTTTTTAGTTATTAGGCAAATGTAAAACCAATGTTGGGCCTTGCTGGAAAAGCTTTAGCGCTAAGCGGGTTATCAAGGGGGGCCCATAAACCCCAATCGTGTTAGGGACGCAAAATCAAGGAACATAACACCGGTTTAAACGGTTCCTAGGGCGGCATGAGTGGAACAAAACACCAAGCAAGAGGCTTAGCCTTCCACCCATTACCAATATATAGATGATTTAGTTTAACAGTTTATATATTGTGATATCCCAACAATAACTTCATCATGAAGCAAGAATCTTCAAATCTTCTCCTGCAACTAACAATGCTATAAGAGGGGCTGAGCGGTGCTTACGTAGCCAAACAACGGTTTGCTAGGTTGGGTGGTTAGAGAGGTTCATGGCAACAATAGGAGGCTGAAAAATAGACATAGGCATCGAGGCAATAAGCTAAAGAGCGAGACATCTAGCATAGGCAAAGATAGTAGTGATATCTGGGTAAGGTCATCTTGCCTGTTGTTTCCATGGAGGGATCGTAAGACGGCTCCTCGTACTCAACCTCGGTAGAAACCTCGAACTCGGACTCGGCTCCCGGCTCTACTCAACACAAGAGCACAACACGGCACAATATCAAACACGGTGCAATGCACAATCAACATGATGCAAGTATGATGCGTGTATGCATGTGGAAGCACTTGAGCCTAAGGAGAAGATGATGGAGAAGACTTCATCCTGGAAAACCAAGCAAGCCACTGGATAGACGGGAAGATTTCTGTTGAAATCGAAATAAAGATCACCGGAAACGGACACACGGTTTGTAAATGGCAAGCAAAACAATATTCACACAAAACTGCAGTTTACAGCCACATGGCATCTTTGGAGCAAGAAATAATTATGCTACATCACTCAAACATGGAGACAAAGGGCATGGATGTGAAGTAGACATGATACTTAACAAGCATGAACTTAGAACACACCCAAAAACCTACTTGAACACACTTAACCAAGCATGGCAAGTTGCAATAAATTTATCCACACTTAGTCAAAATCTGGGAAGGCAAAAACATCATCACGATGATGCCTTCGGAGGCACAAAACAACATGCATATCAACTCCACTAAGTATATAAAGATCATGGACATGTAGTAGACATAGGATAAATCAAATAACTCCATTGGATCAACTCCATAGGAGCCATGGATCAATAACAACAAGCTTCACCAAATTGATCATGCTGATAAAAATCTGACAGGTAAAATTTATAGCAACTTGAGACCAAGAAATAAATAAGCTACAGCAGGCCATATGTGCAAGTAAGGGCCTGGATGGATAGAGCATAACATGGACAACAGGATATGGCCATTTAACATACTAAAACATGCATGGATTTGAGTGAGGCATCAAGCAAACATAGCATCAGGTTAAACAGATTCCAGACTTAACAGTTTTTTCACTCAGTATAAAACAACAAAATTGGCATGGCATGTTTACAAGCTTGTTTAAGACACCTCAAGACATATCATGGAAAGTGGTTTGCACCACAGCAAAGACCATATGACGGTGCTTCTAAAACATATTGACATGTGACATGAGGACAAACACATCAATAGCAATGAGCAAGTCAAAACAGCATCTCACAACAAGTTTCAGCACTTAACAACCACATGCACTTTTGCAACAGAGATTAACATGGCAATATGACACCTAACATGAATGTTACAGCAAGCATCATGTAGAGCACTTCACAATGAACATTTTGACATATCATATGCTCCATTTGGACCAACATGCACAAAGTTATCACATCTCAAACATGGCAACAAAATTGCAGTCATCAGCAGTTTTAAACATATAGCACTCTTGCAACGATGATTAGGTCATCAAGATGAACTCAAACAAGCATGCCACAGTGGAACAAAATGAAGAGCACATCTCAACGAACATTCCGATATATTACACGCCCAAAACGGATCTACGAGCGCGAAGTTATTGCATGGCAAAGAGGGCATAAAAATAAGGGAAACTGGGGACTTAGCAGAAATTTCACCTCCGAAAAGTCAAACGTGGACGGAGGCGTGCGGGACGAGGAGATCCGGGACGCAGCGGTGTTTGGACGAGATCCAGGTGGATCTGATCCACCGGATCTGGATCGGGACGGTGGTGTGCGACGACGGCCGGAGTCGGGGAAGACAGGGCCGGCGGCGACGACGTTGACCGGCGGCGCGGCGCGGCGGGCCGGCTGGCGAGGGGCCCGGCACCGGCGGCGGCGGGAGCGGCCGAGGTGGCGGCGACCCGAGGGCTGAGGGCGCCGGCGGCGGTGAGGGTGCGGCCCGGCGGCGGGGTCGCACCGGCGGGAGGCGGCGGTGGGCTCACCGGAGCCGGAGCTGGCCGCGCGGCGACCCGAGCACGGCGGCGGGCCTCAGGCGCGGGGCGAAGGGCGGCGGAGGAGACGGGCCGCGGGGGCTCGCGCTGGGCCGCTGCGGGCCCGCGGTGGGAGGCGCGGCTGGCGGGGAGGGCCACATGGCGTGCGGTGGCTGGCTGGGCGCGTCCGGGCAGATGTGTCCGGCGCCGTCCGGACGTGTCCGGCGGCCGGAGGAGCTGCGGGGCGCGGTGAAAGAGAAAAAAAAGGAAGAACTAGGGTTTCGCCCGAAAATGGAGGGGATGGGGCCTTTTTATAGGCATAGGGAGCGAGGAAGGTCCAAATGGGGAGCGGTTTTCACCCACACGTTCACGATCCGACGACCGAGATGATGGGAGTGGTTGTGCTGGGTTAGTGGGCTGTTGTGGAGGGGGTCTTGGGCCAAAAGGAAGAGGAGCTTTTAGCCCACTAGGTTAATCGTTGGAGTACGAAACGAACTCCAAACGCGATGAAACTTGACAGGCGGCCTACACGTACCAAAACAACAACGCACGACAAGTCTCACCTCATTCGGGAACGTTACATGGCCACACACGAAAGAAGGACTCGGGGGTGCCACGGGCATGTGTGTGAGTGTTGGAACTCGAAATGGACAACGGGAAGAGGCGAGTGGGACCGGGTGCAAGTGACAACACGAATGCAATGCAATGCACATGATAACATGACATGGATGAAATGCACACATGCACACAACAAAACGAAGAAACCCAAAATGAAAGAAGAGCCCAGAATGGAATTGATGAAGTCAACGTTTCATATATTTCCATAAATGGAAGGTGTTACATCTCGGGTGTTACAAACTCTCCTACACTACAAAAAGATCTCGTCCTGAGATCTAGGACTGGAAGAAGGAAGGGTACTCAGAACGAAGGTGGTCTTCTCGTTCCCACGTAGCTTCTCGGTCGGTATGGTGTGACCACTTCACTTTCAAGAACTTAATTGACTTGTTGCGGGTTTTGCGCTCAGTTTCTTCAAGAATAGCAACAGGGTGCTCACGGTAAGACAAGTCTTGTTGGAGATCAATCTCCTCGAACGGAATCGTGCGTTCAGGTGTCTTGAAGCACTTGTGGAGTTGAGACACGTGAAACACAACATGAACATTTGCAAAGTTGGAGGGGAGCTCGAGTTGATAGGCTAGGTCACCTCTTTTGCCAAGAATCTTGAAAGGGCCCACGTATCTAGGAGCAAGCTTTCCTTTGATACCGAATCTTTGGGTTCCTTTCATAGGAGAAACACGGAGATAGACATGATCTCCAATGTTGAAAGCCAAATCACAATGCTTGCCGTCATAGTAACTCTCTTGACGCGATTGAGCTGCTTTGAGATTCTCACGTATGACTTTACACATTTCTTCAGCTTCCGAGATCAAACCATTGCCAAGAAGTTGACGTTCACCAGTCTCGGACCAGTTGAGAGGGGTATGACACTTTCTGCCATAGAGGATTTCAAACGGAGCTTTGCCGGCATTTGCTTGGAAACTGTTGTTGTAAGAAAACTCGGCAAACGGGAGACAATCTTCCCACTTCATGCTAAAAGAGATGACACAAGCTCTCAGCATGTCTTCGAGGATCTGGTTCACTCTTTCGATTTGACCACTAGTCTGAGGGTGAAACGCAGTGCTGAAACGAATCTTAGTGCCCATGGCTGACTGAAAGGAGTCCCAGAACTTGGATGTGAACAAACTTCCATGGTCTGAGGAGATGACTTGAGGAATGCCATGCAACGAAACAATTCTGTAAGTGTACAACTCTGCCAACTGAGCTGCATTGATGGATTCTTTGACTGGAAGGAAGTGAGCTACTTTGGTTAGCTTGTCAATGACTACAAAGATAGCATCATTCCCCTTCTTGGACTTAGGAAACCTACTGACAAAATCCATTTCAATGTGGTCGAATTTCCACTCAGGAATAGGTAGAGGTTGAAGGAGACCGGCTGGACGTTGATGCTCTGCCTTCACTCTTCTGCAGACATCACATTCATTCACGAATTGGGCAATCTCCCTTTTCATGCGAGTCCACCAGTATGATTGCTTGAGGTCTTGGTACATCTTAGAACTTCCGGGATGAATCGAGTGGAGGGAGTCATGTGCTTCGTTCATTATGAGCTTCCTGAGATCACCCTTGGGAATGACAACTCTGTCCTCAAAGAACAAGGTGTCTTTCTCATCAATGCGATATCACTTGTATTTGGGAGTACCCTTAGCAATACCATCTTTCACTTTCTGCACCATAACATCACTTAGTTGGGCCTCATGGATCTAATCTTCCAAGGTATGAGCAACTTGAAGGTTTGCAAGAAAGCCTTGCGGAACAACTTGGAGGTTGAGCTTCCTGAATGATTCACAAAGCTCAGGCTGAAACGGCTTGAGAAGAAGACTGTTGCATTATGCCTTTCTGCTCAAGGCATCTGCAATGACATTGGCCTTGCCAGGTGTGTACTCAATGCTTGGATCATACTTTTGGATCATCTCAACCCAACGAGTCTGGTGAAGGTTCAGGTTTGGCTGTGTGAAGATGTACTTCAAGCTCTTGTGATCGGTGAAGATGTCCACTTTTCTGCCCAACAGAAGGTGTCTCCACGTGATCAAGGCATGTACCACTGCTGCTAGCTCGAGATCATGTGTGGGGTAATTCTTCTCATTTGGTTTCAATTGACGAGAAGTGTATGCCACAATCTTCTTGTCTTGCATGAGAACACCACCAAGTCCTTGTAAAGAATCATCACAGAAGACTTCATAGGGCTTGGACTCATCCGGAGGAGTAAGAACCGGAGCAGAAATGAGCTTCTCTTTGAGTGTTTTGAATGCCACATCACAATCAGGAGTCCAGGAGTACTTGACATTCTTCTGTAGCAAGTTTGAGAGAGGCTTGGCAATCTTGGAGAAGTTCTCAACGAACCTTCTGCAATAGCTAGCGAGACCAAGGAAGCTTCGGAGTTGCTTGACGTTCTGCGGGGGTTCCCAGTTGACAATAGCTTCAACTTTCTCGGGGTTCACAGAAATACCCTCGGCAGAGATGATATGGCCAAGATATAAGACTTTATCCAGCCAGAATTCACACTTGGAGAACTTCGCATAGAACTTGTGTTCACGGAGCCTGTCCAGGACCAAACGGAGGTGCTTGGCATGGTCTTCTTCATTCTTGGAGAATACCAAGATATCATCCAGATAGACGAGAACAAATTCATTGGTGTAGGGGTTGAATATGAAGTGCATCATCCTCGAGAAAGTGGGTGGAGCATTTGCGAGGCCAAAAGACATGACCGTGTATTCATAGGAGCCATAGCTTGTTCTAAATGCGGTCTTGTGAATATCCTCTTCACGGATACGAATCTGATGGTAACCCATCCGGAGATCGAGCTTTGAGAACACCTTTGCTCCTTTGAGCTGCTCGAACAATTCATTGATATTGGGGAGCGGATACTTGTTCTTTATTGTCTTCTTGTTCAATGGTCGGTAATCAACGCAAAGGCGTTCCGTGCCATCCTTCTTCTTGAAAAATAGAACACCACAACCCCAAGGAGAAGTGCTAGGCCTGATTAGACCCATACGCTCTTGCTCATCGAGTTGTTTCTTCAGCTCCTTCAACTCATCAGGGGAAAGCTTGTACGGACGCCGATATGCTGGCTCGGTACCGGGCTCGAGTTTAATGACGAATTCAACTTGACGATGTGGAGGCATGCCTGGAAGCTCTTCAGGGAAAACATCTTCATATTCATTGACCACCGGAATCTGAGAGATGGCATTAATCTCACCCTTGTCATTGAGAGAGAATAGCCTTATTGTGTTATCTCGAGAGGCGAAGATAATCACGTCTTCGTCAGGATGAGTAAGCTTGACTTCCTTACTTGCACAATCAATGTTTGCATCATGCTTGGAGAGCCAATCCATCCCAAGAATAAGATCAATGTCAGAGTTGCCGAGAATAACCGGAGAAACCAGAAAATTGTAATCGCCCATATGAATAGATATATCCGGAGCATACAAGCTAGAAGTCATGTGTTTGCCCGGAGAAATAATTTGTAACTCCCTTGGCAAGGCCACTGTGCCCACATTGTGCTTGGATGCAAATGGAAATGACATGAAGGAATGTGATGCACCAGAATCAAACAACACTTTAGCAGGTTTAAGGTTGACTGGAAGATTACCAAGTATCACATCTGAAGAATTCTCTGCCTGAGCTGCATTCATCAGATTCACTCTTGCTGCCTTGGGGTTGTGCTTGACAATAGCAGTGCTGACATGTGGAGGAGGCGGAAGGCGCCTTTGAGTACACTTGTTTGCATAGTGACCTTTCTGGCCACACTTGTTGCAAGTCACTTCTGAGAGAGGACGGTGATAAGGACCACTTGAATTGGAAGCTTGAAAGTGAGTCTTGGACTGATTGCTTGGGTTGGGTGGGTGGGAGAAACCACGGCCACCAGAGTGCTTGTTGTTGTTGTTGTTGGGAGGGCGGAGCACTGGAGGAGGTGGAACCCAAAACTTCTGCTGCTTTGCGACCACTTGGGAAGAAGAGGAGGAGTGAACAGCATCTCTGATCCTCTTTTTGGAAGCTTCACACTTGAGCTGGGCTGCCTCTTGCTTAAGAGCCATGTTATAAAATTGATCAAATTCATCCGGCCCGAACAAGGTGAGAGCTAGCTGGAGTTCATCCTTCAGACCACCACGGAACTGATAAATCTTGCTCTTGGCATCTGGGATGTCTTGCTTGGCATAGCGGGCAAGGTTCTGGAACTTGACATTGTATTGATAGACGGACATGGTGCCTTGCTTCAGGTTGCAGAATTGCTCACGCATGCCTTCGGTGACACTAGTTGGAATGTGGTGAGAGCGGAAATCCTTGCAGAAGTCAGTCCACGAGATTTCACGTCCACCTCTGGAATCTTTGTACCGTTGCCAACAATCAGTGGCTTGGTCCTTGAGTTGGAAGGCAGCAAACTTGACATAATTCTCAGGTCTCACGTTACTGCACTCGAAATACTTTTTGATGTCTGTTATCCAGTCTTCAGCATCTAGCGGATCCACACAGTAACTGAACGCCTTCGGTTGGTTTGCCAGGAATTGGTTGAGGGTTGCAAAGTGAGGTTGATTGAACAGATTGCCTTGGCCTTGGTTCCGATGACCACCTTGATGTGCTTGGTTGGCTTGAATGTTCTGCATCATTTGCATAAGCATCTGGGTGTTCTGGTTGGTCGCTTGCATAATTGCTCTCCATGCCTCAGACGGAGGAGGAGGGGAAGGAGGACGATCAGGAACTTCTTCACCCTCTGGGTTAGCATTGGGAACCTTCTTAGGGGCCATCCTGAATGATATGACAACTATTAGCCATTTATCGAAAATATATAAGCTGAATCAACGGCTAGAACTTGCAACATAAGTCTTCACAAGAACATTCGAAGAAAATGAACGAATGTAACCCACAGTTTAATGGTACAACAATCTTCTCGAGAAGCCACTTGGGAGAACAAAAGGTAAATAAAAAAACAACAAGGAGCAGCTAGAACAAATACAAGATAGAAGTTTCGTTCGACATATTCGTGCTGAAAGCTTACAGAACGTGTTACAAAAGGGTTTTGCAATCCCCGGATCAGCATAGCCAAGGACCCTTTAAGATGCAACTCCCGATCGGAACAACGCCCATAAAACCACTTCACTCAATGTAGAACCCCGAACTTCATATCATGCATCCGTTGGAAGAATGCCTACGAGCTACTAGATGAACCCACCTATTAATTTCTGAAAGTTTCCAGTTATGCAATCAGGTGTTGGGGATATAGGGGAAGCACCGCGCACTCAACTCTAATCCTACATCCAGCTGTGTCCATCCTTCAACACATAACCAGTTATTTTCGGAAACCATTTACCTCGGACCTTTGAAACGCATCTGCTATACAAGCTATGGCAATACTCCCGAACTACCTCCCTAGTACTGGGTGATGTCGGGGTTATCTTGCCACTAACCGCATAGAAGAGTTTTCGATGTTGGCTGTCTTAAGTATTCCAGAACTGCTGCGATAGATTTGTGACGACAACACCTCAGAGCTCAACTCCCCGGGACACTGCCACAACCCCTAAATGACAGGAGGCATCGAGAACAATGTTCTCGTCACAAAGACATCGGAACAATCCAAACAATACTCGCGTGATCCTAAAAAAACTTTTAGTGAATTTTTGAGAGTAGAAGAGATAGAGCAATCGTCAGGAGTCCTCACCAGAGTGATAACGGAATGAGGAGTAAAAAGAAATCCTACTCTCCGATATATATATATATATATAGGACTCAAAACATTTTCATGTGTGTGCCTAGACTCAACCGTCAACGATTCGATCAATCAGTGGGGGCTCCTAGGTCGGAGAAGGCTCTGATTACCAACTTGTAATGCCCATTATGAGATTATACCTCCCACGTGTCGAGGCACGACTTAAAGGTATAATATCATACTAGAATGATCTCAAGTATGGTATATTTGCACGACTCATGTAAAAGAGGGATGCAATTGCAAAAGGGTAGTTGGCTTACACTCGCCACGTCACACAATGTATTACATAAACATTCATCATCCAAATAACATCACAGTCCGACTATGGACGAAAATCCAAATGAAAGATACCATAAATAAAGCCACACAAGGTCTGAATCGCCCCTAGTAGAAGCCACTACTGATAGTTGGGATAAGACACGTAGTATCGCCCACGCTCTTCATCGAACTCCAAATACAACTCTGTCCCATCACCTGTGTAGTTATCATCGGTACCTACATCTGGTGGTTGTGTAGAATATGTGAGCCACGGAGGACTCAGCAATCCCGTTCTCGGGTAGCAAGACTATCTAAGCCTTGGGTGTGGAACAAGGCTGAAGAACAAGGTTGCAACTGCACTAGCACTAGCTTACGTGTTTAGAGCGAGAAGAGAAGTGCCAACGATCGACAAAGTGATCACGAAGTGATCCTATCTAAGCACGTCATACATAACCCCACCGTGTTCACTTCCCGAACCCCTTCGGAAAGCGACCTTCACGGTTACTCACGCTGGTAGTGTATTCTGAACAAAGTGTCAAATTTTATACAACCGGATATTAACAAACTCCTATCTGCCACATAACCGCGGGCACGGCTTTCGAAAGATCAAACCCTGCAGGGGTGTCCCAACTTAGCCCATCACAAGCTCACGATCTGCGGAGTCGCAACTCCAAGGTGGGAAGAGCCGAGTATTCTCGGAATCCCGTGCTCAAGATATTCCGACAAAGGTAAAACTAATCTAGCAAGACCTCCCGGCGTGCCGACACCCTGACAGTAGCCGCGCGTATCTAGTCTCAGGCCACGACCAGATGGGACATCCTACAGGTAATACCAGATACCTCGGGTTTCCCCGAGGTGGCCCTGCAGTGCGCCCAGTTCGGACCAACACTCATGTGGAGCACTGGCCCGGGGGTTGTTAATTAAGTCCACGGGATAGCTAGTCCCTATGCAAGTTTTTAGTTATTAGGCAAATGTAAAACCAATGTTGGGCCTTGCTGGAAAAGCTTTAGCGCTAAGCGGGTTATCAAGGGGGGCCCATAAACCCCACCCATGTTAGGGACGCAAAATCAAGGAACATAACACCGGTTTAAACGGTTCCTAGGGCGGCATGAGTGGAAGAAAACACCAAGCAAGAGGCTTAGCCTTCCACCTATTACCAAATAGATTATTTAGTTTAACTGTTTATATATTGTGATATCCCAACAATAACTTCATCATGAAGCAAGAATCTTCAAATCTTCTCCTGCAACGAACAATGCTATAAGAGGGGCTGAGGGATGCTTACTGAAAGTGCAACTAATCCCCGGGTGGTTTTGGCAATTAATAACAACATATATATCATTGAAGTAATAGTTACTTGAGAATCATTTCAGAGAAGTTCAGTGATATGGGTATGGCAAGGACTGAAGAAGTGGACCCCTCAAAATGCTAAGGCAAGCATTGGCAAAAGCTCAAGACTCCATTTTTGGTTTAGTGATCCAAGATCACATTGAGTCCATAGGAAAAGCCAATACTATTAAAAGGGGGTGATGTTATGTTGATGATCTGGTTGCTCTAGTGCTTAGTGATACATCTCTTAAACTATCAGCAACTTTCACTACAATATACACTCATAAGTAATCTCGGTCCCACCGATAATCCAAACTCAGTCACACCGAGATGAACCACCTCAGCCATAAGCCAAACCCTAGCAAAATCGGATTTTCCGATTCTGATATCGGTTTCACCGAAACATGGGCTGCCAAGCTTCTGTAACCCTCTGTCATCAAATCGGTGTCACCGAGATGATGAAGTCGGTCCCACCAAAACTGGCATGCTCTTGTCTTTGCACGAATCGGACTAACCGAGATGGTATTTTCGGTCCCACCGAAAACCCCAACGTTCACATTATTTGAACTTTCGGTCTCACCGAGTTGTCCACTTCGGTCCCACCGAGATTGCTCAAATATGTGTGTAACGGTTGGATTTTGTGTGGAGGCTATTTATACCCCTCCACCCCCTCTTCATTCGTGGAGAGAGCCATCAGAAAGAACTACCACTCCTACCTTACATTTCTGAGAAGAGAACTACCTACCCTTGTGTTGAGATCAAGTTGCTCCACTCCCACCATATGAAGCTTGATCTCTAACCTTCCCAAGTTGCTTTCCACTCAATCCTTTCTTCCACCACAGCCAAATCGTTGAGGAGAGTTGAGTGTTGGGGAGATTATCATTTGAAGCACAAGAGCAAGGAGTTCATCATCATCTACAACATCTATTACCTTTTGGAGGGTGGTGCCTCCTAGATTGGTTAGGTGTCGCTTGGGAGCCTCCGTCATCGATGTGGAGTTGAACCAAGAAGTTTGTAAGGGCAAGGAGATCGCCTACTTCGTGAAGATCTACCCCGAGTAAGGCTAGCCCTCCGTGGGCGTAGGCCATGATGGAATAGACAAGGTTGCTTCTTCGTGGACCCTTCGTGGGTGGAGCCCTCCGTGGACTCGCGCAGCCGTTACCCTCCGTGGGTTGAAGTCTCCATCAACGTGGATGTACGATAGCACCACCTATCGGAACCACGGGAAAAATCACCGCGTCTCCAAAATTGCGTTTGCTCTTCTCCACCTCTCTTTACTACATGTGCAATTTACTTTCCGCTGCCTATACTCTAGAATTGCATGTGTAGGGTGATGCTTGACTTGATCATAATTGTGAATCTGCCAAAAACTGTTCTTTGTCAAAAGGCAAAATTTTTATATTTACAAGTAGTCTAATCACCCCTCCTCTAGACATACTTTCGATCCTACAAGTGGTATCAGAGCTTTGGTCTCCATTGTATTGGTTTCCATTGCATTGGACTCCATAAGCTTGGTTTCACAACCTAGGAGAGTATGGCGTCTAGTGAGGGTAATTTTCGTAGAGGTCCTTACTTTGATGGTACAAATTTTGCTAGTTGGAAGCATAAAATGAAAATGCATATTCTTGGTCATAACCCAGCCGCATGGGGCATTATTTGTGTTGGTATGCAAGGTGAATTCTTCGAGGAAGGAAAAGTTCCGAATCGCGAAGCTACACCGGAAGAATTGTGGATGTTGCAAAACAATGCTCAAGCTTGTGACATTCTCTTCAATGCTTTGTGTCCCGAGGAGTTCAACAAAATCAGCCGTCTTGAAAATGCAAAAGAGATTTGGGATACTTTGGTTGAAATGCACGAAGGTACCGAGTCTGTGAAGGAATCAAAGCTAGATATTCTTCAAGGTCAACTTGACAAGTTCAAGATGAAGGATGGTGAAGGAGTCGCTGAAATGTACTCTAGGCTTGCTCTCATCACAAATGAGATTGCCGGCTTAGGAAGCGAAGAAATGACCGACCGATTCATCATCAAGAAGATTCTCAGAGCTTTAGATGGAAAGTATGACACCGTGTGCACTTTGATCCAAATGATGCCAAACTACAAGACTCTCAAGCCAACCGAAGTCATTGGAAGAATTGTTGCTCATGAGATGACACTTAATGATAAGGAAGAGCTTCACAACAAGTCAAGTGGTGCTTACAAAGCTACAAGTGATGCTCCCACAACCTCAAGTGACAAGTTAGTTTCCAATGAAGAGATAAGCCTAATGGTTAAGAACTTCAACAAATTCTACAAGTATAGAGGCAAAGAGAGAAGCTCAAAGTCTAGATCATATGATGAAAAGAGATCTTCTAGTCGTGATCGAAACTGCTACAATTGTGGAAGACCCGGACACTACTCAAATGAGTGTACGGCTCCCCACAAGAGAAGAGAAGAATCTCCAAGAAGAAGAAGTTCAAGAGATGAGTCACCTCGGAAAGAGAGAAGGAGTAGAGATGATCGTTATGAACGAAGACCCTCTCGGAGAACCAAGGATTCGGAGAGGAAAGACAAGTCATCAAGGAGCTACACAAGAAGAAGACATCAAGCTCATGTAGGTGAATGGGTCTCCGGCTCCGACTCCGACAATCAATCCGATGGAAGCTATCACTCCGACTCCGACTACAGTCAAGATGAAGGTGTTGCCGGTCTTGCTCTCGTATCCTCCAACTCCAACTCCTACGACTTATTTGATTCACCAAATGAGGGAATTGGAAGATGCTTCATGGCTAAAGGCCCCAAGGTATCACACCCTGAATTCATTGACTTCAATAGTGATGAGGATGACTTGCTTGGTGAAGATGAGCTCTTGCATGATAAATCTAGTGAGCCTAGTAACGATGAAAATGCTAGTAGTCTTCATAGTCGAGAAGAGTCGAATGACAATGCTATGAAGGAGATTGAGCGTCTAACTAAAGAACTAAACACTCTTAAGTTAGCTCATGAAACAACTCAAGAAGATCATAGAGAGCTCTTAAGATCTCATGAGAAGCTACGCTTCGAGAAGCTCACTCTAGAGCAAGAACATGAGTTTCTAAAAGCAATCAATGACGATCTTCGAAAGAAGAGTTCTTCATATCTTGCCAAACGACTTCTCTTGTCTAATTTCTTGCCACCCATTAAGGCTAAGCATGACAAGCATAAGAAAAATTCTTCCTCTAGTAGTAACAATAACCATGTTAAATCCAATATTGTTGCTTCTAGTAGTTCTCTTGATTCCACTAACAATGTTTCAAGCCAAGTTACACTTGAGCAAGAGAATAGTTTATTGAAAGGGATCATAGAGAAAGGTGTATACAAGAGCCTTGCCGGAAGCAAGAACTTTGAGGAAATTGTTCGCAAGCAAGGAAGGCACCAGAAGAATCAAGGAATTGGTTTTGAGCAAAAGTTCAACGCCGAAGGTGTTGAATGGGAAGAAGGTCAATATCCTACTCCATAGTTTGTTTCTCAAAAGGAGAAGTATGATCCTACTTCTTCCAATGTGGAACAAGCTCAAGATGACCTTCCACCACAAGACCACAAGCTGAAAGCCAAGGACAAGCTTCAAGAGGAGATTGATGCATTCATTGAAGCACCTCAAGCCATGGTCAAGTGGGTTCCCAAGGAAACGTCAAGTTCTACTTCGTCAAGCTCAACTACAACCCCAAGGATTCCCATCAAGATGATGTGGATCCCAAAGAAGAAGAACTAGAAGGTTCTTGAGGGTGACTCCGCCAACATACTTCACTCACATTCATTTTGGCAAGAACTTGTGCAATCAACTTCCACATCATGCACTAGTTCATGGAGTCACAAACCCTCTTGTTGGTAAGTCAAGGGACAAGGTAATCATTGCTTTCATGGACATCATCTATTGTGAACTTCAATCTATGTCCATGGATATCCTTGTTTGTTCCTTGTGGGACTAACCCATGTAGGTATTGAAAGTGCCCGAATCCAAAGGATAGCTCCCAACTCTTGATGATCTCCATCAACATTGAGCATCCACATCTTCAACATCTACATGAAGTCTTCTACGACAACCCAAGGTTAGTTTGACCCTTTAAAAGGGGTTCTCACATCTAGGGGGAGCTTTGCTCTAAAAATTGAGCTAAAGCATCTTCAAATGATGTGAACACATCAATGCTTTATGTAAAAGTGGTAACCCCACTTGTGCTTAAACGATGAGTATGACCTATGATCAAATGTTCTCATTTGGCTCCTAAGTCAAAATACTCATATAAAGATGACCTAGTCATCGACAAATTGTGTGTTAAGTTGCTAGAGTTTTGGTTGTGCATGTTTGACACATATTTCATTTGCTATCTTATTGTGTGAGCATGTTGGATGCATGATTTTATCCATTCGAGGACATCCATTTGTTGTTTTGGTTGTTTTGATTTTTCTGACCAAATGGATGGACAAGAATGCCTAAGTACCTCCCCTAGCTATCTATGCTTTCTTGTCTCAAATTCTATTCATGCTTACATCACAAACTTTGAACAAGTCATTTTCGGACCCTCCGGGTGAGGAGCACTCGGAGCCACCGATCCGTCAAGGGCTAACCTCCAAAACCTTCTAATTGATTTCGGTCAGACCAACTCACTCAAACTCGGTCAAACCGAAAGCATTTAGACTGATCTAGGTTTCATCTCGGTGAAACCGAGTTGTGATTTTCGGCGTGACCGAAGTGCATAACTGCCTAGCAGTTATCCATCTCGGTGCCACCGAGTTTTACAACTCGGTCCCACCGATAGCAAAGGGGTATATATACCAAGGGCCGCGCGCGTTGATTCCTCCTTCAAACGTTTCGCCCCCACATCCCCTACTGCCATCGCCTTGATCTCCGGATCGTCGCCGTCGTCGCCTGTGCGCCCTCGCCGCAGGTCTCCATCGCCGTCAACGGACATCTCCTCCGCGCCGTTGCCGCCGTAGAGAAACTCCACCAAGTTAGGGTGAGTTTTGATCCCACTCGTGCTCCCATCTCCGATTCAATGCACGTTTGGATTGCCCAATATCTTGCCACGATTGAAATCTTCCTTTACACCAGATTGGTTCATTTGAACTAGATTCGAGTAAAATTTTTAGGTTTAGGTTTCCACGGAACACATCTCGGTAAAACCGATTTTATAATTTTGGTGTGATCGATTTGGCCTCTGGCCATTGCACTGCACCTTTCGGTCCAACCGAGTTGTGCAAATCGGTGTGACCGAAATGTAGTTTTTGTGAAACCCTAGTGTTTTCGGCAGGACCGAAACCCACTTCGGTCAAACCGAAAGTGGTGTGCCAAGCTCATGTTTAACACTTCGGATTCACCGAAACTCAAACTCGGTCTGACCGAAATGTCTTCTGTGAAAACTTAAAACTAGAATTTGAACTCATTTTTTTTGCAAAAACTTCTGCAGTTTGTGATAACTCTTCTTCTCTGCCTATACCTTATCTATTCACAGGTTGTCACCCATGTCAGATGCCAGTGACAGTCAGAACAGGTCAGAGACACCCATTGCAGACATTCCAGAGGCAGACACTAGTCCTCCTAGTAGCCCATTTGATGATGGTGAGAGGAGTACACCAAGTGGCATGCCTCCTGCAGCCACCAGAGCTAGAAAAGAGAAGAATTCCGATGATGAGGATTCTAATTTCGTTGTTGAGGAAGAGGTGACCTCCAAGCCTAAGAGGAAGGTTGTTGCCAAAGAGCAACAAGGTCAGCAATCTAAGAAGGGCACCAGCAAAGTCAAGCAGTCAACTGTTGCTAAGAAGCTGAATTTGGGAGAGGCAGCTCCAAGCAAAGTGAAGAAAACCTCCAAGAGAAAGAGGGTAGTGTATAGTGATTCTCATGCAGATGCAGCAGTCGAGGATGAAGATGAGGAAGCACCCCAGCCTGCTCCTCAGAAGTCTAAGCTCATGGGTGATGCCATTAAGGCTGGAGCCACATCCAAGCCCAAGAAATCTGCTCAAGCTAAGGAAGCTCCAGCAAAGCCTGCTGCCAAGCCCAAGAGGACCACCAGAAACATTTCAGCGTCTGAAAAGAACAAGGATGATGTGCCACCACCTGAGTCTGACGATGAAGGACAAGTGTTGCTGAAACTGCGTCCAAAACTGCCACTTCACAATGATGCTCATCCTCAAGTTGAGGATATGAAGGCAAGGAAAGATAGAGGTCTCAGGCTATGGAGACAAGCTGACCCATATGCCGTGAGGAGAAGAACTGCTGTAGATCCCAGATTTCACACCAGAGAGCAGCAGGACTTCTATGAGACCGTGCTGATGGACAAGAAGCCAATAGTCGCAGACACCAGATATGTTGACTGGGAATACATTGACAGCGAAGAGCACAGAGATTCCTTTCCACATGTGCATGAAAGTTTCACTGCATGTGGAGTTGCAGAGTTTGTAGGTCAGAAATTGACCAGTTAGAACGATGAGATGATAATGCAATTCTATGCCACAGCTCACTTCTATCCTGATGGAAAGATCACATGGATGACTGAAGGTCAAAGGTATTCTTCTTCTGTTGAAGAATGGGCAGAAATTCTGAATGCTCCAGTGCAGCGAGAAGATGATATTGATGTCTATGGGATTCCAAAGAAGAATCATGATTCCATGAAGAACATGTACAAAGAGATTCCAGCAGAGGAGTTGGAAATTTGGAAGCTCGGCTCAGTCTACCATCTCCAGGCAGGCTTACCTACCACTAATACTATTTTGAGGCATACCTTGATGCCCAAGTCTGGAGATCACCGCATGATCAGAGGATATTCTATCAACATGCTGCATATACTTGATGAGAAAGAACCTTTCAAGGTGATGGACTTAATGGTAGAGACCATTAAGAGGACTGCAGCTGACCAGAAAAGGTCATGTGGATTTGCCCCACAGATTCAGATGCTTATCAATGCCAAGTTTGGCATGAGCAAATTCTTGTTGGATAGAAAACATTTACCCCTGCAGCCAGAGCATGAAGACAATGTTGTTGTGATGGATGAGGAGGATCCGACATCTGTTGAAGGTCAAGCCAAGATCGAAGCTGCTAAGAAAGCCAAAGCTGACAAAGAAGCAGCAGCAGCAGCAGCTAAACCAAAGAGTTTCGGAGAGCAAATTCTTGAAGCTACCCAAAGGATTGAACAACGACTAGCCAGCATTGAACAGTCTCAGGAGAGCTTAGAGAGGATTGTTGACGAGAAGATCCACGCTCTGGACATGAAGCTGACTGAAATACAAGTGACCGTCAACAAGCTTGAGGCAGACATTGAGGAAGGAAAGCAGGACAAGGCAGAGCTTATGCAGAATGACTTAGTCCAGGATTCTCATCGACAGACTGCTCCGGTTCCCAAAGGATCCCGATCAGCTGCTATTCCAGTGACTGACACCAGGACTACAGCTTCAGCACCTCCCACAGTTCCAGCAGTTACTCCAGCTACAGCTCTAGCGTCCACTCCTCCAGCACAGACATCAGCTGAAGTCTTCGCCGATGCCGTCATATCTACTCCGACATCAACCCAGACGGGAGCCGCCTGCAGAGCCCACAGTGACGTTTAGCTCTATGCTTTTTCGAACTTTTTGGTAACTTGTTGTCAAAGGGGGAGAAATTGTATAGATCATAGGGCTTCGAGAGAGAGAGTGCTGTTGTCTTTGCGCTTTTGCTCTTTCGTTCTTTTGCAGTTTCTTTGAGATACTTTTGGTTTTCGAGACTTTCAGTGTGCTTGATACTCCGTTTGATGCTACTTTAATGAGTGCTTAGTCATACTATGCTTTAATGTGTGCTTAATGCTTATCATATGCTATTCCTATCTTGTATGACTATTTACTCTTGTCTTGGTGATTGGGTGCATGTTGTTCATTCTTATCATTTTTTGCGCTCCACCAAGATGTATGTGACATGGAAGAGTGACCCATGATCCTAATCGATTGTGCATTTGCATTCAAACGCAAATCTTAAATAATGCACAAATTTAGGGGGAGCTCTTGCTTATCACATACTTCTCAAAGCGACGATATTATTCATTGATTATATCTCTTGTCGAAGCTTTGATCTATATGTTGTCATCAATTACCAAAAAGGGGGAGATTGAAAGTGCAACTAATCCACGGGTGGTTTTGGCAATTAATAACAACATATATATCATTGAACTAATAGTTACTTGAGAATCATTTCAGAGAAGTTCAGTGATATGGGTATGGCAAGGACTGAAGAAGTGGACCCCTCAAAATGCTAAGGCAAGCATTGGCAAAAGCTCAAGACTCCATTTTTGGTTTAGTGATCCAAGATCACATTGAGTCCATAGGAAAAGCCAATACTATTAAAAGGGGATGAGGTTATGTTGATGATCTGGTTGCTCAAGTGCTTAGTGATACATCTCTTAAACTATCAGCAACTTTCACTACAATATACACTCATAAGTAATCTCGGTCCCACCGATAATCCAAACTCAGTCACACCGAGATGAACCACCTCAGCCATAAGCCAAACCCTAGCAAAATCGGATTTTCCGATTCTGATATCGGTTTCACCGAAACATGGGCTGCCAAGCTTCTGTAACCCTCTGTCATCAAATCGGTGTCACCGAGATGATGAAGTCGGTCCCACCGAAACTGGCATGCTCTTGTCTTTGCACGAATCGGACTAACCGAGATGGTATTTTCGGTCCCACCGAAAACCCCAACGTTCACATTATTTGAACTTTCGGTCTCACCGAGTTGTCCACTTCGGTCCCACCGAGATTGCTCAAATATGTGTGTAACGGTTGGATTTTGTGTGGAGGCTATTTATACCCCTCCACCCCCTCTTCATTCGTGGAGAGAGCCATCAGAAAGAACTACCACTCCTACCTTACATTTTTGAGAAGAGAACTACCTACCCTTGTGTTGAGATCAAGTTGCTCCACTCCCACCATATGAAGCTTGATCTCTAACCTTCCCAAGTTGCTTTCCACTCAATCCTTTCTTCCACCACAGCCAAATCAGTGAGGAGAGTTGAGTGTTGGGGAGATTATCATTTGAAGCACAAGAGCAAGGAGTTCATCATCATCTACAACATCTATTACCTTTTGGAGGGTGGTGCCTCCTAGATTGGTTAGGTGTCGCTTGGGAGCCTCCGTCATCGATGTGGAGTTGAACCAAGAAGTTTGTAAGGGCAAGGAGATCGCCTACTTCGTGAAGATCTACCCGGAGTAAGGCTAGCCCTCCGTGGGCGTAGGCCATGATGGAATAGACAAGGTTGCTTCTTCGTGGACCCTTCGTGGGTGGAACCCTCCGTGGACTCGCGCAGCCGTTACCCTCCGTGGGTTGAAGTCTCCATCAACGTGGATGTACGATAGCACCACCTATCGGAACCACGGGAAAAATCACCGCGTCTCCAAAATTGCGTTTGCTCTTCTCCACCTCTCTTTACTACATGTGCAATTTACTTTCCGCTGCCTATACTCTAGAATTGCATGTGTAGGGTGATGCTTGACTTGATCATAATTGTGAATCTGCCAAAAACTGTTCTTTGTCAAAAGGCAGAATTTTTATATTTACAAGTAGTCTAATCACCCCCCCTCTAGACATACTTTCGATCCTACACTTACGTAGCCAAACAATGGTTTGCTAGGTTGGGTGGTTAGAGAGGTTCATGGCAACAATAAGAGGCTGACAAACAGACATAGGCATCGAGGCAATAAGCTAAAGAGCGAGACATCTAACATAGGTAAAGATAGTAGTGATATCTGGGTAAGGTCATCTTGCCTGTTGTTTCCACGGACAGATCGTAAGACGGCTCCTCGTACTCAACCTCGATAGAAACCTCGAACTCGGACTCGGCTCCCGGCTCTACTCAACACAAGAACACAACACGACACAATATCAAACACGGTGCAATGCACAATCAACATGATGCAAGTATGATGCGCGTAAGCATGTAGAAGCACTTGAGCCTAAGGAGAAGATGATGGAGAAGACTTCATCTTGGAAAACCAAGCAAGCCACTGGATAGAGGGGAAGATTTCGGTTGAAATCGATATAAAGATCGCCGGAAACGGACACACGGTTTGCAAATGGCAAGCAAAACAATATTCACACAAAACTGCAGTTTACAGCCACATGGCATCTTTGGAGCAAGAAATAATTATGCTACCACACTCAAACATGGAGACAAAGGGCATGGATGTGAAGTATACATGATACGTAACAAGCATGAACTTAGAACACACCCAAAAACCTACTTGAACACACTTAACCAAGCATGGCAAGTTGCAATAAATTTATCCACACTTAGTCAAAATCTGGGAAGGCAAAAACATCATCACGATGCTGCCTTCGGAGGCACAAAACAACATGCATATCAACTCCACTAAGTATATAAAGATCATGGACATGTAGTAGACATAGGATAAATCAAACAACTCCATTGGATCAACTCCATAGGAGCCATGGATCAATAACAACAAGCTTCACCAAATTGATCATGCTGATAAAAATCTGACAGGTAAAATTTATAGCAACTTGAGAGCAAGAAATAAATAAGCTACAGCAGGCCATATGTGCAAGTAAGGGCATGGATGGATAGAGCATAACATGGACAACATGATATGACCATTTAACATACTAAAACATGCATGGATTTGAGTGAGGCATCAAGCAAACATAGCATCAGGTTAAACAGATTCCAGACTTAACAGTTTTTTCACTAAGTATAAAACAACAAAATTGGCCTGGCATGTTTACAAGCTTGTTTAAGACACCTCAAGACATATCATGGAAAGTGGTTTGCACCATAGCAAAGACCATATGATGGTGCTTCTAAAACATATTGACATGTGACATGAGGACAAACACATCAATAGCAATGAGCAAGTCAAAACAACATCTCACAACAAGTTTCAGCACTTAACAGCCACATGCACTTTTGCAACAGATATTAACATGGCAATATGACACCTAACATGAATGCTCAAGCATCATGTAGAGCACTTCACAATGAACATTTTGACATATCATATGCTCCATTTGGACCAACATGCACAAAGTTATCACATCTCAAACATGGCAACAAAATTGCAGTCATCAGCAGTTTTAAACATATAGCACTCTTGCAACGATGATTAGGTCATCAAGATGAACTCAAACAAGCATGCCACTGTGGAACAAAATGAAGAGCACATCACAACGGACATTTCTATATATTACACGCCCAAAACGGATTTACGAGCGCGAAGTTATTGCATGGCAAAGAGGGCATAAAAATAAGGAAAACTGGGTACTTAGCAGAAATTTCACGTCCGAAAAGTCAAACGTGGACGGAGGCGTGCGGGACGAGGAGATCCGGTACGGAGCTGTGTTTGGACGAGATCCCGGTGGATCTGATCCACCGGATCTGGACGGGACGGTGGCGTGCGATGGCTGTCGGAGTCGGGGAAGACGGGGCCGGCGGCGACGACGTTGACCGGCGGCGCGGCGCGCGGGCCGCCGGCGAGGGGCCCGACACCGGCGGCGGCGGGAGCGGCCGAGGCGGCGGCGGCCGGCCGCGGTGGCGGAGGAGGCGGCGACCCGAGCGCTGAGGACGCCGGCGGCGGTGAGGGTGCGGCCAGGCGGCGGGGTCGCACCGGCGGGAGGCGGCGGTGGGCTCACCGGAGCCGGAGGTGGCCGTGTGGCGACCCGAGCACGGCGGCGGGCCTCGGGCGCGGGGCGAAGGGCGGCGGAGGAGACGGGCCGCGGGGGCTCGCGCTGGCCGCGGCGGGCCCGCAGTGGGAGGCGCGGCCGGCGGGGAGGGTCACGTGGCGCGTGGTGGCTGGCTGGGCGCGTCCGGGAGGACGTGCCCGACGCCGTCCGGACGTGTCCGGCGGCCGGAGGAGCTGCGGGGCGCGGTGAAAGAGAAAAAAAGGAAGAACTAGGGTTTCGCCCGAAAGTGGAGGGGATGGGGCCTTTTTATAGGCATAGGGAGCTAGGAAGGTCCAAATGGGGAGCGGTTTTCACCCACACGATCACGATCTGACGACCGAGATGATGGGAGTGGTTGTTCTGGGTTAGTGGGCTGTTGTGGAGGGGGTCTTGGGCCAAAAGGAAGAGGAGATTTTAGCCCACTAGGTTAACCGTTGGAGTACCAAACGAACTCCGAACACGATGAAACTTGACAGGCGGCCTACACGTACCAAAACAACAACGCACGACAAGTCTCACCTCATTCCGGGAACGTTACACGGCCACACACGAAAGAAGGACTCGGGGGTGCCACGGGCACGTGTGTGAGTGTCGGAACTCGAAACGGACAATGGGAAGAGGCGAGTGGGACCGGGTGCACGTGACAACACGAATGCAATGCAATGCACATGATAACATGACATGGATGAAATGCACACACGCACACGACAAAATGAAGAAATCCGAAATGAAAGAAGAGCCCAAAATGGAATTGATGAAGTCAACATTTAATATATTGCCATAAATGGAAGGTGTTACATTTGGGGTGTTACAAAAGTCCACACTCAACAATATCTTGAGTGTGCAAAAATCCCCCAATGACAAAGGTGGACTTGGATTCAACTCCAACAATAAGAAAAGGTCCAAGATCATTAACAAGAAGAAGGGCCAATAACAACTCAAGAATTCGGCCAAGATTATTTGCTACAAGTGCAAAATTGAAGTGCATCATGTTAGATCTTGCCCATTGAAGAAGAAGCCCATTAATGATAAGCAACAAGGGAAGAGGCCACAAGTTCAATCTGATGCTCAACCACAAGTTGAAGCAAGGCCACTTTCCAAGAATACTCAAGTTCATGCTTCTCTTGTTGGGAAATCAACTGATAATAAAATGAAGAGTAGATGTTGCTACTTATGTCGTGAGAAAGGTCACGTCACTTCTTCATGCACTAGTGGTAACTTATCCAACCCAATTATTATTGATGATATCTATTCTCTCGGGAAGGATAATGTTGGCCATGTGTTTGCCAAGTTTCTTGGGACTCAAAATGGTGTCAAGAAAATAACCATTTGGGTAGCCAAGCCTGTTGTGACTAACCTCTTATGACCCAACTTGGTTGGGGACCAACTAGCTCAAACTTGATCAATAGGTGTAATTGGAGGGCATTGGAGACTTGGTTAAATTATGAAGAATTAAGGGGTCTTCATCATTCATATTGTCTCAAGCCAAGTCATTCGGATTATCAAGTTTCTATCTTATATCCAATGTTCCTCCTTGCGGTAACTTGTGCTTAAATTGTTTATATTGAAAGTTACTTGCCCCTTAGCATGTTGTGGTTTTGTGCCTTGCATGTGCGTGTATATGTTGTGCTTCCAATTTGCTTATCTTGAGAAATCAAGTATGTGTATGTTGGTTTGCACATCATGTACGTGTGTGTAGTGTGTTGAGTGAGGGAGTCCTGGATTGAGGGGTCCTCATGTGGCCGGATAACTCATGGTGGGCCGGACTGATGGGCCGTGAAGATCATTGTTGAAGATTGTCTCTCGTATCCGGATAGGACTCCTGTATTCGTATAATGGCAGGTTTTAGGTTCGGGTGTAATCTTTCCTTCCTCTGCAAGATGGTTATGTACAAACCCCAGGCCCCTCTGGTGCTTATATAAACTGGAGGGTTTAGTCCGTAGAGGCTAGAGAATCATAACATCCTCATAGGCTAGGCTTTAGGGTTTAGCCATTACGATCTCGAGGTAGATCAACTCTTGTAATCATATTCATCCAGATTAATATAGCAGGAAGTAGGGTATTACCTCGATCGAGAGGGCCTGAACCTGGGTAAACATTGTGTCCCCAGTCTCCTGTTAGAGACACATAGTTCGGGACCCCCTACCCGAGATCCGCCGGTTTTGACACTAACATTGGTGCTTTCATTGAGAGTCACACTATGTCGTCGATCGAAGGACTGATGGATCGCTTCATCGACCACAACGGCACCACCGAGGGAACGATCCCTCCCGGCCAGATTTTTGTGTTCGGCAGCTTCATGCTCCGTGCCAACACAGAAGGCCACCTCGAGCAGGTTAAGAGCTATGCCCCTGGCCGTCAGGTCAGGTTTGGAAGCTTGAACTACGTTGCTGATATCCACGGAGACTTGATATTCGACGGATTCGAGCCCACGGCGACCTCTCCCTGCCACCACAATGAACATGACCTAACTCTGTCATCGGACCAGGAAATAGCACCTGTAACTGTTCTGGCCCTAGATCCGGAACAATTCGCATCACCCGAGGACGGGAAGCTCAACCCCGTCAAGGAAGCCGCAAACTCAATGGTGCTGGAGCCGCACATGGACCCTACTCTGAGCAGGGTCTGTGTTAATGGAACTCCGGACTCGTCTCCGGTCATAGGTTCCGAATCATGCGCATCTGCGCCCTTCAAGCTCGATCCAGTGTCTATCGCTGAATTCAGCGCTGCAGATATCTTCCGGCACTCACCTTTTGGCGATGTGCTAAACTCGTTAAAATCTCTCTCCTTAGCTGGGAACACACGGCCGAATTATATCCATTTCGAACTGGAGGCTTATGATGGAGAATTTTGCTCCCCACCCACCACCCACTTGGTAGCCACGGTCGAAGATCTAACTGATCTACTTGATTACGCTTCCGAAGACTTCGAAGGGATGGACCTCGAAGCCGAAGCAGATCTTGACCAAAACCGGCCTGTACCCGGCGATGGACAGCTACGTCTTCATACGATGTGTATATGGTGGATACACCTAAGGAGAAGGAGGGCGATGGCGAAAACGATCCCGGAAAGGACAAGCCTATCGATGAACCTCCCAAACATCGGCGTCTGAAGCGCCGAACTAAATCCCGTAAAGGGAAAGATAGCAACACTGTCACTAACGACGGTGATAGTCCGGAGCAAGCTGAAGACCCCGCAGACCCAACGATGGAGCAGGACGAGCGAGAGGACGGCGAACATTGTGACGCCCCAAGACCGACGCTCCAGAAGACTTCCAGCTATTCCGGGTTTCGCCTTGTCTTTCATTTTGCTTGCTCTATTTATTTGTGCTTGCATCATATCATCATGCCATCATGTCATTTAATTTTTAATAACTCAACTAAATAAATTGTGTGGATCTTCGATCCATTTAAACCCAGGGAACTCACATGGTGATTTCTCTTTAGAACATATCCTCCTAATATTTATGGAGCTACTAAAATTATTTCATTAATTTGAGATCGCTCATAAACACACTTGCAAATATTCCCCATGCCTATTTCACTACAAGTTTTGACTCTCAAACCTTGCCAACAATTCTTATCCATTTTATCGAGGCTCCTCCAAAAACCTCAACATTTTTGTACCTCCCAAACACCCACTTCCTATGTGTAACCCATTTGGATTTATTCTAATGAGTTTGAATTCTACTTTATATCATGCCCACTTATAATTTTCTTGGATCATGCTCATTTTTATGAGTCCGGAAACTTAACCCCGTGCCCAAACACTTCCTCTTTTCTCCTTTTTTTTCTTTTCTATTTTATAAAAGAAGGAGAAGAGAAGAGAGGGATGTTAGAGAGAAGAGCCCAGTCCAGGCCGTCCTCCCTAACCCATCCGCACAGCGGCCTCCCTGGCCCATCAACCACCAAGGCCCAGCCCACCTAAGCACCCATCTTGACCCTAGCCCGCATCCACTCCCGATCGATCCCCATCTCTCCCCGATCTCCTCCTGTGCGCCGATGCCATAGACACACATCGCCTCCATCGCGCGCCAGGCCCGACCTCCTCCTCGCCCCCATGGCGTCTCTACCCAAACCCCACCGAGCGCCTCCCCCACCTGCGGCCTCCTCCTCGTTGCCCACCGTCATGCCGACGCTGAGCCCCGCCACCGCTCGAGTCCGAGGGCCCCGACTCGCCGCCTCGGCCTCGCCAAACTCACCGGCAGCCGCGAGCTCGCTTGTCCCCGCCGTCCTTCTCTGTCGCCGCCTCCGCCTACTTTGCCGCTGCACGCGCCGGCGAGCGCCAGCGGAGACCCGCCGTCCCCTGCTCCTCCTCCGACGCCCTGGACCCTCGCCTCCGCGCCCGCACCTCCCTTCGACTGTCGGCACCGCCGCCGGATCGAACCGCTGCCTACTCTTCTCTGTATTCGCGCCTTCCCGAGCGTCGGATTCGCTCGCTGCTCCGTGCTACCATGGCTGCAGCCCTACGTGACCACCTCACCTAAGACTGCTTCAGCCGCATGCCGGCTGTCTCCTGCACCTCGAGCCTTCTCTGCTCGAGCTCCATTGGCCACGTCCCTTCGGCAGCTCGCTGCCATGGCCACGACCCAGACCCTCAAGTCCCGTACTCGGAGCCCAAGTATGAAGACTCCGTGGATGTGCATCTCCCTTGTGCCACTGGATTTGCCAAGTACCCCTACGGCAAGTACCACGACGACCGGAGCCCTTGGATCCGTCAAGTTCGACTACGTGTACCACTACGGTCGCTATGGATCTGTCAAGTACCTCTACGACGACTCGAACACCTACAAAACGTATACCCCTATGTCAACGACGACCCCGACGCCTCGTGTACAACTACCGTCGACATGCTTTGCGCCAAGTCCCTCTCCGACAAGAGTACAACTACCGTCGCCGAAGACCCGGGTTGCAAAAATGCCAAGTTCCACTACCGTCGGCTCTGTGGATGTCAAGTTCCTCGTCGTGACCCCGAACATCTACGAAACATGTACCACTATCGCCGTCGAGGACCGATAGTACCACTACTTCCCTCGACGACTCGTTCCACCCCGAAACCCACGCTTCAAAGGTATACCGCCGAGACGATGCCCGTGGAGAAATGCATGTGTTGTATGAGACGAACCGTATGTTTGCACCGTGTCCGTTGTGTCGCTCGTTTCCATGCCATCGACACGTGGGAACCCGGTTTCTAGGAGCACCCCACCATCTTTGCATGATACGCTCATGTCGACCCTTTCTTTTGCACCGGTCTCTCAACAAGTTACCGGAACCGATATGTTGCCGTGGCATCATTTTCGGTTATCGCCGCCGTGGCACCCTTCCTTTCCACCATGGTGACGAAATACTCCATATCTTGCTCATGTCAACTTTTAATAAAAATTGCATAAAACTTGCAAATGTCATCCGCATCATGATAACAACATTTAAATGACTGAAATTGTTGTTTGCATTAAAATTGCTAATTATGCACATGGGGATTTTCCAAAATTGTTGTTGTTATTTCCGGCCTCATTTAGAAATGCCTAGATAGTGTAGTTTGCTCATGCTTCACCTCTTGTCATGTTAAAAATATTTAAACTTGTTGGGTTCATAAGCGAGAGCAAACTAAATAATTAAATGTGGTGTTTTGTCAATATTCAACTCGTTGCATATTGAGCTCCACTTAAATTGTAGTGTTATTTGATGCACTTTGCCATGCCATGCACATTTAAACCGAACATGCATCATACTTGTTTGTGCATCATGCCATGTTTATGCTTGTGTGTTTACCATGTTGTTTGCTTCATTCCGGTTTGCTTCTCTTGTTAGCTTCGGTTCCGATCCGGAGTTGTGTGGATCCGTTCGACTACGTCCGTTTGTCTTCTTCATGGACTCGTTCTTCTTCCTTGCGGGATCACAGGCAAGATGACCGTTCCTCGATATCACCTCTATCTTTGCTTTGCTAGTTGTCTCGCTCTATAGTTATGCCTCGATGCCCATTCTTGTCTTGTCAGCCTCCTATGTTGCTATGAAACACTCTAACCGCCTTCCTAGAAAACCGTTGATTGGCTTAGTACGCTTTTGCTCAGTCCCTCTTATAGGTTGTTAGTTGCAAGTGAAGTTGAAGATTGCTCCATGTTTGGACTTCTTTATTGGGACAACACAATATATATCTTAATTAAATAATGCACATATATATTGGTAATGGGTGGAAGGCTTGGCCTTCTGCTTGGTGTTTTGTTCCACTCATGCCACCTTAGGACCCGATAAACTGGTGTTATGTTCCTTGATTTTGCATTCCTAACACGGTTGGGGTTTATGGGCCCCCCTCAATAATTCACACTGCTTAAAGCTTTTCCATCAAGGCCCAACTTTGGTACTACATTTGCCTAACAACTAAAACTTGCCGAGGGAGTAATTAACCCGAGGATTTATTAATCAACCCCCCGGGCCAGTGCTCGTTTTGAGTGTTGGTCCAAACTAGAGCACCGTGCAGGGCCGCCCCTTGGCAACTTGGGGTATTCTGGCTCCTGTACGTTTAGCTTATCCGTTCGTGGCCTAAGACGAGATACATGCAGCTACTATCAGGGTGTCGGCATGCCGGGAGGTCTTGCTGGACTAGTTTTACCTTTGTCGAAATATCTTGAGCACGGGATTCCGAGAATACTCGGGTCTTTCCAGCATGGAGTTGCGACTCCGCGGATCGTGAGCTTGTGATGGGCTAAGTTGGGACACCCCTGCAGTGTTATGATCTTTCGAAAGACGTGCCCATGGTTATGTGGCAGATGGGAATTTGTTAATATCTAGTTGTAGATAACTTGACACCATATCCGTAACAATACACTACATGTGTGAGTAACCGTGACGGTCTCTTTTCGAAGGGGTTTTGGAAAGTGAACATGGTGGGGTTTTGCATGAACGCGAGTAGCTAGGATCAATTATTTATCATCTCTGGCGACCGTCGGCACATATCCTCATCTCGCTCTGACTTCGTAAGCTGGTTGGTTAGTGCTTGCCGCAGCCACTTTATTACCTCTCCACACCTAAAGGCTTTGTTAGTTTTGATAACTGGGAATGGGATTACTGAGTCCTTGTGACTTACAGATTACAACACACACCAGATGCAGGTACAATGTGTTGGAAATATGCCATAGAGGCAATAATAAAAGTATTATTATTATATTTCCTTGTTCATGATAATTGTCTGTTATTCATGCTTGAATTGTATTGTACGGAAACAGCGATACATGTGTGAATATATAGACCACAATGAGTCCCTGGTAAGCCTCTAGTTACTAGCTCGTTGATCAACAGATGGTCACGGTTTCCTGACCATGGACATAGGATGTCAGTGATAACGGGATCACATCATTAGGAGAATGATGTGATGGACAAGACCCAATCCTGAGCCTAGCACGAGATCGTATAGTTCGTAATGCCTAAGCTTCTCCGGTGTCAAGTATTTATTCCTTAGACCATGAGGTTGTGCAACTCCCAAATGCCGTAGGAATACTTTGGGTGTGCCAAACGTCACAACGTAACTGGGTGGCTATAAAGGTACGCAACGGGTATCTCTGAAAGTGTCTGTTGAGTTGGTACGAACCGAGACTGGGATATTGTCACTCCGTATGACAGAGAGGTACCTCTGGGCCCACTCGGTAAGACATCATCATAATGAGATCAAAGTGACTAAGGAGTTAGTCATGGGATGATGGATTACGGAACGAGTAAAGAGACTTGCCATGACGAGATTGAACAAGGTATCAGGCATACCGACGATCGAATCTCGGGCAAGTACCGTACCGATAGACAAAGGGAATAACATACGAGATTGAGTGAATCCTTGACACAGTGGTTCATCCGATGAGATCATCGAGGAACACGTGGGAACCAACATGGGTATCCAGATCCCGCTGTTGGTTATTGACCGGAGAGTCGTCTCGGTCATGTCTGCGTATCTCCCGAACCCGTAGGGTCTACACACTTAAGGTTCGGTGACGCTAGGGTTGTAGAGATACATGCACATGGAAACCCGAATGTTGTTCGGAGTCCCGTATGAGATCCCGGACGTCACAAGGAGTTCCAGAATGGTCCGTAGGTAAAGAATGATATATAGGAAGTCTAGTTTCGTGTAATGCCCCGGATGTAATACTTTCCCTTTTGGGTATATAATATATCTCCGGCTTCATCTATTTCCATTTCGGGTTCTTTGTCTTTCGGGCTTTCGTCGTTTTGTTGTGTGAGTGTGTGGCATTCATTCATATCATGTAGACATGTGCATTGCATTGTGTTGTGGGTTGCATCCGGTTCCGTGTGTTTCTTCCCGTTGTCCGTTTCGCGTTCCGGAGCTCCCTCACGTGTCCGTGACGTCCCGTAGGCCTACTTTGTTGTTCGGGCGTTTTTCGTTACCGGTGTGCCGCGAGGTTGTGTTGTGTGTTGTTGTTTTGTTGTGTGCAACCCGCCTCTCAAATCTCGTCTCGTTTGGACTCCGTTGATTTTTTTCCTCCGTTGTCCGTGTGGGTCCGATGTGCCTTCACTTCGTGTCCCGAAAACACCCCTACTGCATTCTTTTATCTCCGTCTGGGCCTTTTAAATCAACCCCCGCGATCGGATCCGTCGGATCGCGATCGGAGGGCTCCTACCGCCCCTAAACTCCCCCCTAACCCTAAAAACTGCTACATATAGACCCCCCTAGTCTATTTGGGCATCCCCTTCTTCTTCCTCCTCTCTCCCCTCTTTTTTTTCATTTTCTACCTCAGATCCACTATTCCTGCCCGGATCCCGAGGGGATCCAGTTTTCCTTTCGAATCAGCAGCAGCCCAGCCGCCGGGCTCCCTCGAAGCACGCGCGAGGTCAACGCCGCCCTCCTCCCGCGCGTCGACCGAGCCGCTCGCATCGGACCGCGCCGAGCCAGATCGCTGGATCCCGATCTGGGGGACCAGATCGCCGGATCCCAGCCGCCTCGCGCCTCGGGCCAGGCCGGCCCGTACGCCGTTGCATCTCCATGCTCCAGCCGAGCCGCCGCAAGGGCTCCGCGCCGCTCGCCTGGGCCGGGCGCTCAGCGGCCCAGCTCGCCACCGCCAGCTCCAGCACCGAGCCGGGCGGGCCAGGCCGTGCCTCGCCCTCCTCCCGCATCCGCGCCAGGGCCCGCTCGCCAACACCCCGCGGGCCTCCTCGTCTCGGTGGGCCTCGCCCCGCCGGATCCGAGCCGCCCAGCCGCCGGATCGGGCCGGCTTCGCCCCTCCGCGCCGCCGTGGGCCTCCGCCCGAGCAGGCCGCCGCCGCACCGCACAGTGCCGCCCCGCGCGGTTCGGCCCAGATCCCAGCCGCCGGCCCGTCTACTCTTTTGTCCTCAGATCCAGATCTGATCTAGGTGGAACCCTAATCTTCTAAGTCCCTGTTAACTTGTGTGCTGATGCTGTTTTAGATCATGCATAACTTTGTGCCTGTTGCTCCGTTTTGCGCGTGTAGCATGTCCAGATGTTCGTGGAGATGTCCTCTACGTTTTACCTGTTGTAGTCATGCATGTTAGATGTCATCTTGACACTTGTTTTGCTGTTGCAAGAGTGCATCATGATATAAACTGCTGTTATGTGTTATTTTCATGCCACCTTTGACTTGTGATAACTTTTAGCTCGTTTGTCCAAACGATGCAAATGACATGTCCACGTGATCGTCTTGCCACGAACTACGTGTTGTGTGTGATAGGTTGCATGGTAGATTTATTGTTTCGTTGTTATCATCGTTGCAAAGTGCCATGTTCATATGTTGTGTTTTCACTTGTTATGAAATGCCATCTTGTTGAGCTCGTTGTAATCGTTGTGTTCACCTCAATGATGCATGCTTGTGTGTTTCGGGATCACCGTCATATGTATTTTGATGAGGTGCTTACCCTTTGCCATGTTTAGTTTCGAGGTGACTTAAACATGCTCTTTTTGATGCTATGATGATGTTGCTGTTTTAGGACTTAGTGAAATTTCACTAAGTCTAAAATCTGTAACGTTCCGATGCCTTGTTCATGTGATGTTCTAGGACAAAGCATGTTAGTTTTGGGGTGGTTTTTGATTGTTCCTTGAAGTATATATTGTTGTCTTTCCATTCATGCCCTCACATGTCCATTTGAGTGGCTGTAGCATGTTTATCTTTTGCTCTAAAGTTTCAATAAAATTCTGCTGCCAGAATTTTATTTCAAAGTTCAATATGTCCAAGATCATTGCTATTGATCCGTGACTCCGTTGGGGGTGCACTTTGGACCTAGTTGCTGTACTATATATCTAGTTTGTGTTCAAGTCCTTTGCCATGCTTTTTGGGTGCTGTAGATTAATTATTTTGAGCTCCAAAGATGCTATGTTGCTGTAATTTTCAGTTTTCGCTCAAATCTTGTTTCGGGCATAACTTTTAGCCCGTAACTCCGATTTCAGCGAATCTTATATCAAACTTGGTTGATTTTCTGTGTAGATTAATATTATCAGCTTGTTATCTTGTTTTGAGGTGTTTTGCTTGAGTGATGTTTTACGTGCTCCATGTGCATCTTTAGTGCATCCATCATGCATTCATGTTTTTCGAGTGCGCATTGCATTTTGTTGATTGGTGCTTGGTGTGTTTGTTGTGTTTAGAGCCGGAAGCTGAGACCGGGAACGAAGTTGAGCACAAGTTTTCCAACGAGGTTGAGCACGAGGACCCTTCTTACGACCCGAACGAATTCTCTTCAGGCAAGATGACCGAACCCCGATAACTTTACTATCTTCGCCTATTGCTAGTAGTCTCGATCTATAGTTTTGCCTCGATGCCCATGTTCTTCTTGTCAGCCTCCTACTTGTAACCAATTGCCATGTTTAACCATCCTACCTATGCAAACCGTTGCTTGGCTAAGTACGCTTCGCTCAGCCCCTTCTTATAGCGTTGCTAGTTGCAGGTGAAGTGAAGATGCTTGCTCCATGTTGAAGTTTTGGTTGGGTTATATAACACTATATAAATGCTTTAATTGAAATCACCTATATATTGGCAAGGGTGGAAGGCTAAGCCTTTTGCTTGGTGTTTTGTTCCACTCATGCCGTTAGGATCCGTATAAGCCGGTTTTATGTTCCTTGATTATGCGTTCCTAACACGGTTGGGGTGTATGGGACCCCCTCGATAAACCGCTAAGTGCTAAGTCTTTTCCAGCAAATCCCAACATTGGTACTATTTGCCTAATAACAAACTAAACATGCATAGGGAGTAATTAACCCTCTTTCTTAATCAACAACCCCGGGCCAGTGCTCCACATGAGTGTTGGTCCGAAACGAGCAGACCGCGGGGCCGCCTCGGGGCAACCTGAGGTATCTGGCATACACCTGTAGGATGACTCATCCGGTCGTGTCCTGAGACCTAGATACGCGCGGCTACGATCAGGGTGTCGACACGCCGGGAGGATTTGCTGGATTAGCCTTACCTTAGCTCGGTATATCTTGAGCACGAGATTCCAAGGATACTCGGGTCTTCCCACTTTGGAGTTGCGACTCCGCGGATCGTGGGCTTGTAATGGGTCAAGTTGGAACACCCCTGCAGGGTTTGAACTTTCGAAAGCCGTGCCCGCGGTTATGTGGCAGATGGGAGCTTGTTAATTCCGGTTGTAGATAACTTGACACAATGATACTAATACACTACCAGCGTGTGTTCCGTGACTGTCAATTTACGAATCGGGATTCGGGAGTTGAACACGGAGGGGTTATGTTTGTGAGCTTGTAGCTAGGATCACTTCGTGATCACTTCTCGCGTTGCCTTCTCTTCTCGCTCTCACTTGCGTAAGCTAGATGCTAGTTCCTGCTGCAGACTTGTTCTTTCTTCAGCCTTTTCCCTCACCTAAAGGCTTTGATAGTTCTGTTACCCGGGAACGGGATTGCTGAGTCCTCTGTGGCTCACAGTTACTTCACACACCAGATGCAGGTCCAGCGGTGAGCTATCCAGGTGATGGCATCGAGCTGGATTGGGAGTACGACGAGGAGCGTAGTCGGTACTATGTGCGGTACCCGGACGATCAGTAGTGGAGTCTCTTACTAGGATTCGATCCGCCTGTGGTTGTTTTATCTGAGTTTGGTACTTTGACATTTGGCTTTTGCCCTTAGAGGGTTGTAGTGATCTTAATGTATGATGTTTGAGACTTGTACTGTAATTTCTGTGACGTGGCGAGTGTAAGCCAACTATTTTCAGTTTACTATCCCTCTTTTACATGAGTTGTGCAAAGATTACCAAACTTGAGATCATTCTAGGATGGACTTATGCCTTTAAGTCGTGCCTCGACACGTAGGAGGTATAACTCCATCCTGGGCATTACAAGTTGGTATTCAGAGCCTTCTCCGACCTAGGAGCCCCCACTGTTTGATCGAACCGTTGACGGTTGAGTCTAGGCACACACTGAAAACTTTTTGAGTCCTATATTATATCGGAGGGTAGGATTTCTTTGCTTCTCATCCCCTTTCTCTCTGGTGAGGACTCCTGGCGTCTACTCTTGTCTCTCCTATCTTCAAAATTTGCACAAATTTTTTTTTAGGAATCCCGCGAGTATTCTGGGATTGTTTCGATGTTCTTGTGACAAGGATATTGTTCCCGATGCCTCCTGTTACCGAGGAGTTGAGCTTCGGGGTATCATTGTAACAAGCATATCGCGACAGTACTAAATACTTAAGACGGCCGACATCGAAAATCTCCCCTATATGGCCAGTGGCAAGATAACCCCGACATCACCCAGTACTGGGGAGGTAGTTCGGGAGTATTGCCATAGCTTGTTATAGTGGATGCTTTTCGAAGGTCCGAGGTACACAGTTTCCGAGAAAGACTGGTTATGTGTTGAAGGATGGATACACCTGGATGTAGGTTAGAGTTGATTGCGCGGTGCTTCCCGTGTATCCCCAACACCTGATTGCATAACTGGAATCTTTCGGAAAACTATAGGTGGGTTTTATCCAGTAGATCGTAGGAATTCTTCCAACGAATGCAGGTTAGTGAGTTCGGGGTTCGACATTGAGTGAAGGAGTTATATGACCGAGGTTACTATCAGGAGTTGCATCTTAAAGGGTCCTTGGCTATGCTGATCCGGGGATTGCAAAACCTTTTCGTAACGCGTTCATATGCTTTCAGCACAAAGATGTTAGAACGAAACTCCTCTCTTGTGTTTGTTTCTGTCCGTACCTTGTTGTTTTTCTTATTTTCATTTTGATTCCTATGTGGCTTCTCGTGAAGATGATGTTATCAATTAACTGAGAAATTCATTCGTTCCTCTTGTTCGGATGATTTCATTCGTTCTTATTGTTCGAATGATTATTGTGAATACTTGTTGCAATTCATTCCATTGATTCAGCTTATTCCTTTTGTCAATCAATTGCTGATTCGTGGTCATCTCTTACAGGATGGCTCCGAAAAAGGTTCCGAATGCCAACCCAGAGGTGGAAGAGGTCCCAGAGCATCCTCCTTCACCTCCTCCTCCGCCTGAGGCTTGGAGAGCAATTATGCAGACTACTGCTCAGAACACTCAGTTGATGATGCAGATGATGCAAGCTAATCAAGCTAATCAAGCTAATCAGGGCGTTCCAATGAACCAAGGCAACTTCTTCCAGCAGCACCATGCTACCCTCAACCAGTTCTTGGCCAACAATCCTAAAGCTTTCAGTTACTGTGTCGACCCTCTTGATGCTGAAGATTGGCTGACCGATATCAAGAAGCATTTTGAGTGCAGTAACGTGAAAGAAGATGACTATGTGAAGTTTGCAGCCTTCCAACTGAAAGATCAAGCAGCTGACTGGTGGCAGCAGTACAAAGACTCAAGGCCGGGTCAAGTGATCTCGTGGGAGAATTTCTGCAAGGATTTCCGCTCGCATCACATTCCTACAAGTGTTATCGAGGGTATGCGTGAGCAATTCCGCAACCTCAAGCAGGGCTCCATGACAGTCTATCAGTATAATGTCAAGTTCCAAAACCTCGCTCGCTATGCAAAGCAAGACATTCCTGATGCAAAGAGTAAAATCTATCAGTTCCGTGGAGGTCTCAAAGATGAACTTCAGCTTGCTCTCACTTTGTTCGAGCCAGACGAATTCGATAAGTTCTATAACATGGCTTTGAAACAAGAATCAGCTCAGCTTAAGATGGAGGCTTCCAAGAAGAGAATCCGAGATGCTGTTCACTCTACCTCATCGTCTCAGTTGGCCGCGAAACAACAGAAATTCTGGCTTCCTCCTCCTCCAGTGATTCGAGCTCCATACAACAACTCCAGCAACTTCAACAACTCCAACAACAAGAACTCTAGTGGTCGTGGTTTCTCCCACCCACCCAACCCGAGCAACCAGTCGAAGAAGCAGATTCAGTCTCAAGGCTCCAAGTCCAGTGGCTCTCATTTCCGTCCTCTCTCTGAAGTGGTGTGCAACAAGTGTGGCCAGAAGGGTCATTATGCCAACAGATGTCCGAATCCGAAGCGTCTTCCTCCTCCACCACCTGTGAGTTCAGCTATTGTCAAGCATGATCCAAAGGCTGCCAGGGTCAATCTGATGAATGCAGCACAAGCGGAGGCTTCTTCCGATGTCATTTTGGGTAACCTTCCAGTGAACTCTTTTCCAGCTAAAGTGTTATTTGATTCGGGTGCATCATGCTCTTTCATGTCTCAACCTTTTGCATCCAAGCATAATATTGACATCCAAAGTCTGCCTCAGAGGTTGCAAGTAATTTCTCCGGGCAAGTGCATGTCTTCCAACATATTTGCTCCGGATGTTTCCATTCGCATGGGTGATTATCGTTTTATGGCTAAACCGGTGATTCTTGGTCATTCTGATATTGACCTCATTCTCGGAATGGATTGGCTTTCTCAGCATGATGCTCACATTGATTGTGCTCAAAAGGAAGTCAAGATGACTCATTCTGATGAAGATGTGATTATCTTCGCCTCCAGGGATAATACTATTCGGCTTTTCTCTCTTAATGATAAGGGTGAAATTAATGCCATAGAGCAAATTCCAGTGGTGAATGAATATCAAGACGTCTTTCCAGAAGATCTTCCAGGCATGCCTCCACACCGTCAGGTGGAGTTTGTCATTGAACTCGAGCCGGGCACCGAACCTGCTTGCCGGCGTCCATACAAGCTCTCTCCAGATGAATTGAAGGAATTGAAGAAGCAGCTTGATAAGAAGGAGAGTATGGGTCTCATCAGACCGAGTACATCTCCGTGGGGCTGTGGTGTCTTATTTGTCAAGAAGAAAGATGGCACGGAGCGTCTCTGTGTTGACTACCGGCCACTGAACAAGAAGACGATTAAGAACAAGTATTCGCTCCCCAACATCAACGAACTCTTTGAGCAGCTCAAAGGAGCTAAAGTGTTCTCTAAGCTTGACCTCCGAATGGGCTATCATCAAATTCGCATTCGCGAGGAAGACATTCCCAAGACGGCCTTCAGAACGAGCTACGGTTCATATGAGTATACCGTCATGTCCTTCGGTCTCGCCAATGCTCCTCCTACCTTTTCAAGGATGATGCATTACATCTTCAACCCCTATACTGGCGAATTCGTGCTTGTGTATCTGGATGATATTCTGGTGTTTTCCAAGAATGAAGAAGATCACGAAAAGCACTTGCGTCTGGTTCTTGATCGACTCCGAGAGCATAAATTCTATGCCAAGTTCTCCAAGTGCGAGTTTTGGCTCGATAAGGTTTTGTACCTGGGCCACATTATCTCAGCTGACGGTATTGCGGTTAATCCC
>LR738711.1:858778998-858799986 GCA_902687465.1 Secale cereale
GGGCCGGCTTCGCCCCTCCGCGCCGCCGTGGGCCTCCGCCCGAGCAGGCCGCCGCCGCACCGCACAGTGCCGCCCCGCGCGGTTCGGCCCAGATCCCAGCCGCCGGCCCGTCTACTCTTTTGTCCTCAGATCCAGATCTGATCTAGGTGGAACCCTAATCTTCTAAGTCCCTGTTAACTTGTGTGCTGATGCTGTTTTAGATCATGCATAACTTTGTGCCTGTTGCTCCGTTTTGCGCGTGTAGCATGTCCAGATGTTCGTGGAGATGTCCTCTACGTTTTACCTGTTGTAGTCATGCATGTTAGATGTCATCTTGACACTTGTTTTGCTGTTGCAAGAGTGCATCATGATATAAACTGCTGTTATGTGTTATTTTCATGCCACCTTTGACTTGTGATAACTTTTAGCTCGTTTGTCCAAACGATGCAAATGACATGTCCACGTGATCGTCTTGCCACGAACTACGTGTTGTGTGTGATAGGTTGCATGGTAGATTTATTGTTTCCTTGTTATCATCGTTGCAAAGTGCCATGTTCATATGTTGTGTTTTCACTTGTTATGAAATGCCATCTTGTTGAGCTCGTTGTAATCGTTGTGTTCACCTCAATGATGCATGCTTGTGTGTTTCGGGATCACCGTCATATGTATTTTGATGAGGTGCTTACCCTTTGCCATGTTTAGTTTCGAGGTGACTTAAACATGCTCTTTTTGATGCTATGATGATGTTGCTGTTTTAGGACTTAGTGAAATTTCACTAAGTCTGAAATCTGTAACGTTCCGATGCCTTGTTCGTGTGATGTTCTAGGACAAAGCATGTTAGTTTTGGGGTGGTTTTTGATTGTTCCTTGAAGTATATATTGTTGTCTTTCCATTCATGCCCTCACATGTCCATTTGAGTGGCTGTAGCATGTTTATCTTTTGCTCTAAAGTTTCAATAAAATTCTGCTGCCAGAATTTTATTTCAAAGTTCAATATGTCCAAGATCATTGCTATTGATCCGTGACTCCATTGGGGGTGCACTTTGGACCTAGTTGCTGTACTATATATCTAGTTTGTGTTCAAGTCCTTTGCCATGCTTTTTGGGTGCTGTAGATTAATTATTTTGAGCTCCTAAGATGCTATGTTGCTGTAATTTTCAGTTTTCGCTCAAATCTTGTTTCGGGCATAACTTTTAGCCCGTAACTCCGATTTCAGCGAATCTTATATCAAACTTGGGTGATTTTCTGTGTAGATTAATATTATCAGCTTGTTATCTTGTTTTGAGGTGTTTTGCTTGAGTGATGTTTTACGTGCTCCATGTGCATCTTTAGTGCATCCATCATGCATTCATGTTTTTCGAGTGCGCATTGCATTTTGTTGATTGGTGCTTGGTGTGTTTGTTGTTTTTAGAGCCGGAAGCTGAGACCGGGAACGAAGTTGAGCACGAGTTTTCCAACGAGGTTGAGCACGAGGACCCTTCTTACGACCCGAACGAATTCTCTTCAGGCAAGATGACCGAACCCCGATAACTTTACTATCTTCGCCTATTGCTAGTAGTCTCGATCTATAGTTTTGCCTCGATGCCCATGTTCTTCTTGTCAGCCTCCTACTTGTAACCAATTGCCATGTTTAACCATCCTACCTATGCAAACCGTTGCTTGGCTAAGTACGCTTCGCTCAGCCCCTTCTTATAGCGTTGCTAGTTGCAGGTGAAGTGAAGATGCTTGCTCCATGTTGAAGTTTTGGTTGGGTTATATAACACTATATAAATGCTTTAATTGAAATCACCTATATATTGGCAAGGGTGGAAGGCTAAGCCTTTTGCTTGGTGTTTTGTTCCACTCATGCCGTTAGGATCCGTATAAGCCGGTTTTATGTTCCTTGATTATGCGTTCCTAACACGGTTGGGGTGTATGGGACCCCCTCGATAAACCGCTAAGTGCTAAGTCTTTTCTAGCGAATCCCAACATTGGTACTATTTGCCTAATAACAAACTAAACATGCATAGGGAGTAATTAACCCTATTTCTTAATCAACAACCCCGGGCCAGTGCTCCACATGAGTGTTGGTCCGAAACGAGCAGACTGCGGGGCCGCCTCGGGGCAACCTGAGGTATCTGGCATACACCTGTAGGATGACTCATCATGTCGTGTCCTGAGGCCTAGATACGCGCGGCTACGATCAGGGTGTCGACACGCCGGGAGGATTTGCTGGATTAGCCTTACCTTAGCTCGGTATATCTTGAGCACGGGATTCCGAGGATACTCGGGTCTTCCCACTTTGGAGTTGCGACTCCGCGGATCGTGGGCTTGTAATGGGTCAAGTTGGAACACCCCTGCAGGGTTTGAACTTTCGAAAGCCGTGCCCGCGGTTATGTGGCAGATGGGAGCTTGTTAATTCCGGTTGTAGATAACTTGACACAATGATACTAATACACTACCAGCGTGTGTTCCGTGACTGTCAATTTCCGAATCGGGATTCGGGAGTTGAACACGGAGGGGTTATGTTTGTGAGCTTGTAGCTAGGATCAACTTCGTGATCACTTCTCGCGTTGCCTTCTCTTCTCGCTCTCACTTGCGTAAGCTAGATGCTAGTTGCTGCTGCAGACTTGTTCTTTCTTCAGCCTTTTCCCTCACCTAAAGGCTTTGATAGTTCTGTTACCCGGGAACGGGATTGCTGTGTCCTCTGTGGCTCACAGTTACTTCACACACCAGATGCAGGTCCAGCGGTGAGCTATCCAGGTGATGGCACCGAGCTGGATTGGGAGTACGACGAGGAGCGTAGTCGGTACTATGTGCGGTACCCGGACGATCAGTAGTGGAGTCTCTTACTAGGATTCGATCCGCCTGTGGTTGTTTTATCTGAGTTTGGTACTTTGACATTTGGCTTTTGCCCTTAGAGGGTTGTAGTGATCTTAATGTATGATGTTTGAGACTTGTACTGTAATTTCGAGTGTAAGCCAACTATTTTCAGTTTACTATCCCTCTTTTACATGAGTTGTGCAAAGATTACCAAACTTGAGATCATTCTAGGATGGACTTATGCCTTTAAGTCGTGCCTCGACACGTAGGAGGTATAACTCCATCCTGGGCATTACATTTCGGCCATCGGGTGAACTCCGGGGGTCACCGGGAGTGTCCAGGGACCACCGGAGGGGACCCGGGGGTCCACCGGGTGGGGCCACCCATCCCGGTGGGTCCCCTAGGCCGCAAGGGGAAGGGGGCCAGCCCCTGGTGGGCTGGCACACCCATATGGGCCCCCCTCCATGCGCCTAGGGTTGAAACCTTAGGGGGAGGGGCGCCCCCTATGCCTTGGGGGGCAAGTCTACCCCCCTGGCCGCCGCCCCCTGGAGATCTGATCTCCCAGGGCCGGCGCCCCCCTGGCCCCTATATATAGTGGGGGGGGAGGGGGCAGCCGCACCCCAAGCCTCTGGCGCCTCTTCCCCCTCCTGTCACACTTCCTACTCCTTACGCAGGGCGCCGACGAACCCCTGCAGGATTTCCTGTTGCATCCACCACCACGCCGTCGTGCTGCTGGATCTCCGACAACCTCTCCTCCGCCCTTGCTGGATCAAGAAGGAGGAGACGTTGCTGTACCGTACGTGTGTTGAACGCGGAGGTGCCGTCCGTTCGGCGCTGGGATCATCGGTGACGAGGAACGCGAAGAGTACGACTACTTCATCCACGTTCCTTCGAACGCTTCCGCACGCGATCTACAAAGGGTATGTAGATGCACTTCATTATGCTCATTGATAGATGACTCCTTAGATTGATCTTGGTAAAGCGTAGGAATTTTTTTGAATTCTGCTACGTTCCCCAACAGTGGCATCTGAGCTAGGTCTTTGTGTAGCATCTTGCACGAGTAGAACACAAACAAGTTGTCGACGTTGAGTTTGCTGAATTTTCTTGCCGTTACTAGTCCAATCTTGATTCGGCGGCATTGTGGGATGAAGCGGCCCGGACCGACCTTACACGTACGCTTACGTGAGACTGGTTCCACCGACAGACATGCACTAGATGCATAAGGTGGCTGGCGGGTGTCTATCTCTCCCACTTTAGTCGGATCAGATTCGATGAACAGGGTCCTTATGAAGGGCAAATAAAAATTGACAAATCACGTTGTGGTCTTGGCATAGGTAAGAAACGTTCTTGCTAGAAAACCTATAGAAGCCACGTAAAAACTTGCAACAACAATTAGAGGTCGTCTAACTTGTTCTTCCAGCATGTGCTATGTGATGTGGTATGGCCAAGAAGACGTGATGAATGATATATGTGATGTATGAGATTGATCATGTTCTTGTAATAGGGAATCATGACTTGCATGTCTATGAATTTGACAACTGGCAGGAGCCATAGGAGTTGTCTTAATTATTGTATGACCTGCGTGTCACTGAATAACGCCATGTAATTACTTTACTTTATTGCTAAACGTTATCCATAGTAGTAGAAGTAATAGTTGACGTGATGACTTCATGAAGACATGATGATGGAGATCATGATGATGGAGATCATGGTGTCGAGCCGGTGACAAAGATGATCATGGTGCCCCGAAGATGGAGATCGAAGGAGCAAGATGATATTGGCCATATCATGTCACTTTATTTGATTGCATGTGATGTTTATCATGTTTATGCATCTTGTTTACTTAAAGACGACGGTAGTAAATAAGATGATCTCTCACTAAAATTTCAAGAATTGTGTTCCCCCTAACTGTGCACCGTTGCTAAGGATCGTTGTTCAGAAGCACCACGTGATGATCGGGTGTGATAGGCTCTAACGTTCGCATACAACGGGTGTAAGCCAGATTTACACACAAAATACACTTAGGGTTCACTTGACGAGCCTAGCATGTACAGACATGGCCTCGGAACACGGAAGACCGAAAGGTCAAACATGAGTCGTATAGAAGATACGATCAACATGAAAGATGTTCACCGTTGATGACTAGTTCGTCTCACGTGATGATCGGACACGGGCTAGTCGATTCGGATCATGTATCACTTAGATGACTAGAGAGATGTCAATCTGAGTGGGAGTTCATTAAAATTTGATTAAGATGAACTTAATTGTCATGAACTCAGTCTAAATTCTTTACAATATGTCTTGTAGATCAAATGGCCCACGCTCATGTTACCCTCAACTTCAACGCGTTCCTAGAGAAATCCAAGCTGAAAGACGATGGTAGCAACTATACGGATTGGGTCCGTAACCTGAGGATCATCCTCATAGCTGCCAAGAAAACTTATGTCCTAGAAGCACCGCTAGGTGACGCCCCCGCCCCGGCAAACCAAGATGTTATGAACGCTTGGCAGTCGCGTTGTGATGATTACTCCCTGGTTCAGTGCGGCATGCTCTACAGCTTAGAATCGGGGCTCCAAAAGCGTTTTGAGCACCACGGGGCATATGAGATGTTCCAAGAGCTGAAAATGGTTTTCCAGGCTCATGCCCGAGTTGAGAGATATGATGTCTCCAACGCATTCTAAAGCTGTAAGATGGAGGAAAACAGTTCTGTCAGTGAGCACATCCTCAAGATTTCTGGGTTGCACAACCGCTTGTCTCAGTTGGGAATGAATATCCCAGACGAAGCGGTCGTTGACAGAATCCTCCAGTCGCTCCCACCTAGCTATAAGAGCTTCGTGTTGAACTTCAATATGCAAGGGATGGAGAAGTCCATTCCCGAGGTGTATTCAATGCTGAAGTCAGCGAAGGTGGAGATCAAGAAAGATCATCAAGTGTTGATGGTCAATAAAACCACTAAGTTCAAGAAGGGCAAGGGTAAGAAGAACTTCAAGAAGGACGGCAAGGGAGTTGCCACGCCCGGTAAGCCAGTTACCGGGAAGAAGCCAAAGTATGGACCCAAGCCTGAGACTGAGTGCTTTTATTGCAAGGGAACGGGTCACTGGAAGCGGAACTGCCCCAAGTACTTAGCGGACAAGAAGGCCGGCAACGTCAAAGGTATATGTGATATACATGTTATTGATGTGTACCTTACCAGCGCTCGTAGTAGCTCCTGGGTATTTGATACCGGTGCAGTTGCTCATATTTGTAACTCTAAGCAGGAGTTGCGGAATAAGCGGAGACTGGCGAAGGACGAGGTGACGATGCGCGTCGGGAATGGTTCCAAGGTCGATGTGATCGCCGTCGGCACGCTGCCTCTACATCTACCCTCGGGATTAGTTTTAAACCTTAATAATTGTTATTTAGTACCAGCTTTGAGCATGAACATTGTATCTGGATCTCGTTTGATGCGAGATGGCTACTCATTTAAATCCGAGAATAATGGTTGTTCTATTTATTTGAGAGATATGTTTTATGGTCATGCCCCGCTGGTCAATGGTTTATTTTTGATGAATTTCGATCGTGATGATACACATGTTCATAGTGTAAATGCCAAAAGATGTAAAGTTGACAATGATAGTCCCACATACTTGTGGCATTGCCGCCTTTGTCATATTGGTGTCAAACGTATGAAGAAGCTTCATGCAGATGGACTTCTGGAGTCTCTTGATTATGAATCATTTGACACGTGCGAACCATGCCTCTTAGGCAAGATGACCAAGACTCCGTTCTCCGAAACAATGGAGCGAGCAACCAACTTATTGGAAATCATACATACCGATGTGTGCGGTCCAATGAGTGTTGAGGCTCGCGGAGGCTATCGTTATGTTCTCACCCTCACAGATGACTTGAGTAGATATGGGTATATCTACTTGATGAAGCACAAGTCTGAGACCTTTGAAAAGTTCAAGGAATTTCACAATGAGGTTGAGAATCAACGTGACAGAAAAATAAAGTTCTTGCGATCGGATCGTGGGGGTGAATATTTAAGTCATGAATTTGGCACGCACCTTAGGAACTGTGGAATTGTTTCACAATTGACACCGCCCGGAACACCTCAGCGTAACGGTGTGTCCGAACGTCGAAATCGTACTCTGTTGGACATGGTGCGATCTATGATGTCTCTCACTGACTTACCGCTATCGTTTTGGGGTTATGCTTTAGAGACTGCCGCATTCACTTTAAATAGGACTCCGTCGAAATCCGTTGAGACGACACCATATGAACTTTGGTTTGGCAAGTAACCTAAGTTGTCGTTTCTGAAAGTTTGGGGTTGCGATGCTTATGTCAAGAAACTTCAACCTGAGAAGCTCGAACCCAAATCGGAAAAATGCGTCTTCATAGGATACCCAAAGGAAACGATTGGGTACACCTTCTACCACAGATCCGAAGGCAAAGTCTTTGTTGCCAAGAATGGATCCTTTCTGGAGAAAGAGTTTCTCTCGAAAGAAGTGAGTGGGAGGAAAGTAGAACTTGATGAGGTGACAGTCACCCCTCCTGAGCCGGAAAGTAGCGCAACGCAGGAAATTGTTCCTGAGGTGCCTGCACTGACAAGGGAGGAAGTTAATGATGATGGTCATGAAGAAACAGATCAAGTTACTACTGAACTTCGAAGGTCCACAAGGGCACGTTCCGCACCAGAGTGTTACGGCTACCCTGTCATGGAAATCATGTTGTTAGACAACGGTGAACCTTCGAACTATGAAGAAGCGATGGCGGGCCCAGATTCCAATAAATGGCTCGGAGGCATGAAATCCGAGATAGAATCCATGTATGAAAACAAAGTATGGACTTTGGTGGACTTGCCTGATGATAGGCACGCCAGAGAAAATAAATGGATATTTAAGAAGAAGACAGACGCGGATGGTAATGTGACCATATATAAGGCTCGGCTTGTCGCTAAGGGTTATCGACAAGTTCAAGGGATTAACTACGACGAGACTTTCTCTCCCGTAGCGATGCTAAAGTCCGTCCGAATCATGTTAGCAATTGCCGCATTCTATGACTATGAGATATGGCAAATGGACGTCAAAACGGCATTCCTTAATGGCTTCCTCAAGGAAGAGCTGTATATGATGCAGCCGGAAGGTTTTGTCGATCCAGAAAATGCTAACAAGGTATGCAAGCTCTAGCGCTCGATCTACAGGCTGGTGCAAGCATCTCGGAGTTGGAATATTCGCTTTAATGATGTGATCAAAACGTTTGGCTTTATACAGACTTGGGGAGAAGCCTGTATCTACAAGAAAGTGAGTGGGAGCTCTGTAGCATTTCTCATATTATATGTGGATGACATATTGCTGATGGGAAATGATATAGAATTCTTGGAAAGTGTAAAGGCCTACTTGAATAAGAGTTTTTCAATGAAGGACCTTGGAGAAGCTGCTTACATATTAGGCATCAAAATCTATAGAGATAGATCAAGACGCCTCATCGGTCTTTCACAAAGTACATACCTTGACAAGATATTGAAGAAGTTCAATATGGATCAGTCCAAGAAGGGGTTCTTGCCTGTTTCGTAAGGTATGAGATTGAGCAAGGCTCAGTCCCCGACCACGGCAGAAGATAGAGAAAAGATGAGTGTCATTCCCTATGCCTCAGCCATAGGATCTATCATGTATGCCATGCTGTGTACCAGACCTGATGTGAACCTTGCCATAAGTTTGGTAGGGAGGTACCAAAGTGATCCCGGTATGGAACACTGGACAGCGGTCAAGAACATCCTAAAGTACCTGAAGAGGACTAAGGATATGTTTCTCGTTTATGGAGGTGACGAAGAGCTCGTCGTAAAGGGTTACGTCGATGCCAGCTTCGACACAGATCTGGATGACTCTAAGTCACAAACCGGATACGTGTATATTTTGAATGGTGGAGCAGTCAGCTGGTGCAGTTGCAAGAAGAGCGTCATGGCGCATTCTACATGTGAAGCGGAGTACATAGCTGCTTGCGAAGCAGCGCAAGAAGGAGTCTGGATGAAGGAGTTCATCACCGACCTCGGAGTCATTCCAAGTGCGTCAAGCCCGATGACTCTCTTCTGTGACAACACTGGAGCTATTGCCATTACCAAGGAGCCCAGGTTTCACAAGAAGACCAAGCACATCAAGCGCCGTTTCAACTCCATCCGGAATTATGTTCAAGATGGAGACATACATATTTGTGAAGTGCATACGGATCTGAATGTTGCAGACCCGTTGACTAAACCTCTTCCACGGGCAAAACATGATCAACACCAGAACTCTATGGGTGTTCGATTCATCACGATGTAACTAGATTATTGACTCTAGTGCAAGTGGGAGACTGTTGGAAATATGCCCTAGAGGCAATAATAGAAGTATTATTATTATATTTCCTTGTTCATGATAATTGTCTGTTATTCATGCTTGAATTGTATTGTACGGAAACAGCGATACATGTGTGAATATATAGACCACAATGAGTCCCTGGTAAGCCTCTAGTTACTAGCTCGTTGATCAATAGATGGTCACGGTTTCCTAACCATGGACATAGGATGTCAGTGATAATGGGATCACATCATTAGGAGAATGATGTGATGGACAAGACCCAATCCCGAGCCTAGCACGAGATCGTATAGTTCGTAATGCCTAAGCTTTTCCGGTGTCAAGTATTTATTCCTTAGACCATGAGGTTGTGCAACTCCCAGATGCCATAGGAATACTTTGGGTGTGCCAAACGTCACAACGTAACTGGGTGGCTATAAAGGTACGCAACGGGTATCTCCGAAAGTGTCTGTTGAGTTGGTACGAACCGAGACTGGGATATTGTCACTCCGTATGACGGAGAGGTACCTCTGGGCCCACTCGGTAAGACATCATCATAATGAGCTCAAAGTGACTAAGGAGTTAGTCACGGGATGATGGATTACGGAACAAGTAAAGAGACTTGCCATGACGAGATTGAACAAGGTATCGGGCATACCGACGATCGAATCTCGGGCAAGTACCGTACCGATAGACAAAGGGAATAACATACGGGATTGAGTGAGTCCTTGACACAGTGGTTCATCCGATGAGATCATCGAGGAACATGTGGGAACCAACATGGGTATCCAGATCCCGCTGTTGGTTATTGACCGGAGAGTCATCTCGGTCATGTCTGCGTGTCTCCCGAACCCGTAGGGTCTACACACTTAAGGTTCGGTGACGCTAGGGTTGTAGAGATACATGCACATGGAAACCCGAATGTTGTTCGGAGTCCCGGATGATATCCCGGACGTCACGAGGATTTCCGGAATGGTCCGGAGGTAAAGAATGATATATAGGAAGTCCAGTTTCGGCCATCGGGTGAACTCCGGGGGTCACCGGGAGTGTCCCAGGACCATCGGAGGGGTCCCGGGGGTCCACCGGGTGGGGCCACCCATCTCGGTGGGTCTCCTAGGCCGCAAGGGGAAGGGGGCCAGCCCCTGGTGGGCTGGCGCACCCATATGGGCCCCCCTCCATGCGCCTAGGGTTGAAACCCTAGGGGGAGGGGGCACCCCCTATGCCTTGGGGGGCAAGTCTACCCCCCTGGCCGCCGCCCCCCTGGAGATCTGATCTCCCAGGGCCGGCGCCCCCCCTGGCCCCTATATATAGTGGGAGGGAGGGAAGCCACACCCCAAGCCTCTGGCTCCTCTTCCCCCTCCCGTCACACTTCCTACTCCTTACGCAGGGCGCCGGCGAAGCCCTGCAGGATTTCCTGTTGCATCCACCACCACGCCGTCGTGCTGCTAGATCTCCGACAACCTCTCCTCCGCCCTTGCTGGATCAAGAAGGAGGAGACGTTGCTGTACCGTACGTGTGTTGAACGCGGAGGTGCCGTCCGTTCGGCGCTGGGATCATCGGTGACGAGGAACGGGAAGAGTACGACTACTTCATCCACGTTCCTTCGAACGCTTCCGCGCGCGATCTACAAAGGGTATGTAGATGCACTCCATTATGCTCGTTGCTAGATGACTCCTTAGATTGATCTTGGTGAAGCGTAGGAAATTTTTTGAATTCTGCTACGTTCCCCAACACAACGAAGTATGACGCAGGAGATGGACTAGAACTTCACTGGGAGTTCGATGAAGAACGTGGTCGTATGTGTGTGACGTATCCCGACGATCAGTAGTGGTTCCTACTAGGGGGGCGATCAAGACTTGTGGTTGTGGTATCTTTCTTGTTTGTTTTCGTCCATAGTTGGACCCTGTGTTATTTGGATGAATGTATGCTATTGTATTAATTGTGTGACGTGGCGAGTGTAAGCCAACTATTTTACTCTTTCATCCCTGTTCTTTACATGAGTTGTGCAAAGATACAACGCTTGCGATCATTCCAGAATGCGCTTATGTCTCTAACTCATGCCTCAACACGTAGGAGATATAGTCGCATCCTGGGCATTACAATTTGGTATTCAGAGCCTTCTCCGACCTAGGAGCCCCCTGATTGATTGAACCGCTGTCGGTTGAGTCTAGGCACACACACAAAATGTTTTGAGTCCTATATATATATCAGAGAGTATGATTTCTTTTTATTCCTCGTCCCCTTCGTCGCTCTGGTGAGGATTCCCGACGTTGTTTTAACATCACTATCCTCAATTTTCCCCAATTTTTTTAGGATCACACGGGTATTGTCTGGATTGTTCTGATATCTTTGTCACAAGAATTCTGTCTTGGTGCCTCCCGTCTGTTTAGGCTGAGTCCCGGGGAGTTGAGCTCTGAGATATTGTCGTCCCATTGTGTATCGTTGAAGTTCTAGAATACCAGAGGCGGCCGACATAAAAAACTCTTCTATGCGTGTTTGGTGGTGAGATAACCCCGACGTCACCCAGTACTGGGGGATAGTTCGGGAGTATTGCCACAACTAGTATAGCGGATGCGTTTTGAAGGTCCGAGGTAAACGGTTTCCGAAGGTGCCTGGTTATGTGTTGATGGATGGATACAGCTGGATGTAGGATTTATTAGTTATGTGATATGCGGTGCTTCCCGTGTATCCCCAACACCAGATTGCATAACCGGAAAGCTTAGGGAATTAATAGGTGGAATTCAAGTAGCTCTTAGGTAATCTTCCAATGGGTGCATGATATGAGGTTGGGGTTCAACATCTAGTGGAGAGGTTATCATGGCCGTTGTTACACTAGGGGGTTGCATCTTAAAGAGTCCTTGGCTATGCTAACTCGGGGATTGCAAGGCCCTTTGTAACACGTGCCATGGGGCATCGGCACGAACATGTGGGACGAAACCTCTATTATGTATTTGTTCCGTCTGTTACCTTGTTGTTTTAATCTATCATTTTGTTCTCCCAAGTGGCTTCTCGACAAGTTGATGTACCATTAAGCTTATGGAATTCATTCGTTCAATTCTTTGTTCGAATGATATTATGAAGATTATGTTGCAACATATCTATCCTTTGTTTTTGTTTTGGTTGTGGTATTCAAGTTGCTTAGATGTCAAATGTCGATTCCATACCTTTCCCAATCGGCGTTCTCATATTTCTATGGGAGTGCTAGTCCTTCTTGATCATCGATATTTCTATGTTAAATTCTTTTCAACTGGCGTGCTTCTCTTCAAGTTAATCCGATCTCTTCATCATTTGCAAGATAAACTGTCAATCTTTTCTCAACGTCATCCCAAATTGTCTTTGTTTTCCCTGCCCTCCCTCCCTTCTTCTTCCCGGAGCCAGAAATTCTCAAATGAAATATACATTTTGTTCATGTGATGTTTCTTCATTATTTTCCTTCAATGTCCTTATCCGGTGATTCTCATGAAGATGCTAAGGAAGCTTCAGTTTATCATTCTCCGTTCTCGTTTCTTCTCCGGGGGACTTAATTCAAGCTTTGGTCATGATCATATCTCTTCCTTTTTGTTTCACATGTTTTCCCATGTTGAAATTTCTTATCCGAAGTCTCTCATGTTTATTCAACTCCCTCTAATTCTTCTCCGGAGTGTCCAAGATATCTCAGAAGATTCGTGTTTCCATTCTTAATCAGTTCAATCTATTTCGAGGTTGTTATCTCATTCAAGCCATTTAATTCAACTGGTGCAATATCTCTTTCAAGTAATCATTCAACATTGTTTCTTTTGAGTGGGCCCATAACCCACAGGTCTTTTCCCAGGATATTACCTGACTCTTCTAATTATCTGGAGTTATTACAGAATTCTTTTCAAAGTGTGACGTAAGAATGATTTCCATCAGTCACATGCCTTCTCCGAGATTGTTTCCAATTATTTTCATCTTTAGCTCAACCTTTCCCCTTTTCATTCTTTCGGACTATCTCAAAATTCTTCATGGTATTTCTCGTCATTCTTCTCAACATTTGAAGACCGGAGAAGAGTTTCTCTTAAATCATGGCCCATTCTCTTGAAGATTTGTGGTTCTAGATTCATGACATCCTCATAATTGTTTCGATCACGAGGAATCTTTTCATATCATCCGAAGCATTTCATGAATTCTTTCCATTGTGATCCTCCGAAGGCTGTCATTTGAGAAGATTTCTTCGTTCTCAGTTTTCAACTTCGTCCTCCAACTATTCTTAATTGACGCCTCTTCGTTCATCTCCATATTCTTATGGTGGTTCGTTCAAAATTCATTTTCCTTTGTCATCATATCAATTCATTCGCTCTTTCTGAAATCCTACCAGTGACTCGCTGAATACTTCCTCAAGATTGTGCGCGATCTCTTTTTAATTCTTTGCAATGGGAATAAGTAGTATGCAAATCCATTGCTTCTCATCAATTTAATTGATGGAGGACAAGCATAATAATTCTTATTCTTTTCATCAAGTTGATTAATCCCTTCCTTCGGAATTTGTTCATGATGAATAAATTCTAATCCCAAGTCCGTTCATGTTTTCTTTTCCGGAGTTCAAAGTTTCTCGGCCATCTCATGGGAACCTCCATCTAAATCATTGCAAGGCCTCAATCTTATTCTTTCCATCCATCACTTCTCATCCTTTTCGTTACCGGAGTTCTTCGTGGTGGTTCATCATGATTTAATTCATCCTCGAAGTGTTCATCAAGATTCTTGTGCGAGGAGTTCAACTATTCTTCTACTTGCATTCCGAAGTGCAATTCTTTCTACCTTATCGTTTGAGATGGTGGTATGTCATTTTGACAATTTCCCTTCATGTTTCATGTTTCACAAGTTGTCAAGAATGAGATATTTAAACCCGTCAATTTCTTCGTTGGAGTAATCGTGGGTTGTATTTCACCTAAAAGCTTTTTTCCTAAGGATTGTTGCTATTTATGGTGCTTATAAATGACTCAAGTTCTCCATTTATCCTCTCGGTGAAAGAAGTTTTTCGTTTCCTTGTTGATCTCAATCCAATCAATTGTTTTCCATTAGTGGCCGGTTGTCACCTCATAATGTTGAGATATTTTCCATAAGCCCACAACAAGCTTATTCTTTTATAAGTTATCATATTCTTCTACTTTCCTAACGAACTAGCTTCTATTCTTTCGTTCCGGAGGCATTGTGATCTTGATCTCTTCGTCCAGTCATCTCGTTTGGTCAAGATCATGTTCTTTTCTTTTTTGGTCCATTTAACGAGAGTTTTGTGTCCTCCATTCAAGTTCCCTCACCTTATTAAGTTTTACCTCCCTTTTCAACCGGAGTGTTGTCTGAAATCATTGTTCCGGAGGCAGTGTGTTGTTAATTTCATCAAGTATCATCGCATCTTCTCAAGTTCATGTTAATTCCTTCCATTTTCAGTCGGAGTGTTGTCCAAATTATTTCATTCTTATTCCTTCTATATCTTGTTTTAACCGGAGTGGTTTCAATGTCTATCTTGTCACCTAAGCTCTTCATTCTCTTCGTATTCCTTGTTCGTCTTGTCCATGTTTCGATCTCTTTCATTTCCGTCGTGTCATTTCTTCAAGTTTTCAACCTCTCAAGGTTCGTGGTTTCACTCGTTTGTCGAAGAAGCAACTTTGTTTTACCTCTTTCTTTTCCTCTTCTATCTGGTGCCATCCCTAGGGTCTCGGGTCGAGATCCTCTGTTAGTGTGGGAGAGTTGTGACGCCCCAAGACCGACGCTCCAGAAGACTTCCAGCTATTCCGGGTTTAGCCGTGTGTTTCATTTTGCTTGCTCTATTTATTTGTGCTTGCATCATATAATCATGCTATCATGTCATTTAATTTTTAAAAACTCAACTAAATAAATTGTGTGGATCTTTGATCCATTTAAACCGAGGGAACTCACATGGTGATTTCTCTTTATAACATATCCTCCTAATATTTATGGAGCTACTAAAATTATTTCATTAATTTGAGATCACTCATAAACACACTTGCAAATATTCCCCATGCCTATTTTACTCCAAGTTTTGATTCTCAAACCTTGCCAACAATTCTTATCCATTTTATCGAGGCTCCTCCAAAAACCTCAACATTTTTGTACCTCCCAAACACCCACTTCCTATGTGTAACCCATTTGGATTTATTCAAACGAGTTTGAATTCTACTTTCTATCGTGCCCACTTATAATTTTCTTGGATCATGTTCATTTTTATGAGTCCGGGAAAATTAACCCCGTGCCCAAACACTTCCTCTTTTCTCCTTTTCTTTTTTTTCTTTTCTGTTATAGAAAAGAAGGAGAAGAGAAGAGAGGGATGTTAGAGAGAAGAGCCCAGTCCAGGCCGGCCTCCCTAACCCATCCGCACCGTGGCCTCCCTGGCCCATCAACCACCTAGGCCCAGCCCACGTAAGCACCCATCTTAACCCTAGCATGCATCCACTCCCGATCGATCCCCATCTCTCCCCGATCTCCTCCTGTGCGCCGCCACCACAGACACACATCGCCTCCATCACGCGCCAGGCCCGACATCCTCCTCGCTCCCATGGCGTCGCCACCCACACCCCAACAAGTGCCTCCCCCACCTGCGGCCTCCTCCTCGTCGCCCACCGTTGTCCCGACGCCGAGCACCGCCACCGCTCGAGTCTGAGGGCCTCGCCTCGCCGCCTCGGCCTCGCCAAACTCACCGGCAGCCGCAAGCTCGCCTGTCCCCGCCGTCCTTCTCTGTCGCGTGCCTCCGCCTACTGTGCCGCTGTACGCGCCGGCGAGCGCCAACAGAGACCCGCCGTCCCCTGCTCCTCCTCCGACGGTCTGGACCCTCGCCTCCGCGCCCGCACCTCCACTCGACTGTCGGCACCGCCGCCGGATCGAACCGCCGCCTCCTCTTCTCTGCGTTCGCGCCTTCACGAGCGTCGGCTTCGCCCGCTGCTCCCCAGCTACTATGGCTGCAGCCCTACGCGACCACCTCGCCGGAGACTGCAGCAGCCGCATGCCGGCTGTCTCCTGCACCTCGAGCCTTCTTTGCTCGAGCTCCGTTGGCCACGTCCCTTCGGCGGCTCGCTGCCATGGCCACCACCCAGACCCTCAAGTCCCGTACTCGGAGCCCAAGTATGAAGACTCTGTGGATGTGCATCTCCCTTATGCCACTGGATTCGCCAAGTGACCCTACGGCATGTACCACGACGCCCGGAGCCCTCGAATCCGTCAAGTTTGACTACGTGTACCACTACGGTCACTATAGATCTATCAAGTACCTGTACGACGACTCGAACACCTACAAAAAGTTTACCCCTACGTCAATGACGACCCCGACGCCCTGGGTACAACTACCGTCGACGTGCTTTGCGCAAAGTCCCTCTCCGACAAGAGTACAACTACCGTCGCCGAAGACCCGGGTTGCAAAAACGTCAAGTTCCACTACTGTCGGCTTCGTGGATGTCAAGTTCCTCATCGTGACCCTGAACATCTACTAAACGTGTACCACTATCGCCGTCGAGGACCGATAGTACCACTAATTCCCTCGACGACTCGTTCCACCCCGAAACCCATGCTTCAAAGGTATATCGCCGAGACGATGCTCGTGGACGAATGCATGTGTTGTATGAGATGAACCGTATGTTTGCACCGGGTCCGTTGTGTCGCTCGTTTCCATGCCACCGACACGTGGGAACCCGGTTTCTGGGAGCACCCCACCATCTTTGCATGACACGCTCATGTCGACCCTTTCTTTTGCACCAGTCTCTCAATAAGTTACCGGAACCGATATGTTGTCGTGGCATCATTTTCGGTTATCACCGCCGTGGCACCCTTCCTTTCCACCACTGTGACGAAATACTCCATATCTTGCTCATGTCAAATTTTAATAAAAACTGCATAAAACTTGCAAATGTCATCCGCCTCATGATAACAACATTTAAATGACTGAAATTGTTGTTTGTATTAAAATTGCTAATTATGCACATGGGGATTTTACGGAATTGTTGTTGTTATTTCCGGCCTTATTTAAAAATGCCTAGATAGTGTAGTTTGCTCATGCTTCACCTCTTGCCATGTTAAAAATATTTAAACTTGTTGGGTTCATAACCGAGAGCAAACTAAATAATTAAATGTGGTGTTTTGTCAATATGCAACTCGTTGCATATTGAGCTCCACTTAAATTGTAGTGTTGTTTGATGCACTTTGCCATGCCATGCACATTTAAACCGGACATGCATCATACTTGTTTGTGCATCATGCCATGTTTATGCTTGTGTGTTTACCACGTTGTTTGCTTCTTTCCGGTTTGCTTCTCTTGTTAGCTTCGGTTCCGTTCCGTAGTTGTGAGGATCCGTTCGACTACGTCCGTTTGTCTTCTTCATGGACTCGTTCTTCTTCCTTGCGGGATCACAAGCAAGATGACCGTTCCCCGATATCACCTCTATCTTTGTTGTGCTAGTTGTCTCGCTCCATAGTTATGCCTCGATGCCCATTCTTGTCCTGTCAGCCTCCTATGTTGGCATGAAACACTCTAACCGCCTTCCTAGTAAACCGTTGATTGGCTAAGTCCGCTTTTGCTCAGCCCCTCTTATAGCGTTGTTAGTTGCAGGTGAAGTTGAAGATTGCTCCATGTTTGGACTTCTTTATTGGGATAACACAATATATATATATATATATATATATATATATATTAATTAAATAATGCACATGTATATTGGTAATGGGTGGAAGGCTTGGCCTTCTGCTTGGTGTTTTGTTCCACTCATGCCACCTTAGGACCCGATAAACCGGTGTTATGTTCCTTGATTTTGCGTTCCTAACACGGTTGGGGTTTATGGGCCCCCCTTGATAATTCGCACTAGTTTTTGTAGTTTTTATAACAGTATCAGCGGAAAAATAAATAAGCAACAAGCAATATGTGAAAAGCTCATTGGCATTGGATCGGTGATGGGGAATTATGTCGGATACGATTCCTCATGTAATAGTTATAACCTAGGGTGACACAGAGCTAGCTCTAGTTCATCAATGTAATGTAGGCATGTATTCCGAATATTGTCATACGTGCTTATGGAAAAGAACTTGCATGACATCTTTTGTCCTACCCTCCCATGGCAGCGGGGTCCTAGTGGAACTAAGGGATATTAAGGCCTCCTTTAATAGATTACCAGACCAAAGCATTAACACATAGTGAATACATGAACCTCAAACTACAGTCATCACCGGGAGTGGTCCCGATTGTTGTCACTTCGGGGTTGCCGGATCATAACACATAGTAGCTGACTATTGACTTGCAAGATAGGATCAAGAACACACATATATTCATGAAAAACATAATAGGTTGAGATCTGAAATCATGGCACTCGGGCCCTAGTGACAAGCATTAAGCATGGCAAAGTCATAACAACATCAATCTTAGAACATAGTGGATACTAGGGATCAAACCCTAACCAAACTAACTCGATTACATGGTAAATCTCATCCAACCCATCACCGTCTAGCAACCCTACGATGTGATTACTCACGCACGGCGGTGAGCATCATGGAATTGGTGATGGAGGAAGGTTGATGATGATGATGGCGATGATCTCCCCTCTCCGGAGCCCCGAACGGACTCCAGATCAGCCCTCCCGAGAGATATTAGGGCTTGGCGACGGCTCCGTATCGTAAAACGCGGTAATTCTTCCTCTCTGATTCTTTTCTCCCCGAAATTGAATATATGGAGTTCGGGGGTACGTCGGTGGAGCAACAGGGGGACCACGAGGCAGGGGGCGCGCCCAAGGGGAGGGGGCGCGCCCCCCACCCTCGTCGATAGGGTGTGGGCCCCCTGGCATGGATCTTTCCGCAGATATTTTTTATATTTTCCAAAATAATTCTCCGTTGATTTTCAGGTCATTCTGAGAACTTTTATTTCTGCACAAAAATAACACCATGGCAATTCTGTTGAAAACAACGTCAGTCCGGGTTAGTTCCATTCAAATCATGCAAGTTAGAGTCCAAAACAAGGGCAAAAGTGTTTGGAAAAGTAGATACGTTGGAGACGTATCAATACCTTGAAATGCGAAACTAGGACCGAGTAAAACGGTTTGGTATGTTAATGGGATGGACGCCATGCTTCACTAAAAAGTTGTCAGTAAAGACTCATTTTATATTTTACTTTTGATGCCTTGCCTTCGAGGCTAAGGGTTGTACTAACCATGCAGAGCCGAACACAATACACCTTTTGTAGAAGATATATTTTGAAGAAGGAACCCGCCTTGCAATGCCAAAGACAATACGGAAGCCGAACTCATCGTCATCGAAGACGGGTTCAGGGGTTACTGAGGGAGTCCTTGATTGGGGGGTCCTCATGTGGCCGGATAACTCGTGGTAGGCCGGACTGGTGGGCCGTGAAGATCATTGTTGAAGATCGTCTCTCGTATCCGGATAGTACTCTTGTATTCGTATAAGGGCAGGTTTTAGGTTCGGGTGTAATATTTCCTTCCTCTGAAGATGGTTATGTACAAACCCTAGGCCCCTCCGGTGCTTATATAAACTGGAGGGTTTAGTCCGTAGAGGCTAGAGAATCATAACATCCTCATAGGCTAGGCTTTAGGGTTTATCCATTACGATCTCGAGGTAGATCAACTCTTGTAATCATATTCATCCAGATTAATATAGCAGGAAGTAGGGTATTTCCTCGATCGAGAGGGCCTGAACCTGGGTAAACATCATGTCCCCAGTCTCCTGTTACCATCGATCCTTAGACGCATAGTGCAGGACCCCCTACCCGAGATCCGCCGGTTTTGCTACCGACATTGAACCTTTGTGCTTCTTGTTTGTATCTTAGTTGGCTCTTGTGAGAGATTAATGGAACATCCCATTTTGGGGGAGTGATGTGCTTTGTGAACCTCACAATCCTATAAATGTGTGTACATGAGGAATACCATCTAGTATTGATATTACAAGATTATCTAGTCTCTGTGTGGTATGTCTTCTCATGAGAAATTCAAATTCTATTTGGTCCATTAATTATATCTTGTTGGTTCTCTTTTGCATCTTGTTAAGTTTTTCATTTGTATCACATTATGGGGGAGCAATATGGTATGTGTATATTACAAGCCTAGAAAATGTGTACATTTGAGATACTGTCACTTAGAATTGATATTGTAAATTATCTTGTTCCTAGGTGACATGTTAGCTCTACAAGTTGCATTTTGCTTATGTTTGGTGTGAAGATGATGTTGGATATCATTGCTATCTATCACCGGGAATTATTTCCAAATACCTCTTGTCTTTGACAATTGGTAATCTTTTATGTGGTGGAAATTATTGATCATCTCTACATTGTCTTTTGGTTTTATTTGTCTTATCTCTTGCCAAGATTGTGTCAACTCCCATTGTCTTCCGTGCCACTTGTGGATCTTGTTGTTTTCTTGATCTTGTCTTGTGTTTTCTAGATATAGTGAAAGTGGTGATCCCACCTTGTGCATGTTGTATACAAATGCAAATTCTCTTTAATGCACAATTCTTGGGGGAGATATCCTATTTTCGATAGAACACTCATCTTGTGATCCATATCAAGTGTGTGTTGATGGAAGGCAAGCCGTTTCTTTTTGGTACTGTGTGCCATCATGAAACTTTGTTGATGACTTGGTTTGTTTGGAACCATCCTCTCTTTTGGGATCTTGATATTATTTTTATCAATGGATATCTCATTCCTTGATGTATCTTTTAATTAATATCTTCCAAGTGATGATTTCTCCATTTGGTATCCCATTTTCACTTGGCATTTCTTTTTCATTTGGCATTAGTCCTTGAAAGTCTTGAGCAAGCATAGTTACTTCATATATTTTCTGTGGCATGCTTTCTTTCTTTGACCCAATATATAAGAGAAACTCCACCTAGTCTCAATGTGGATGACATGTACATGGTGTGTGTGTGTGTGTGTGTCTATA
>LR738711.1:858800053-858870731 GCA_902687465.1 Secale cereale
TGTGTGTGTGTGTGTGTGTGTGGAGTTTGTCCTATATATTGGTGTTTCTAACTCTTTGGTCCCAATGAGTTTGGGTACCGTTTAGTATGTGTTGTTCTTCTAGGAACAATTGGAGATGCATTGGATGCTCGGCTCACTAACAAGGAAGGTGTTGTCACCATGTGCTTATTGGAGTCAAGCTAGGATGATCAATTAACTACTATCCACATTCAATTGGTATCTACTACAGCCTTCCAATGGTATACCGGTAACAAGTATCTTCATATACTTCATGCACACATTTCTTGCAACAACCTTGTGTAGGTTGTATCATGGCATGTAATTCATTCTTTCTTGTGATACCTATTTCCTTTCTCAAACCATCCCAACAACGATATCTTGTTGCTAGTTGTGATGCCTTTGATGCTCGTGTGGTTGGAACTCATTTATATACAATAAGACCATATCTAGACATGTGCTATGCCTTCAAGCAAATATCTTATTGGTATATTTATGACTTCCTTGTGGATATCTTATTCTTTCCTTTTTGCAACTATTTCGTGTGTACATCCTTCTTTGTGGATTGATATCAGCATGATCTTCATCTACCTAGAATCTTATACACTTGAGAGAAGTTGCATATCTAATTGATATCCCCTTCTTTCACGTCCACCTTTTCTTTCTTGTATTATTTTGTTGGTGGCTCCGTTAAGGTGTGTGTCTTGAGTGCGGATCTTATACCGTTGCATCTTGATGCACTTTTTTGTGGTGAAGATCATTTCCCTCATGCTTGTCTTGACAAAGCTTGCCATTTAATTAGTATCCCTCGTCTTGATGAGGCCTTCATTTTCTATCTTCACCATGGGTTGTCACAAGCTTGGTTAATATTTCTCTTTTTAGTGAGCTTGTGAATCCATTTGCTTGGTGTGTGTGAGAAGGACATGTCATGCACCTTATATCTCAACTATTAAAGACTATGTTGATGCTTAATGCTCATCCTTATATTAGTCTTCTCAAGTGCTTTCCATGACTCACACACATCTTTTTGGTTGAACCTATTTCCAAGTTGCCTCTTTTATATGTTGCTCAACCATTTGTTTATTAAAAGTGCTAGACTTTGTTTCCTACATGCTCGCTTCCACTTGTTGTGAGTTTCTATTGATTTTGGGGGAGTGATGATCCTATTTTGTGCACTTGGTATCCTAATGAAAATATTCTAAGGAGTGCACAACTCATGGGGAGCTTCACTAGTGTCTTTTAGAACGCTCCGTTGGTCTCTTGCACTTCTCGTGAGGCTCTATTGATCTTGGGGGAGTGATGATCCTATTTTGTGCTCGTTGTATCCAATTTCAAAACTAAATTGTGCACACAACAAGGGGAGCTTCTCTAGTTTCTCTAGAACACTCCTTTGCTCATATCATAATATCTTTTATTCATGTGGCACGTAGGATCATTAGTCTAGTTGGTTCAATTGGTATCTTTTGATAGCTTGCTTCAATTGGTATCGTTTGATTGCTTGAGTGCTTGTTTCTCTCTTTGTTATGCATTTGTGGCATATCATTCTTTTGGCAATCTTTGGGCCTCAATATAGTTTGTCTTCCTCCAAGTATTTACCGTTGGATATGTGTAGTGCATTCCACTCTCTAGTTGAGAAATACCCAATTTATGGAGGAACACAAGTTATATTGGCCTTCTAAGCCTTTCGCCCATTTTGGCAATCAATGCCAATGGGGGAGAAGTTTCAGAGAGTTTTGTGGAGAAGTTTAGAGAGTCATCTCTTCTTGCTTTGGTTTTGTTCCTAAGCTTTTGCATCTCATGCACATACATTATTGTTGCATGGCATGGTGATGCATAATTCCTTATGTAAACTCTCTTGAAAGTGATTGTCATCAATAACCAAAATGGGGGAGATTGAAAGAACATGCGGTGCCCGCATGTTTGGTTTTGGTAATTGATAACAATCTCTATGGACTAATGTTGCCTTGAGTTATATTTGAAGGGTTTGTCCGTAGGCTTTTCTTGGAGTCCATTTGTTGGTTTCAAGGAGAGTTTGTGATGACCAAGGTGCTATTAAGGAATTATCCAAAGATTGGTCTTCCTTCATCCAAATGAATAGAGTTTGAAAGATTCAAGGTTGATCAAGACTAAGTACAAAGAGTGTTTCAAGTTGATCAACACACAAAGCGTAGAAGATGTATCGAGAGGGATCAAGCGATCCCATGGTATGGCAAGCATTGTCAATTACGCTTTGTGTACTAACCCATGGTCTTTGTAAGATTTCTGTGTGGGGTTAGGTTATCTTCCATGGGCTTGCGTCAAGAGGAAGATCACATACAACCCATGGAGGATGACATCAAATCAAGGTTGTAGTGTGTAAGTTCAAGTGATGCATCATGAAGAGATCAAGTGCTTGAAACTTGCTGTCCATTGTGGTGACAATGGACTTGTGAAGATGTGCTGAAGAGTGGCTTACTCATAGTGGAGTATGGGGGAGCAATCTACTAGTCTTCGCAGAGCCAACGAAATGAAGAAAGGTGGTCCAACTTGAGGAAGTCAAGATCGTCTACATCTAGCTCAAGTGGACTTTGTGCAAGGCAAACTTTTGCCCTTGATAGGTTCTCTATTTTACTGGTCTCATGGTGGTAGTTTGGAGACCGGGTTATAGGATCGATTGCCGTACTATCAAAGGGGGCTCTCAAGTGAGTAGCTTGATCGTATCGTTCGTACAGAGCTCCAACCATTCCATGCTTGCATCATATTTCTTGGTTCTTGTTTGGTTTTCTTCTTGTGAGATTTGGAGCTTATGGTCATCTTCTTAACATGCTTGAGTTCATCGAAAATGGAGTTCACATGCTTCTTCTATTGCGTTTTCGGTGTTGGAGGTTTTATCGGTCTCTTTCGAGGAAGGGTTCTCGCCATTTTCTTATGGGCCTTTTCTCATTTGCTTCTTATTGTTATTTCTATAAAGATTGTGTTAGGCCATGTCGTTAGCTTTCCAACAAACTTGGTTTCGTTGAATTCGAAGGCTGTTTGCAAAACTTGTGTCAGTTTTGGTGTCCTCAAAAGGGCTGCAGCGGTACTATCGCAATTGGGAGCGGTACTACCGCTTGGAGGGGATGTAATTTTTTACTTCCGTGGCTACTTCCGCTCCGGACCCAAAACTCATCATAAGTCCAGCGGTGCTAGGCACGGATGTAATTTTTTAGTATCTCTTGCAAGCGGTAGTACCGCTACCCTTAGCAGTATTACCGCTAACCCTAGCGGTAGTACCGCTCGGTGCGGGTTGTGAGCATAACGGTTGGATTTTCCCCACCTATAAAAGGGGATCTTCTTCCCCAATGAACTTTATCCTTTGAGCTCGTGTTCTTCCCCCATTGTTGACCTTCTTCGAGCTTGCTATCTCTCAATCCCTCCATGGATTCTTGCTAGTTTTTTTTGGGGGGGGGGGAGAGAGAGGAGATCTAGATCCACATTTCCACCAATCACTTTCTCCTCTTTGTAGGGGAACCCTTTGGATCTAGTTCCTGGAGTTCTTCATGTTCTCTTCTCCGTTCTTCCTCTCATTTCCCTCCCTAGCATTAGTTGCTTTGGTGGGATTTGGGAGAGAATGACTTGGGCACTCCGTGTGCCCTTGCCATTGCATTAGGTGCATTGGTTTGAGTTCTCCAAGGTGATACGTGGATGTTATAAGTTGAGAAGCTTATTACTCTTGGATGCTTGGGCTCCCTAGACGGTTGAGGTCACCTCGAAGCCAAATTCCATTGTGGTGACGCTTCGTGATGTCGTTGTGGAGATAGCCCCAACCCGTGTGGTGTTCGGAGCTCAATCATTGTGGTGTAATGCTCCGGGCAAGCGTCGGGGTCTCCAATTAGGTTGTGGAGATCGCCCTGAGCAATTTGACGGGTTCCAGTGACCGCCCCCAAGGGTTGCCTAAGTGTACGGGTTTGGTGACCGCCCCCAAGGGTCACCATTTGTACGGGTTCGATGACCGCCCTCAAGGGTCCCTTAGTGGAATCACGACATCTTGCATTGTGCGAGGGCGTGAGGAGATTACGGTGGCCCTAGTGGCTTCTTGGGGAGCATTGTGCCTCCACACCGCTCCAAACGGAGATTAGCATCCGCAAGGGTGTGAACTTCGGGATACATCGTCGTCTCCGCGTGCCTCGGTTATCTCTTACCCGAGGCCTTTACTTATGCACTATACTTTGTGATAGCCATATTGTTTCTTGTCATATATCTTGCTATCACCTAGTTGTTTATCTTGCTTAGCATAAGTTGTTGGTGCACATAGGTGAGCCTAGTTGTTGTAGGTTTTGTGCTTGACAAATTAACCGCTAGGTTTATTCCGCATTTTTTCAAGCCTAAACCATAATTATTTTAAAGCGCCTATTCACCCCCCCTCTAGGCGACATCCATGATCTTTCACATGGGCCACCACTTACGAAGCACCACCAATACCAGGATCACCCACCGGTATATCCATCTCCGCCCTCACAACCAAATAGTGCAACCACCACTACCATTATGAAGCCTGCTGAAAAGCCAACTAGATGGAACACCTCCTGAAGCCACTGCTGAAAGAACATGCGGTGCCCCCATGTTTGGTTTTGGTAATTTATGACAATCTCTATGGACTAATAGTTGCCTTGAGTTATATTTGAAGGGTTTGTCCATAGGCTTTTCTTGGAGTTCATTTGTTGGTTTCAAGGAGAGTTTGTGATGACCAAGGTGCTATTAAGGAATTATCCAAAGATTGGTCTTGTGGGTGTTGAGCTTATTGCAAGCATGTCTTGAAGAAGAAGAGTTTGTGATCATTCATGTTTACCTTCAAGACATCATCCAAATGAAGAGAGTTGGAAAGATTCAAGGTTGATCAAAACTAAGTCAAATAATGAATCAAGTTGATCAACACACAAAGTGTAGAAGATGTACCGAGAGGGATCAAGCAATCCCATGGTATGGTAAGCATTGTCAATCACGCTTTGTGTACTAACCCATGGTCTTCGTGAGAGTTCTTTGTGGGGTTAGGTTGCGGTGTGGAAATTCAAGTGATGCATCACGAGGAGATCAAGTGCTTGAAGCTTGTCGTCCATTGTGGTGACAATGGACTTGTGAAGATATGCCGAAGAGTGGCTCACCCATAGTGGAGTATGGGGGAGCAATCTAATAGTATTCACCGAGCCAACGCAATCAAGAAAGGTGGTCCAACTTGAGGAAGTCAAGATCGTATACATCTAGCTCAAGTGGACTTTGTGCAAGGCAAAGGTTTGCCCTTGATAGATTCTCTATTTTACCGGTCTCATGGTGGTAGTTTGAAGACCGAGTTATAGGATCGATCGTCGTACTATCAAAGGGGGCTCTCAAGTGAGTAGCTTGATCATACCATTCGTAGAGAGCTCAAACCATTGCATCCTTGCATCATGTTTCTTGGTTCTTGTTTGGTTCTCTTTGTGAGTCTTAGAGCTTATGGTCATGTTGATGACAAACTTGAGTTCATCAAAACGGAGTTCACATGCGTCTTCTATGATGTTTTCGGTGTTGGAGGTTTTACCGGTCTTATCCGAGGAAGGGTTCTCACCATTTTCTTATGGGCCTTTTCTAATTTGCTTCTTATTGATATTTCTTTCAAGATTGTGTTAGCCCTTGTCGCTAGCTTTCCAAAAAAACTTGTTTTCATCGAATTCGGAGTCCGTTTGCAAAAGTTGTGGCAGTTTTGGTGTTCTGAAAAGGCTGTAGTGGTACTACCGTGAATTGGAGCGGATGTAATTTTTTACTACCGCTCCAGAGCGCTACTACCGTGGCTTCTACAACGGTAGTACCGCTCCGGACCAAAAACTCATCCCAAGTCCTGCGGTGGTAGGCCCGGATGTAATTTTTTAGTACCGCTCGCAAGCAGTAGTACCGCTACCCTTAGCAGTAGTGCCGCTACTGTGAGGGATATTACTACCAGGTATAAACCGGCCAGGAGGGTCCGGTTTAAGTTATCAAAGATTATATTATCTGAGAGGCCAGCGAAGTATGAAGTAAAAGATTGTAGCCCAGGAGGCTTAGAGCCCATATGTTAGGGCCCATGATTTGTAAACCGTCATACTGTGTAACTTGGGATGTAAGATAGAAAGAGTAGAGGCCGAGGCGGACACGATTATGAGCCGGCCTCCAGACTTTGTAAACCGTACCGGGCGTCACCTCTTATATAAGGGACGACCCGGCGACGGTTCAGGACAAGAAACAACAGCTGGATACACAGGCAAAGCGGATTCGCTCCCTGGTCATCGAAGCCCAAGCAATACCACACCAAACTAGACGTAGGCTTTTACCTTCATCGAAGGGGCCGAACTAGTATAAAAACCCATGTGTCCTTCGTCCGCTTTAACCCCTTTAAGCTAACCCGAGCGATGGCCTCACGACTAAGTCCTTTTGCTAGGACGTCTGCCGTGCTAAAACCACGACAGTTGGCGCCCACCGTGGGGCTATCGCACGATGGTTTCGAGTTCTTGAAGGGCAGCTTTGAAGGACTCAAGGGCTATGCAGTGGGCCGGATGACTAAAAGTCATCGCGGCCGGATCTACATCGACGATGCAGGCTGGGGCCCCGAGGCCGATTCAATTGAATACGGGTACCGGGTCCCCTTCGGCGGCATCCACGTCTTCATCAGCAAGATCGGCGAACCGGGCCCTGAGCCGGACATCTTCCCCAACCTCGTCGAGTCGGCTCAGTGTGTGAGACATGCCCGGGTTCAGCCCGCCGTGAAACACGTTTTCGTCGGAGCAGTGCATGGAGTACAAGCCGAGGACGGATCGGACTCTAGCGGCAAGACCGTCATTTATTCCGGTGATGAATCTTCATCTGGAGAGACTGAATCTCTGTATCTGCTACAGGACGGCCGGTCTGAGGGTTGTTCCGAAGGTGATAGTATTCCGGACCCCCTCGATCCGCCAAATAGGGTTGCTGTTTTCATGGCCGGATCACAATCCATGCAGCAGCCCTCAATGACAGGGGCGTTAACCTCAGAGGCAATGGGAGCTAGAGCTGGAGATCCACCCCCGTCGCCCTCTGACGCTCTATCCATCTTAGTCGACACTTTAACAGCGCTTGCAACAGCAGAAGTAGCCCAGGCCGACAAGGAGCAGCATGATGCAGAGATCGCTCAGGTGAAGAGCCAGATTGAGCAAGCCAAGTTGGATCTGGCTGCTGAGAAAGCTAGGATGGCTACAAGGCAGGCAGAGCTGGATTCTCAAGCTTATCGGCTCAGGTTAGATCAGAATGCCTCACAAGAGGTAATGTGGAGAAGACAACGATCTCGTTTGCCGCCGGTTTATGAGGCAAGGAATCTCTTGAGCACGCCAGGCGCAGGAACCAGTAACCATCCAGAGGTAAACCGGGGAGGAGCACCAGGGACAGGCGCGTCGGTCCAGCCACCGGCCGCAAAGCCAAATCGCCAAGTTGTGCCGACCCAGCATGTGCCCACCCCTCCCGGTCATTATTCTAATCCATTGGATACCATAGTTGCTGCAGCTTCACGACTGGCCGCCCTTCCCATTGAGGGGACGTCCCCCATAGCCGTGGAGGCACGACGGGCCAAGGAGTTGTTGGACACAGCGCTGACCCAACAGCAGGCTTATTCCTATAGCCGGGAGAGGATTCACTCAACTCCCCGCCTGAGCCGGAGCTATACGAGGCGTGTGGATGAACCAGCCGTGTCAAGCAGCGCACGGAGACGTCATCGGCCAAGGCAGGATAATCCAGCGGGAGAGGAAGCACATGCTCAAGAAGTGGTGGATTAGGCCAGGCAGCATCAAGGGGGGCGAGTACGAAGCCCGTCAGGAGACGCCGGTTCATCCCACCACCACAGCCGAACAGGGGGTCATGTCCAACTCCCTGGGCGTGCCCTGTCTCATCCCCGCTTCACGAAGCGTAAAACTGCCCAAGGATTTCAAAGGGCCGCGCAAGGTGCCCAACTACACGACAGATCTGGCTCCGGAGGCATGGATTGAGAGTTATGAGATGGCAATGGAGATGCTCGATGTGGATGAGGCAGCATGCGCAAAATACTTCACAATGATGCTTGAGGGCACGGCCCGAACATGGCTAAAGGGCTTACCACCTAATTCCATCGGATCATGGGCTGAGCTACGGAGCCGGTTTATCAAAAATTTCAAGGACACGTGCAAGCAGCCAATGTCTGTCGTCGACTTAGCTGCATGCGTTCAGGGAGAGCAAGAGTCTACAAGCAGTTGGGTGCGTCGAGTGTCGGAAATCTTGCACTCCTCCAATAGCATCAATCCAAGTACAGCAGTGGTGACGTTGGAAAATAACTGCCGGTTTGAGCCCTTGAGGCAGAAATTGGGACGGCTCAAACGTGACTGCAATGACATGGGGACCCTCATGGACGCTTTGGTGAAGTATGGAGACTCTGATAGCACCAAACATCCAGACACTGATGGAGATAAGTCGGTGAAGGCGAGCAAGAACGGTAAACCGCCGCAGGCCAATCCGGCGAATCTAGGATACAATGGCAAGCGTAAAGCGGAAGGCATCTCAGACTTTGTGGCCAATACCAACGCTCAGGACAATGGGCAGCGCCGCAAGGGTATGCCGCCCCCACGCAATGGGAGGCCGCCTATTAATCTAGAGCGTCAGTTGAACGTGCCCTGCCCAAAGCACGGCACTGCAGAAAACCCGGCTATGCATCTTTGGAAAGACTGTTTCATTATGCAAGAATTCATGAAGCAGACTAGGTATGATCACGGGCCCTCAGGCGGTTCAGGCCCCGGTTTTCAAGGTCCGGGTTATCAAGGTGGCGGGTCTGGTTCAGGATACCACGGCAATAACGGTAACCATAATGGCAACAATCAGCATCAGCATAACCAGCAACATGGTCAGGGCGGATACAACAACCAAGGGAACCAACAACGTCAGCAGCAGCAGCAATCCAGATATCAGAATAATCCGAAGGAGTTGAGCAGCGGGCAGTATCACGTCTTCACCACGAGTTTATGCAAACGGGATCTGAAGGTTTTGAAAAGGGCAGTGCATTCTATTGAACCGGCGATACCACGTTTTTTGCGTTGGTCTGAGCAACCCATTGTGTGGAGCAGAGAAGATCACCCACCCCGGGTTGATAATCCGGGTCAGTTAGCCCTGGTGGTAGCACCACAGGTGGGTGGTTATAAGTTCACCAAGGTGCTTATGGATGGAGGCAGCAGCATCAACATCCTATATTATGAGACTTTTCAACGTATGGGTTTGACAGATAAGAAGCTCCGACAGTCCAACACAGTGTTTCATGGGGTGGTACCCGGTAAGTCGGCCTATCCAGTTGGCAAAATCGATCTGGAGGTTACCTTTGGAGACGAGCATGATTCTAGGTCGAAGACTGTAACCTTTGAGGTAGTCAAGATCAGAAGCCCATACCATGCCTTGTTTGGGCGGCCGGTTTATGGCAAATTCATGGCTAGACCGTGTTATGTCTATCTACAGCTCAAGATGCCAGGCCATAAAGGAACTATTACGGTTCATGGGAGCCGCAAAATTGCATTGGAGTGTGAGGAAGGAGATGCAGCTTATGCTGAGGCGGTTTGTGCCACGGAGGAGCTGAAGTTCTATAAGGACAATGTTGATCCGGCGCATATGTCCCCGCTGAAGAAGCCAACCACAGAGCATGATCCGGCGTTAAAATTCAAATCATCTGAGGAGACTAAGCAGGTGGACTTTGTTCCTGGCGATTCATCCAAGCAGTTCACTATCAGCGCTAACCTAGATCCGAAATAGGAAAGCGCGCTCATCGAGTTCATCCGTGACAACCGGGATATCTTTGCGTGGAAGCCTTCTGACATGCCAGGTATACTGAGGGAACTCGCTGAGCATAATCTTAATATTGATCCTAAGTTTAAACCGGTCAAGCAATATCTGCGCCGCTTGAATGAAGAGAGGCGCAAGGCTATTGGAGAGGAAGTGGCTAGGCTCTTGGCTGCAAGCTTTATAGTTGAAGTGTTCCATCCAGAATGGTTGGCTAATCCGGTGCTGGTTCTTAAGAAAAACGGAACTTGGAGAAAATGTGTTAATTACATAGACCTGAACAAGGCTTTCCCAACTGATCCTTTTGCTCTCCCCCGTATTGATCAAATTATCGATGCTACGGCAGGATGCGAGCGGCTAAGTTTTTTGGATGCATATTCAGGTTATCATCAGATTAAGATGGCAGTCAAGGACTAGGAGAAGACGGCCTTCATAACTCCCTTTGGAGTCTTCTGCTATGTATCTATGCCATTTGGGCTCAAGAGTGCCCAGGCAACCTACCAGCATTGTGTGCAGAACTGCCTACAGGGGCAGATTGGGCGAAATGTCCATGTGTATGTTGAGGACATTGTGGTGAAATCCAGGACGGAGGAGACACTGATAAAGGATCTGAAGGAAACCTTCGACAACCTCCGAGTTTACAAAATGATGCTTAATCCGGAGAAGTGCGTGTTCGGTGTTCTGGCAGGCAAGCTCCTAGGGTTCTTAGTGTCAAACAGAGGGATTGAAGCTAATCCGGAGAAGATCAAGGCGATCACGTCCTTGGCTAAACCGGCGTGCATCAATGATGTCCAACGCGTGGCGGGCCGTATTGCAGCACGCAGCTGGTTTATCAGCCGTTTGGGGGAGAAGGCAATCCCGCTTTATCAGATGATGAAGAAGACAGACCGGTTCGTCTGGAGCGATGCTGCTGATGCTGCGTTCAAAGATTTGAAGAGGCAATTGGCGAGCAGCCAGTCCTTGCTGCCCCGGTTGACAATGAGCCGCTGCTGTTATACGTGGCTGCCAACGCCCGTGCAGTAAGCGTTGCTATTGTGGTATAGCGCAAGGAGGCAGGCAAAGAACATCCAGTTCAACGACCGGTTTACTACATCAGTGAAGTGCTCATCGAGTCAAAGCAGAGATATCCACATTGGCAGAAGCTGGTGTATGGAGTTTTCATGGCAAACCGGAAGCTAAAGCACTATTTTCAAGGCCACCCAATCACCGTTGTCAGTTCAGCTCTGTTAGGGGATATAATCCAGAACAGAGAAGCTACTGGCCGGGTTGCAAAATGGGCCATTGAGCTTAGCCCGCACGGAATAAAATATGTGCCCCATACTGCAATAAAATCCCAAGCACTAGTGGATTTCATCAACGATTGGACAGATTTGCAAGCACATGAGGAGAAGCCGGATCATACATATTGTGTTGGGGAACATAGTATTTTCAAAATTTTCCTACGGTCACGCAAGATCTATCTATTAGATGCATAGCAACGAGGGGAAGAGTGTGTCTACGTACCCTCGTAGACCGGGAGCGGAAGCGTCTAGTGACGCGGTTGATGTAGTCGAACTTCTTCGCGATCCAACCGATCAAGTACCGAACGTACGGCACCTCCGTGTTCAGCACACGTTCAGCTTGATGACGTCCCACGAGCTCTTGATCTAGTTGAGCTTGACGGGAGAGTTTCGTCAGCACGACGGCGTGGTGACGGATATGATGAAGTTACCGGCGCAGGGCTTCGCCTAAGCACTGCAACGGTATAATCGAGGTGTGTTTCTGTGGAGGGGGTGCACCGCCATGGTTGGGAGAGATCAACTGATCAACTTGTATGTCCTAGGGTGCCCCCTGCCCCCGTATATAAAGGAGTAAGGGGAGGGGCCGGCCAGCCCTTCTATGGCGCGCCAGGGAGGCAATCCTACTAGGAATAGGATTGCAATCCTATTCCTAGTAGGAGTCCAACAAGAAGGAAGAGGGGGAAAGGAAGGAGAGGGAAAGGTGCCCCCCCCAATCCTAGTCCAACTAGGATTCCCTGGTGGGGCGCCGGCCAGACTCTATGGGCTGCCTCTCTTCTTTCCTCAAGGCCCACTATGGACCATCCCCCTTCGTGGGGGGTTCCGGTAACCCCCTCCGGCAATCCGGTTAAATCCGAAACTTTTCCGGAACACTTCCGATGTCCGAATATAGTCGTCCAATATATCAATCTTTATGTCTCGGACATTCCGAGACTCCCCGTCATGTCCGTGATCTCATCCGGGACTCCGAACTACCTTCGGTACATCAAAACTCATAAACTCATAATACCGATCGTCATCAAACGTTAAGCGTGCGGACCCTACGGGTTTGAGAACTATGTAGACATGACCGAGACTCATCTCCGGTCAATAACCAATAGCGGAACCTGGATGCTCATATTGGTTCCTACATATTCTACGAAGATCTTTATCGATCAAACCGCATAACAACATACTTTGTTCCTTTGTCATCGGTATGTTACTTGCCCGAGATTCGATCGTCGGTATCTCTATACCTAGTTCAATCTCGATACCGGCAAGTCTCTTTACTCGTTCCGTAATACATCATCTCATGACTAACTCATTAGTCATTTGCTTGCAAGGCTTATTATGATGTGCATTACTGAGAGGGCCCAGAGATACCTCTCCGACACTCGGAGTGACAAATCCTAGTCTTGATCTATGCCAACACCACGAATACTTTCGGAGACACCTATAGAGCATCTTTATGATCACCCAGTTACGTTGTGATATTTGATAGCACACAAGGTGTTCCTATGGTATTCGGGAGTTGCATAATATCATAGTCATAGGAACATGTATAAGTCATGAAGAAAGCAATAGCAGTAAAACTAAACGATCATAGTGCTAAGCTAACGGATGGGTCTAGTCCATCACATCATTCTCCTAATGATGTGATCCCGTTGATCAAATGACAAATCATGTCTATGGCTAGGAAACATAGCCATCTTTGACCAATGAGCTAGTCTAGTAGGGGCATACTAGGGACATACTGTTTTGTCTATGTATTCACACATGTATCAAGTTTCTGGTTTAATACAATTCTAGCATGAATAAAAGACATTTATCATGATATAAGGAAATACAAATAACATCTTTATTATTGCCTCTAGGGCATATTTCCTTCAGTCTCCCACTTAAACTAGAGTCAATAATCTAGATTACAAAGTAATGATCCTCACACCCATGGAGTCCTGGTGCTGATCATGTTTTGCCCGTGGAAGAGGCTTAGTCAACGGGTCTGCAAAATTCAGATCCGTATGTATCTTGCAAATCTCTATGTCTCCCTCTTTGACTAGATCGCGGATGGAATTGAAGCGTCTTTTGATGTGCTTTGTTCTCTTGTGAAACCTGGATTCCTTCGCCAAGGCTATTGCTCCAGTGTTGTCACAAAAAAATTCATTGAACCCGATTCACTAGGTATTACACCTAGATCGGATATGAACTCCTTCATCCAGACTCCTTCATTTGCTGCTTCCGAAGCAGCTATGTATTCCGCTTCACACGTAGATCCCGCCACGACGCTTTGCCTGGAACTGCACCAACTGACAGCTCCACCATTCAATAAAATACATATCCGGTTTGTGACTTAGAGTCATCCGGATCAGTGTCAAAGCTGGAATCGACGTAACCGTTTACGACGAGCTCTTTGTCACCTCCATACACGAGAAACATATCCTTTGTCCTTTTCAGGTACTTCAGGATGTTCTTGACTGCTGTCCAGTGATCCACTCCTGGATTACTTTGGTACCTCCCTGCTAGACTTATAGCAAGGCACACATCAGGTCTGGTACACAACATTGCATACATGATAGATCCTATGGCTGAGGCATAGGGAATGACTTTCATTTTCTCTCTATCTTCTGCAGTGGTCGGGCATTGAGTCTTACTCAACTTAATATCTTGTAATACAGGCAAGAACCCTTTCTTCGACTGATCCATTTTGAACTTCTTCAAAACTTTATCAAGGTATGTGCTTTGTGAAAGTCCAATCAAGCGTCTTGATCTATCTCCATAGATCTTGACGCCTAATATATAAGCAGCTTCGCCGAGGTCTTTCATTGAAAAACTCTTATTCAAGTATCCTTTTATGCTATCCAGAAATTCTATATCATTTCCAATCAACACTATGTCATCCACATATAATATCAAAAATGCTACAGAGCTCCCACTCACTTTCTTGTAAATACAGGCTTCTCCAAAAGTCTGTATAAAACCATATGCTTTGATCACCTCATCAAAGCATATATTCCAACTCCGAGATGCTTGCACCAGTCCATAAATGGATCGCTGGAGCTTGCATACTTTGTTAGCATCTTTTGGATTGAAAAAACCTTCTGATTGCATCATATACAACTCTTCTTTGAGATATCCATTCAGGAATGCAGTTTTGACATCCATTTGCCAGATTTCATAATCATAAAATGCGGCAATTGCTAACATGATTCGGACAGACTTAAGCATCGCTACAGGTGAGAAAGTCTCATCGTAGTCAACTCCTTGAACTTGTCGAAACCCTTTCGCAACAAGTCGAGCTTTGTAAATAGTAACATTACCGTCTGTGTCGGTCTTCCTCTTGAAGATCCATTTATTCTCGATGGCTTGCCGGTCATCGGGCAAGTCAACCAAAGTCCATACTTTGTTTTCATACATGGATCCCATCTCAGATTTCATGGCCTCAAGCCATTTTGCGGAATCTGGGCTCATCATCGCTTCCTCATAGTTCGTAGGTTCATCATGGTCCAGTAACATGACTTCCAGAACTGGGTTGCCGTACCACTCTGGTGCAGAACATACTCTGGTTGATCTACGACATTCAGCAGAAACTTGATCTGAAGTTTCATGATCATCATCATTAGCTTCCTCACTAATTGGTGTAGGAATCACTGGAACAATTTTCTGTGATGTACTACTTTCCAATTCAGGAGAAGGTACAATTACCTCATCAAGTTCTACTTTCCTCCCACTCACTTCTTTCGAGAGAAACTCCTTCTCTAGAAAGGATCCATTCTTAGCAACGAATATCTTGCCTTCGGATATGTGATAGAAGGTGTACCCAACAGTCTCTTTTGGGTATCCTATGAAGACACATTTCTCCGACTTGGGTTCGAGCTTATTAGGTTGAAGCTTTTTCACATAAGCATCGCAGCCCCAAACTTTAAGAAACGAAAACTTTGGTTTCTTGCCAAACCATAGTTCATAAGGTGTCCTCTCAACGGATTTAGATGGTGCCCTATTTAACGTGAATGCATCTGTCTCTAAAGCATAACCCCAAAACAATAGTGGTAAATCGGTAAGAGACATCATAGATCGCACCATATCCAATAAAGTACGGTTACGGTGTTCGGACGCACCATTGCGCTGTGGTGTTCCGGGTGGCGTGAGTTGTGAAACTATTCCACATTGTTTCAAATGAAGACCAAACTCGTAACTCAAATATTCTCCTCCACGATCAGATCGTAGAAACTTTATTTTCTTGTTACGATGATTCTCTACTTCACTCTAAAATTCTTTGAACTTTTCAAATGTTTCAGACTTGTGCTTCATTAAGTAGATATACCCATATCTGCTCAAATCATCAGTGAAGGTCAGAAAATAACGATACCCGCCGCGAGCTTCAACACTCATTGGCCCACATACATCAGTATGTATGATTTCCAACAAATCTGTTGCTCGCTACATAGTTCCGGAGAACGGAGTTTTAGTCATCTTGCCCACGAGGCATGGTTCGCAAGCACCAAGTGATTCATAATCAAGTGATTCCAAAAGTCCATCACTATGGAGTTTCTTCATGCGCTTTACACCGATATGACCTAAACGGCAGTGCCACAAATAAGTTGCACTATCATTATTAACCTTGCATCTTTTGGTTTCAATATTATGAATATGTGTATCACTACAATCGAGATCCAATAAGAATAGACCACTCTTCAAGGGTGCATGACCATAAAAGATATTATTCATAAAAATAGAACAACCATTATTCTCTGATTTAAATGAATAACCGTCTCGCAACAAACAAGATCCAGATATAATGTTCATGCTCAACGTTGGCACCAAATAACAATTATTTAGGTCTAAAACTAATTCCGAAGGTAGATGTAGAGGTAGCGTGCCGACGGCGATCACATCGACTTTGGAACCATTTCCCACGCGCATCGTCACCTCGTCCTTAGCTAATCTTCGTTTAATCCGTAGTCCCTGTTTCGAGTTACAAATATTAGCAATCGAACCGGTATCAAATACCTAGGTACTACTACGAGCATTAGTAAGATACACATCAATAACATGTATATCACATATACCTTTGTTCACCTTGCCATCCTTCTTATCCGCCAAATACTTGGGGCAGTTCTGCTTCCAGTGTCCAGTCCCTTTGCAGTAGAAGCACTCAGTTTCAGGCTTGGCTCCAGACTTGGGTTTCTTCGTGGGAGTAGCAACTGTCTTGCTATTCTTCTTGAAGTTCCCCTTCTTTCCCTTGCCCTTTTTCCTGAAACTAGTGGTCTTGTTAACCATCAACACTTGATGCTCCATTTTGATTTCTACCTCCGCAGCTTTGAGCATAGCGAAGAGCTCGGGAATTGTCTTCTGCATCCCTTGCATATTATAGTTCATCACGAAGCCTTTATAGCTTGGTGGCAGTGATTGGAGAACTCTATCAATAACACTATCCTCGTCAACTTTACAACCAATTGAGTCATATGATTGTAGTACCCAGACATTCTGAGTAAGTGTTCACTGATAGAACTATTCTCCTCCATCTTGCAGCTGTAGAACTTATTGGAAATCTCATATTTCTCAATCCGGGCATTTGCTTGAAATATTAACTTCAACTCCTGGAACATCTCATATGGTCCATGACGTTCAAAACGTCGTTGAAGTCCCGGTTCCAAGCCGTAAAGCATGGCACACTGAACTATCGTGTAGTCATCAGACCGCGTCTGCCACACGTTCAAAGCGTCTACATGAGCGGGAGGGGGCTTGTCACCTAGCGGTGCTTCAAGGACATAATTCTTCTGTGCAGCAATGAGGATAATCCTCAAGTTACGGACCCAGTCCGTGTAATTGCTACCATCATCTTTCAACTTAGCTTTCTCTAGGAATGCATTAAAATTCAAAGGAACGGTAGCACGGGCCATTGATCTACAACAACATAGCTATGCAAAAACTATCAGGACTAAGTTCATGATAAATTAAAGTTCAATTAATCATATTACTTAAAGAACTCCCACTTAGATAGACATCCCTCCGGTCATCTAAATGATCACGTGATCCAAATCAACTAAACCATATCCGATCATTACGTGAGATGGAGTAGTTTCAATGGTGAACATCCTATGTTGATCATATCTACTATATGATTCACGCTCAACCTTTCAGTTTCCAGTGTTCCGAGGCCATATCTGCATATGCTAGGCTCGTCAAGTTTAACCCGAGTATTCTGCGTGTGCAAAACTGGCTTACACCCGTTGTATTTGAACGTAGAGCTTATCACACCCGATCATCACGTGGTGTCTCGGCACGACGAACTTTTGCAACGGTGCATACTCAGGGAGAACACTTATACCTTGAAATTTAGTAAGGGGTCATCTTATAATGCTACCGTCAAACTAAGCAAAATAAGAAGCATAATAAGATAAACATCACATGAAATCAAAATATGTGACATGATATGGCCATCATCATCTTGTGCTTTTGATCTCCATCTCCAAAGCACCGTCATGATCACCTTCATCACCGGCGCGACACCTTGATCTCCATCGTAGCATCATTGTCATCTCGCCACCTATTGCTTCTACGACTATCGCTACGGCTTAGTGATAAAGTAAAGCAATTACATGGCGATTGTATTTCATACTATAAAGCGACAACCATATGGCTCCTGCCAGTTGCCGATAACTTTACAAAACATGATCATCTCATACAAAACCGTATATCTCATCATGTCTTGACCATATCACATCACAACATGCCCTGCAAAAACAAGTTAGACGTCCTCTAATTTATTGTTGCAAGTTTTACGTGGCTGCTACAGGCTTAGCAAGAACCGTTCTTACCTACGCATACAAAACCACAACGATGTTTCGTCAAGTATGTGCTGTTTTAACCTTCACAAGGACCGGGCGTAGCCACACTTGATTCAGCTAAAGTGAGAGAGACAGACACTCGCTAGTCACCTTTAAGCAACGAGTGCTCATAACGGTGAAACCAGTCTCGCGTAAGCGTACGCGTAATGTCGGTCCGAGCCACTTCATCTCACAATACCGCCGAAGCAAAGTATGACATGCTGGTAAGCAGTATGACTAGTATCGCCCACAACTCATTGTGTTCTACTCGTGCATATCATCTACGCATAGACCTGGCTCATGATGCCACTGTTGGGGAACGTAGTATTTTCAAAATTTTCCTACGATCACGCAAGATCTATCTATTAGATGCATAGCAATGAGGGGAAGAGTGTGTCTACGTACCCTCGTAGACCGGGAGCGGAAGCGTCTAGTGACGCCGTTGATGTAGTCGAACTTCTTCGCGATCCAACCGATCAAGTACCGAACGTACGGCACCTCCGCGTTCAGCACACGTTCAACTTGATGACGTCGCACGAGCTCTTGATCCAGTTGAGCTTCACGGGAGAGTTTCGTCAGAACGACGATGTGGTGACGGATATGATGAAGTTACTGGCGCAGGGCTTCGCCTAAGCACTGCAACGGTATAATCGAGGTGTGTTTCTGTGGAGGGGGGCACCGCACACGGTTGGGAGAGATCAACTGATCAACTTGTGTGTCCTAGGGTGTCCCCCTGCCCCCGTATATAAAGGAGTAAGGGGAGGGGCCGGCCAGCCCTTCTATGGCGCGCCAGAGAGGAAATCCTACTAGGAGTAGGATTGCAATCTTATTCCTAGTAGGAGTTCACCAAGAAGGAAGAGGGGAAAAGGAAGGAGAGGGAGAGGTGCCCCCCCCCCCCAATCCTAGTCCAATTAGGATTCGCTGGTGGGGCGCTGGCCAGCCTCTTTGGGCTACCTCTCTTCTTTCCTCAAGGCCCACTATGGACCATCCCCCTTCGTGAGGGGTTCCGGTAACCCCCTCCGGCAATCCGGTTAAATCCGAAACTTTTCCGGAACACTTCCGGTGTCCGAATATAGTCGTCCAATATATCAATCTTTATGTCTCGGACATTCCGAGACTCCTCGTCATGTCCGTGATCTCATCCGGGACTCCAAACTACCTTCGGTACATCAAAACTCATAAACTCATAATACCGATCGTCATCAAACGTTAAGCGTGCAGACCCTACGGGTTTGAGAACTATGTAGACATGACCGAGACTCATCTCCGGTCAATAAACAATAGCGGAACCTGGATGCTCATATTGGTTCATACATATTCTACGAAGATCTTTATCGGTCAAACCGCATAACAACATACGTTGTTCCTTTTGTAATCGGTATGTTACTTGCCCGAGATTCGATCGTCGGTATCTCGATACCTAGTTCAATCTCGTTAGCGGCAAATCTCTTTACTCGTTCCGTAATACATCATCTCATGACTAACTCATTAGTCATTTGCTTGCAAGGCTTATTATGATGTGCATTACCGAGAGGGCCCAGAGATACCTCTCCGACACTCGGAGTGACAAATCCTAGTCTTGATATATGCCAACACCACGAATACTTTCGGAGACACCTGTAGAGCATCTTTATGATCACCCAGTTACGTTGTGATGTTTGATAGCACACAAGGTGTTCCTACGGTATTCGGGAGTTGCATAATCTCATAGTCATAGGAACATGTATAAGTCATGAAGAAAGTAATAGTAGTAAAACTAAACGATCATAGTGCTAAGCTAACGGATGGGTCTAGTCCATCACATCATTCTCCTAATGATGTGATCCCGTTGATCAAATGAAAACTCATGTCTATGGCTAGGAAACATAGCCATCTTTGACCAATGAGCTAGTCTAGTAGAGGCATACTAGGGACATACTGTTTTGTCTATGTATTCACACATGTATCAAGTTTCCGGTTTAATACAATTCTAGCATGAATAAAAGACATTTATCATGATATAAGGAAATACAAATAACATCTTTATTATTGCCTCTAGGGCATATTTCCTTCATATTGGACTATTCATTTTGACGGTTCAAGGCGATTGGAGGGCTCGGGGGCCGGAGTCGTGTTAACTTCCCCGCGAGGTGATAAGTTCTGTTATGTCCTCCGTTTAATGTTCCCTTGTACTAACAATGCTGCTGAGTATGAAGCTCTCCTCCATGGTCTGGGGATGGCCAAGGAGATGAACTTGAGCCGGGTCAAGTGTTTTGGCGATTCAGATCTGGTGGCACAGCAGGTTTCTGGTAAGTGGGACTCCAAGGATCCACTCATGGCAGCATATCGACGGGAGGTAGACGCTGTTGCTGGATACTTCAAAGGATATCAGGTGGTTAATATAGACCGGCGGAAAAACGAAGCAGCAGACGCGTTAAGCCGGCTGGGCTCCCAGCGTAAACTGGTTCCACCTAATACCTTCTTGGATGAGTTGCATAATCCGTCGGTGCAGGTACCTTCAGAGGAGGATTTGGCTGTTCCTGACCCGGAGGCACAATTGGTTGCAGCACTTCATGTCATTCCAGATTGGACGCTCCCTTACTTGTCATATATGAACCGAGGTGAGCTACCAGAGGACGAAGTTGAAGCCCGACAAATAATTCGGCGATCTAAATCTATGACTATTGTTAATGGAGAACTTCATCATCGCAGCATTTCTGGAGCTTTTCAACGGTGTGTGTCATTAGAGGAAGGTTGTGAAATTCTTAGAGAGATTCATGAGGGGGGTTGCGGTCATCATGCCGGTTCAAAATCTTTGGTGGCTAAGGCTTTTCGTCATGGTTTCTACTGGTTGACGGCTCACGCTGATGCAGAGGACTTGGTCAGAAAATGTGATGCTTTCCAAGAATTCTCATGACGGGCTCATATACCGGCGCATGAGCTGAGGATGATTCCAATTACTTGGCCGTTTGCGACTTGGGGGCTTGATATGGTTGGACCCTTCAAGAGATCCCAAGACAAGAAAACCCACTTGTTGGTAGCAGTGGACAAGTTTACAAAATGGGTTGAAGTCGAGCCTGTCAGTAAGTGTGATGGGGCAACAGCGGTTCAGTTCATCAAAAAGGTGATTTTCCAGTTTGGCTTTCCACACAGCATTATAACTGATAATGGCACCAATCTATCCAAGGGGGCTATGGAGGAGTTCTGTCAACGAGAGCATATTCTTCTCGATGTATCATCAGTAGCTCACCCTCAGTCAAATGGCCAAGCTGAAAGAGCCAATCAAGAGATCTTGAGAGGCATCAAACCCCGGTTATGGTTCCTTTGCATCGAACACCGGGTTGTTGGGTGGAGGAGTTGCCTTCTGTCTTATGGAGCATCAACACTACACCTAACAGATCTACAGGGTACACGCCTTTCTTCATGGTGTATGGCGCTGAAAGTGGTCCTCCCTAGTGATATCCATCATGACTCGCCGCGGGTGGCGGCTTATGTTGAAGCGGATAATGAGCAAGCAAGACAAGACGCCTGGACCGGCTGGACGAAGAGCGGGACACGGCAGCAGCTCGATCGGCGATTTATCAACAAGACTTGCGCCGGTACCACAGTCGCCGGGTTAAGACCAGGACGTTTCAGGAAGGAGATCTGGTGCTTCGGCTCATCCAGGACCAGACAGATATGCACAAGTTATCCCCACCTTGGGAAGGACCCCTTGTGGTCAGTAAAAACCTGCACAACGGATCATACTACCTTGTTGACGTTCGAGAACATAAGGACTCACGCACGGCGGAGGAGGAGACCAAGCGGCCGTGGAACATCGCTCTTCTTCGACCTTACTATACTTGAGCCATCGGCTCCGCTTTATGTACAATGTATATATTATGATTAATAAAATAAACCGGCGCCCCCGGTAAACCGGGGAATCATCCATCTTCTTCAAAAGAGTATCACATGGGGGCTTCCGCGGGCAAGGAAGTTTTCTATGGCCTCTTGAACCGGCGCCCTTGATAAATCAAGGAATCAGCCGTCCTGTAATGCCCCGGATGTAATACTTTCCCTTTTGGGCATATAATATATCTCCGGCTTCATCTATTCCATTTCGGGCTCTTTGTCTTTCGGGTTTTCGTCGTGCTGTTGTGTGCGTGTGTGGCATTCATTCATATCATGTAGACATGTGCATCGCATTGCATTTGTGTTGTCGGTTGCATCCGGTTCCACGCGTTCCTTCCCGTCATCCGTTTCGCGTTCCGGAGCTCCCTCACGTGTCCGTGACATCCCGTAGGCCTACTTTGGTGTTTGGGCGTGTAACGTTACCGGTGTGCCGCGAGGTTGTTGTGTGTGTTGTTGTTTTGTTGTGTGTAACCCGCCTCTCAAATCTCGTCGCGTTTCGAGTCCGTTTGCTTTTCCAACAGTTGTTCGTGTGGGTCCAAAGTGCCTCCACTTGTGGCCCAGAAACACCCCTACAGCAACCCACTACCCTCTCCTAGGCCCATCTAAACTACCCCCGCGATCGGATCCGTCGGATCGCGATCGGAGGGCTCCTAGCACCCCCAAATCCCCTAACCCTAGCTATCTGCTATATATTAGACCCTAGATTCATTTTTTTGGGCATCCCTAGCCTTTCTCCACTTCTTCCCTAAAATTTTGGATCTGGCCAACCACTTGGCCCTCTCCTCGAGCCAGGCCAACGAGACTCCCGAGGAAACGATCGTCCAGCCGACCGGCGCCAGTTCCCTCGAGGAGCCTCGACCTCCCCCTCGATCCAGGTCAACGCCGGGCTCCCCAGCGAGCCTCGACCACTTCGCCCGAAGAGCTGGGCCCTCCGATCCGCCCAGCCGCAGGTCGCCCTCGAGACGCCTGGGCCCTCCCCGCCGCAGGACCACTTCACCGCCAGCCTCCCTCGCGGCCCACTTCGCCGCTTCACTCCGCCGGGCCGAGCCCAGCCTCGTCCCTCCGCCTCCGAGCCGCCGCTTCGCCTCTCGCCTCCCGCCTCCCGCCTCGGTGGGCCAGCCGCCTCCGCGAGGCCCACACCGCCGCAGCCACCGATCGACCGGGCCGCCTCCTTCCTGGGCCGCCAGGTCGCCTCCCTCCGGGCCGCGCCCCTCCGCACCGCTCCAGCGCCCGAAGGCCTCCCTCCAGCGCCAGGCTCCCGCGGGCCGCGTCCGCCGCGCAGCGGGCCGAAGCCACCGAACCGGGCCAGGCCGCATCTCCGTCCAGCCCGCGTGTTTTTCTCAGATCTGAGGTTATTTCAAAAACCCTAGATCTAGATGTTATTTGTTCTGTGATGCAATGTTCAAACTGCTCTAACTTCTTGTGTGGATGTCCGTTTCGCGCAAATAGCATGTCCAGACGTTCGTGGTGATTAGCACTACGTTTTATCTTTTGGTGTCATGCATGTTAGAAGTCATCTAGATGCTTATTTTTCTATTGCAAGAGTGCATCGTGATATAATTGCTGCTATGTGATGTTTTTATGCTATCTTTGCATAGTGATATCTTTTAGCTCGTTTATCCGAATGATGCAAATGACATGTCCACGTGTTCGTCTTGCCTTGCTCTACATGTTGTTGGTGATAGGTTGCATGATAGATTTATTCATGCCATGAATATCTTCATTGCAAAGTGCCATGTGGCTGTGATGTTGTTTCACTTGTTATGAAATGCCATCTTGTTGAGCTCGTTGCAATCGTTGTGTTTATCTCCATGATGCATGCTTGTATGTTTCGGAACCACCTTCATGTGTACTTTGATGTGGTGCTTACCACTTGCCATGTTTAGTTTCGAAGTGACTTAAACTTGCTCGTTTAGATGCCATGATGAATCTGCTGTTTTAGGACTTAGTGGTTTTTCACCAAGTCTGAAATCTGTAACGTTCCGATGCCATGTTTGCTTGCTTCTCTAGGACAAACCATGATAGTTTTGGGGTGGATCTTGATTGTTACTTGTAGTATATATTGTTGGCTTTTCATTCATGTACTCACATGCTTATTTAAGTGGCTGTAGCATGTTTATCTTTTGCTCCAAAGTTTCAATAAAATTCTGCTGCCAGAATTTTATTGTCAAGTTCAATATGTCCAAGCTTATTGCTATTGATCCGTGGCTCCTTTGGGGGTGCACCTTTGGACTTATTTGCTGTAGGATATGTCTAGTTTATGTTCATGTCCTTTACCATGATGTTTGAGTGCTTTAGCTTAATTATTTTGTGCTCCGAAGTTGCTATGTTGCTGTAATTTTCAGCTTTCGCTCATTTCTTGTTTCGGGCATAACTTTTAGCCCGTAGCTCCGATTTCAGCGAGTCTTATATGAAACTTGATTGATTTTCTGTGTAGATTCATAATCTCTTATTGTTATCATGTTTTGAGGTGAATTGCTTGAGTGCTATTTTCCGTGCTCCGTGTGCATCCTTAGTGCATCCATCATGCATCCATCATTTTCGAGTGCGCATTGCATCTTGTTGATTTGTGCCTTGCGTGATTGTATTGTTTAGAGCCGGAAGCTGAGACCGAGTACGAGTACGAGCACGAGGTTACCGACGAGGTTGAGCACGAGGACCCTTCTTACGATCCGAACGACTTCTCTTCAGGCAAGATGACCGAACCCCGATAACATTACTATCTTTGCCTATTGCTAGTAGTTCCGCTCTATAGTTTTGCCTCGATGCCCATGTTCTTCTTGTCAGCCTCCTACTTGTAACCATTGCCATGTTTAACCACCCTACCTACGCAAACCGTTGTTTGGCTAAGTACGCTTCGCTCAGCCTTTCTTATAGCATTGCTAGTTGCAGGTGAAGACCGAAGATGCTCACTTCATGTTGAAGTTTTGTTGGGTTATATCACACTATATAATTGCTAAATGAAATCATCTATATATTGGCAAGGGTGGAAGGCTAAGCCTTTTGCTTGGTGATTTGTTCCACTCATGCCGTTAGGAACCGCATAAACCGGTGTTATGTTCCTTGATTATGCGTTCCTAACACGGTTGGGGTGTATGGGACCCCCTTGATAAAACACTAAGTGCTAAGTCTTTTCCAGCAAATCCCAACATTGGTACTATTTGCCTAATAACAAACTAAACTTGCATAGGGAGTAATTAACCCTCTTTCTTAATCAACAACCCCGGGCCTGTGCTCCACATGAGTGTTGGTCCGAAACGGGGAGCCTGCGGGGCCGCCTTGGGGCAACTCGAGGTATCTGGCATACACCCGTAGCTTCGCCCATCCGGTCGTGTCCTGAGACTTAGATACGCGCGGCTACTATCAGGGTGTCGACACGCCGGGAGGATTTGCTGGATTAGCCTTACCTTAGTTCGGAGTATCTTGAGCACGGGATTCCAAGAATACTCGGGTCTTCCCACTTTGGAGTTGGGACTCCGTGGATCGTGGGCTTGTAATGGGTCAAGTTGGAACACCCCTGCAGGGTTATGAACTTTCGAAAGCCGTGCCCGCGGTTATGTGGCAGATGGGAGCTTGTTAATATCCGGTTGTAGATAACTTGACACAATGTTTCTAATACACTACCAGCGTGTGTTCCGTGACTGTCAATTTACGAATAGGGATTCTGGAGTTGAACACGGAGGGGTTATGTTTGTTGAGCTTAGCTAGGATCACTTCGTGATCACTTCTCGACCAAGGCTTCTCTTCTCGCTCTCTCTCACGTAAGCTAGTTGCTAGTTGCTGCTGCAGACACTTATTCTTTTCTTCAGCCTTATCCTGTCCCAAGGCTTAAATAGTCTTGTTACCCGGGAACGGGATTGCTGAGTCCTCTGTGGCTCACAGTTACTTCACCACACCAGATGCAGGTCCAGCTGTGAGCTATCCAGGTGATGGCACCGAGCTGGATTGGGAGTTCGACGAGGAGCGTAGTCGGTACTATGTACGTTATCCGGATGATCAGTAGTAGAGACTTCTACTAGGATTCGATCCGACCTGTGGATGTTATTTAAGTTTGGTATCTTGACATTTGGTTTTGCCCTTAGAGGGTTGTGATATTCTTAATGTATGATGTTTGAGACATGTATTGTATTTTGTGACGTGGCGAGTGTAAGCCAACTATTTATGTTTACTTTTCCCCTCTTTTACATGAGATGTGCAAAGATTACCAAACTTGAGATCATTCTAGGATGGACTTATGCCTTTAAGTCGTGCCTCGACACGTAGGAGGTATAGTTCCATCCTGGGCATTACAAGTTGGTATCAGAGCCTTCTCCGACCTAGGAGCCCCCACCGATTGATCGAATCGTTGACGGTCGAGTCTAGGCACACACTGAAAAACTTTTTGAGTCCTATATTATATCGGAGAGTAGGATTTCTTTGCTTCTCATCCCCTTTCTCTCTGGTGAGGACTCCTGACGACTACTCTTGTCTCTCCTACTTTCAAAAATTGCACCAAATTTTTTTTAGGAATCTCGCGAGTATTCTGGGATTGTTTCGATGTTCTTGTGATGAGAATATTGTTCTCGATGCCTCCTGACATTAGGGGTTGTGGCAGTGTCCCGGGGAGTTGAGCTTTGGGGTATTGTCGTCACAAGCATATCGCGGCAGTACTAAATACTTAAGACGGTCGACATCGAAAATCTCTCCTATACGGCCAGTGGCAAGATAACCCCGACATCACCCAGTACTGGGGAGGTAGTTCGGGAGTATTGCCATAGCTTGTTATAGTGGATGCTTTTCGAAGGTCCGAGGTACACAGTTTCCGAAAAAGACTGGTTATGTGTTGAAGGATGGATACACCTGGATGTAGGTTTAGAGTTGATTGCGCGGTGCTTCCCGTGTATCCCCAACACCTGATTGCATAACTGGAATCTTTCGGAAATTCATAGGTGGGTTTTATCCAGTAGATCGTAGGCATTCTTCCAACGGATGCAGGTTAGCGAGTTCGGGGTTCTACATTGAGTGAAGTGGTATTATGACCGATGTTCCGATCAGGAGTTGCATCTTAAAGGGTCCTTGGCTATGCTGATCCGGGGATTGCAAAACCTTTTCGTAACATGTTCATATGCTTTCAGCACAAAGATGTTAGAACGAAGCTCCTATCTTGTGTTTGTTCCCATCCGTACCTTGTTGTTTTCTTATTTTTACCTTTTGTCCCCTATGTGGCTTCTCGTGAAGATTGATGTTATCATTAACTGAGAATGTCATTCGTTCCTCTTGTTCGAATGATTTCATTCGTTCTTATTGTTCGAATGATTATTGTGAAGACTTGTTGCAATTCACTCCATTGATTCAACTTATGCCTTCTGTCAATCAAATGCTGATTCGTGGTCATCTCTTTCAGGATGGCTCCGAAAAGGGTTCCCAATGCTAAACCAGAGGCGGAAGAGGTCCCAGATCGTCCTCCTTCCCCTCCTCCTCTGTCTGAGGCTTGGAGAGCGATTATGCAGACTACACCTCAGAACACTCAGATGTTGATGCAGATGATGCAGCAGATGCAAGCTAATCAAGCTAATCAGGGTGTTCCAAGGAATCAAGCAATTTCTTCAACCAGTAGCACTATGCTACTCTCAACCAGTTCTTGGCCAATAATCCAAAAGCTTTCAGTTACTGTGTCGACCCTCTTGATGCTGAAGATTGGTTAACCGACATAAAGAAGCATTTTGAGTGCAGTAACGTGAAGGAAGATGATTATGTGAAGTTTGCAGCCTTCCAACTCAAAGATCAAGCAGCTGACTGGTGGCAGCAGTACAAAGACTCCAGGCCAGGTCAAGTGATCTCTTGGGAGAATTTCTGCAAGGACTTTCGCTCTCACCACATTCCTACAAGTGTCATCGAGGGTATGCGTGAGCAATTCCGCAACCTGAAGCAGGGCTCTATGACAGTCTATCAGTATAATGTCAAGTTCCAAAACCTCGCCCGCTATGCTAAGTAAGACATTCCTGATGCCAAGAGCAAAATCTACCAGTTCCGTGGAGGTCTCAAAGATGAACTTCAGCTTGCTCTCACTTTGTTTGAGCCCGATGAATTCGACAAGTTCTATAACATGGCTTTGAAACAAGAAGCAGCTCAGCTCAAGATGGAGGCTTCTAAAAAGAGAATTCGAGATGCCGTTCACTCTTCCTCGTCGTCTCAGATGGTCTCGAAGCATCAGAAATTCTGGCTTCCTCCTCCTCCAATGATTCGAGCTCCTTACAACAACTCCAACAACTCCAACAACTCCAACAACTACAAGAACTCTGGTGGACGTGGTTTCTCCCACCCACCCAACCCGAGCAACAAGTCGAAGAACCAGTTTCAGTCTCAAGGCTCAAAGTCAAGTGGTTCTCATTTCCGTCCTCTCTCAGAAGTGGTGTGCAACAAGTGTGGCCAGAAGGGTCACTATGCCAACAGATGTCCGAATCCGAAGCGTCTTCCTCCTCCTCCACCTGTGAGTTCAGCTATTGTCAGGCATGATCCAAAGGCAGCAAGGGTCAATCTGATGAGTGCAGCGCAAGCGGAGAATTCTTCTGATGTCATTTTGGGTAACCTTCCAGTTAACTCTTTTCCAGCTAAAGTGTTATTTGATTCGGGTGCTTCATGCTCTTTCATGTCTCAACCATTTGCATCCAAGCACAATATTGTCACTTCAAATTTGCCGCAGAGGTTGCAAGTCATTTCTCCGGGGAGACGTATGACTTCTAGTGTCTATGCTCCGGATGTTTCTATTCGCATGGGAGATTATCGCTTTCTGGCTAAACCGGTGGTTCTTGGTAATTCTGACATCGACCTCATCCTCGGGATGGATTGGCTTTCTCAGCATGATGCTCACATTGATTGTGCACAGAAAGAAGTCAAGATGACTCATCCTGATGAAGATGTGATTATCTTTGCCTCCAGGGATAACACTATCAGGCTTTTCTCTCTCAATGATAAGGGCGAAATTAATGCCATATCTCAAATTCCGGTGGTGAACGAATATCAAGACGTCTTTCCTGAAGAACTTCCAGGCATGCCTCCACACCGTCAGGTGGAATTCGTTATTGAACTCGAGCCGGGTACTGAGCCAGCATGCCGGCGTCCGTACAAGCTCTCTCCGGATGAATTGAAGGAATTGAAGAAGCAGCTTGATAAACAGGAGAGTATGGGTCTCATCAGGCCTAGTACGTCTCCTTGGGGCTGTGGTGTCTTATTTGTCAAGAAGAAAGATGGCACGGAGCGTCTCTGTGTTGATTACCGGCCATTGAACAAGAAGACGATTAAGAACAAGTATCCACTCCCCAACATCAACGAACTCTTCGAGCAGCTCAAAGGAGCTAAAGTGTTCTCTAAGCTTGACCTCCGAATGGGCTATCATCAAATTCGCATTCGCGAGGAAGACATTCCCAAGACGGCCTTCAGAACGAGCTACGGTTCATACGAGTATACCGTCATGTCTTTTGATCTCGCCAATGCTCCTCCTACCTTTTCGAGGATGATGCATTACATCTTCAACCCCTATACTGGCGAGTTTGTGCTTGTGTATCTGGATAATATTCTGGTGTTTTCCAAGAATGAAGAAGATCACGAAAAGCACTTACGTCTGGTTCTTGATCGACTCCGTGAGCATAAGTTCTATGCCAAGTTCTCCAAGTGCGAGTTTTGGCTCGATAAGGTTTTGTACCTGGGCCACATCATCTCAACTGACGGTATTGCGGTTAATCCCGAGAAAGTTGAAGCAATTGTCAACTGGGAAGCTCCTCAGAACGTCAAGCAACTCCGCAGTTTTCTGGGTCTTGCCAGCTATTGCAGAAGGTTCGTTGAGAACTTCTCCAAGATTGCCAAGCCTCTTTCAAACTTGCTTCAGAAGAATGTCAAATACTTTTTGTCTCCAGAGTGTGAAGTGGCATTCAAAACTCTCAAAGGAAAGCTTGTCTCTGCTCCAGTTCTTACTCCTCCAGATGAGTCCAAGCCCTATGAAGTATTCTGCGATGCTTCTCTTCAAGGTCTTGGTGGTGTGCTTATGCAAGATAAGATAATTGTGGCATATACTTCTCGTCAGCTGAAGCCAAGTGAGAAGAACTATCCCACACATGATCTCGAGCTAGCAGCTGTGGTACATGCTTTGATTACGTGGAGACATCTGTTGTTGGGCAGAAAAGTCGACATCTTCACCGATCACAAGAGCTTGAAGTACATCTTCACACAGCTGCATCTGAACCTCCGCCAGACTCGTTGGGTTGAAATGATCCAAGAGTATAATCCCAGCACTGAATACACTCCTGGCAAGGCGAATGTGATTGCAGATGCTTTGAGCAGAAAGGCATATTGCAACAGCCTTCTTATCAAGCCGTACCAGCCTGAGCTTTGTGAAGCCTTCAGGAAGCTCAACCTTCAAGTTGTTCCGCGGGGTTTTCTTGCAAATCTTCAAATTGCTCCTACCTTGGAATATCAGGTCCGTGAGGCCCAACTCAGTGATACCATGGTGAAGAAGGTGAAACATGCTATTGCTAAGGGCATTCTGAAATACAAGTGCTTCCGTGTTGATGAGAGAGATACCTTGTTCTTCGAGGACAGACTCGTTGTTCCCAAAGGTGATCTCCGGAAGCTCATAATGGAAGAAGCACATGATTCTCTCCTTTCCATTCATCCTGGCAGTTCCAAGATGTACCAAGGCCTCAAGCAGTCTTACTGGTGGACACGCATGAAAAGGGAGATTGCCCAATTCGTGAATGAATGTGATGTGTGCAGAAGAGTGAAAGCAGAACATTAACGTCCAGCCGGTCTTCTCCAACCTCTTCCTATTCCCGAGTGGAAGTTCGACCACATTGAAATGGACTTCGTCACTGGCTTTCCTAAGTCCAAGCAAGGAAATGATTCTATCTTCGTGGTGATTGACAAGCTTACCAAAGTCGCTCACTTCCTGCCAGTCATAGAATCAATCAATGCAGCTCAATTGGCAGAGCTGTACACTTCCAGAATTGTGTCCTTACATGTCATTCCTCAAGTTATCTCCTCAGACCGTGGAAGTTTGTTCACATCCAGGTTCTGGGACTCCTTTCAGTCCGCCATGGGCACTAAGATCAGGTTCAGCACTGCTTTTCACCCTCAGACTAGTGGTCAAGTCGAGCGAGTGAATCAGATTCTAGAAGACATGCTCAGAGCCTGTGTCATATCTTTCGGCATGAAATGGGAAGACTGCCTTCCATTTGCCGAGTTCTCTTACAACAACAGCTTTCAAGCAAGTGCAGGCAAAGCTCCGTTTGAAATCCTCTATGGCAGAAAGTGTCGTACCCCTCTCAACTGGTCTGAAACAGGCGAACGTCAACTTCTTGGCAATGACTTGATCTCAGAAGCCGAAGAAATGTGCAAAGTCATACGTGAGAATCTCAAGGCCGCTCAGTCGCGCCAGAAGAGCTACTATGATGGCAAGCATCGTGATTTGGCTTTCAACATTGGTGATCATGCCTATCTCCGTGTTTCTCCGATGAAAGGCACCCAAAGATTCGGTATCAAAGGAAAGCTTGCTCCTAGATACGTCGGGCCTTTCAAGATTTTTGGCAAAAGAGGCAATCTAGCCTATCAACTTGAGCTCCCTTCAAACTTCGCCAATGTTCATGATGTGTTCCATGTGTCTCAACTTCGCAAATGCTTCAAGGCACCTGAGCGCATGATTCCGTTTGAAGAGATTGATCTTCAACAAGACCTGTCCTACCGAGAGCATCCAGTTGTTATTCTCGAAGAAACCGAACGCAAGACCCGCAACAAGTCCATCAAATTTCTGAAAGTCAATTGGTCACATCACACCGACCGAGAAGCTACCTGGGAACGAGAAGATCATCTTCGTTCCGAGTACCCTTCCTTTTTCCAGTCCTAGATCTCGGGACGAGATCTTTTTGTAGTAGAGGAGAATTTGTAATGCCCCGGATGTAATACTTTCCCTTTTGGGCATATAATATATCTCTGGCTTCATCTATTCCATTTCGGGTTCATTGTCTTTCGGGTTTTCGTCGTGTTGTTGTGTGCGTGTGTGGCATTCATTCATATCATATAGACATGTGCATCGCATTGCATTTGTGTTGTCGGTTGCATCCGGTTCCACGCGTTCCTTCCCGTCGTACGTTTCGCGTTCCAGAGCTCCCTCACGTGTCCGTGACGTCCCGTAGGCCTAATTTGGTGTTTGGGCGTGTAACGTTACCGGTGTGCCGCGAGGTTGTTGTGTGTGTTGTTGTTTTGTTGTGTGTAACCCGCCTCTCAAATCTCGTCGCGTTTCGAGTCCGTTTGCTTTTCCAACAGTTGTTCGTGTGGGTCCAAAGTGCCTCCACTTGTGGCCCAGAAACACCCCTACAGCAACGCACTACCCTCTCCTAGGCCCATCTAAACAACCCCCACGATTGGATCCGTCGGATCGCGATCGGAGGGCTCCTAGACCCCCAAATCCCCTAACCCTAGCTATCTGCTATATATTAGACCCTAGATTCATTTTTTTGGGCATCCCTAGCCTTTCTCCACTTCTTCCCTAAAATTTTGGATCTGGCCAGTGTGACGCCCGGATATTTAATCTACAGTAACCCCTGCTAATGATGCCACATCACCACGATTACTGTTGTAAGTGCCACGTTGATTCAAACCCCATTCAAATTCAAATGTAAAATAAAGTCAAATTATTATTTCTTAAAACGGCAAAACAAAAATGTTCAGTGGGTTACAAATATTCACTAACAATTTGTCATGAAAGAATAAGCATTTTTCCAAATATAAAATTTCCCCTGGATATTAAAACAGTGGACCAACATCACCTTTTTATCCCATTTAAATATAAACTCAAACTTAATAAATTATTTTGAACCCAAGTACTTTTGTGGCAGTGCAAAATAATACGTAGTAATTATATGGCAAGGTTTTGCATTTAAAAAAAAGGTATTTTGATGCAAGAATAAAGTACAAAACAATAGCTAAATAATTAAACAGAAAAATAAAAGGATACTAGTACAAAGAAAATTGGACCTAAGCTACTAGACCCATGGCCTATTTAGCAAAAATAGGCCCAGCCCACCTCCACCTGTCCTCTTCCTCTCGCTACAGGAGACGGGGGGGGGGGCCGTGGCAGTCATCCGCCGGCTGTGCTCGTGCGTGGCGGGGATCCCGCACCCCCCCCCCGGCGCCTACAAGTTTTCCCTCGCCCCTCCGGAACCCTAGCCCCATGTCGATTTTTTTCCCTCCCTCGATCCCCTTCGTTCCCCTTCCTCTCTGGACCGAATCGAGATCGTGAGATCCCACAATGACCGCTGCCCCATCGTCGTTGTCATGGCCGCTGGCGTCTTCGGCGTGCGGGAGGGCGTCCAGGAGCTCCACCGCGCTCGACTTAATCGGTCCCGGGCGTCGCCCCAAGCCGAGGCACTGGGTTACCGACGCCATCGCCGTCTTCTCCATGCTCGGCCGCCACGACTCACCGTCGATCCGTCACTCCGGTCCACTCCGGCCTCGTCGAGCTCGTCTACGACCTCTGCTGTGAGCGCCTCTCCTCGTCCCCCGCTTTTCCATTCGATTCCGCTATCAGTTGGGCAGTCCCGTGCATGTCCGCCATGGCCGATGCTTCATGTAAGCTAAGTTCAGTACGTCCCCATGCCCCTGCTTCTGCTATTCCCATTGCCTTGATGCGCGCCCTGCCGCTAGTGTTGTCGTTGTGCCCTCGCTCGTGCACGTACGCCGTGCGTGCCCGCGCTCCGCCGCGGCCCGTCGCTGCTGCCTCTGCTTCTATTGCCGTTGTCGTTTCTGCTCCCGCTGCTGTCGCTTTTTCGTGCTGCTGCCTCTGCTTTCCCTGTTCCTCGCCGCATACCGCAGCCGTCTGAGTGCCCCGCCGCACGCCTGCTCTGTCCGCTCGTGCATCCATCGGCTAGCTCGGCCACCAGCGTTGCGGCTGGCGCTGGCCACCAGCGCCCCATGTGTGCGCTCGTGCGTGAGGCACAGCCACACAGTGGCCAGCTAGTGCCACCGTCCCGTGGGCTTGCTAGGATTAGATTAGATGCTAATCTAATTACAGCCCACTAACACAGCACCTAACACACTACTAATGGCCCCCCACCACTAACTAAATTGTTAAAATACTTTCTATTTAAAATGTGACACTTACATGTGGGACCCCTTGTAGTTGACCAGTCAACAGTTCATAGTTGACTACAGTCAGCTGCCCCCCCTTGGCCCCACTGGTCATCAACTAGAGCTAGTTCCTAGTGTGTACAGTTTGTATTTCTGTTATTTAATATTAATGTAAATAGATAAGAGAAAATCCATAAATTGTCATAAACTTTAGAAAATCATATCTTTTAAACCGTAACTCGGATGAAAATACTTTGTACATGAAAGTTGCTCAGAACGACGAGACGCATCCGACAACGCAACCCGTTCGTCCACTACACCTCTCTATCATACCGGACGTGCAACATTCCCCCTCCATTTCATCTGCCCGAAAACGCGAAACATCGGGAATACTTTTCCCGGATGTTTTTCATCCTTGCCAGTATCACCTCCTACCGCGTTAGGTCACACGTAGCACCGCCTTTTGCCATGTTATGCTTTGTGATGCTATTGTTTGCTCTGTTATTTATTTGTTTCCCCTTCGTTGCTTATTTTCGGTAGACTCCGATACTGTGAAAGACCCCGAGACCATTGATACTTCGGTGTTCGACTACGGCTACGCTTCCGAAGATTCCTTTCGTCTGCAGAGCTTCCAGGCAAGCCCCCCCTTTGATCACCAGATATCGCCTACTCTTCTCTCTACTACTTGCATTAGAGTAGTGTAGCATGTTACTGCTTTCGCTAATCCTATTCTGCTGCATAGCCTGTCATTGTTGCTACCACTGTTGATACTTTACCTGCAATCCTAAATGCTTAGTATAGGATGCTAGTATTCCATCAGTGGCCCTACACCCTTGTCCGTCTGCCCTGCTATTCTATCGGGCCGTGATCACTTGGGTGTGATCACGGGTATATACTACATACTTTACATACACATGATGATAATTCGGAGATGGGGGCTGAAGGGGCAGGTGGTTCCACACAGGTAGTGGTGGGCCTGGGTTCCCGACAGTCCCCTGATGGTTACTTTGTGGCGGAGCGACAGGGCAGGTTGCGACCACCTAGGAGACAGGTGGGCCTGGCCCTGGTCGTTGTCCGCGGTTATTTCATAATAACACGTTTAACGGGATCTTGGTATTTGATCTGAGTCTGGCCATTTGGTCTATACGCACTAACCAGCTACGTGGGAATAGTTATGGGTACTCGACGTCGTGGTATCAGCCGAAGCCTTCTTGACGTCAGCGGTTTAGCGGCGCGCGCCGGATTGGACTGGAAGCCTACTCTGGTATTAGGAGAGGCTAGGTCTGCTTACCGGCCGCCCTCGCAACGTGCAGGTGTGCATTGGGCGATGGGCCCAGACCCCTGTGTGCTTAGGACTTAGACCGACGTGCTGACCTCTCTGCTGTGCTTAGGTAGGGCTGCGACGTGTTGATCTTCCGAGGCCGGGCATGACCCTGGAAAGTGTGTCCGGCCAAATGGGATCGAGCGTGCTGGGTTATGTGGTGCACCCCTGCAGGGAAGTTAATCTATTCGAATAGCCGTGTCCCTCGGTAAAAGGACGACCCGGAGTTGTACTCTGACCTCATGACAACTAGAATTGGATACTTAATAAAACACACCCAGACAAGTTCCAGATACAACCCGGTGATCGCTTTCCCACAGGGCGACGAGGGGAGGATTGCCGGGTAGGATTATGCTATACGATGTTACTTGGTGAACTTACCATCTATTTCCCTTCTACTGCTTCAAGACGGAGGCTGCGAGACGCGAGGATACTTGTTACTTCCATATATTCTCTTCTACTGCTGCAAGATGGAGGTGGCCAGAAGCGTAGTCTTCGTTTGGATTAGCTATCCCCCTCTTATTCCCGCTTGCTGCAGTTCAGTCCACCGATTTTACCCATATCATTGTTACCGTTGCATATGTAGTATAGATCCTTGCTTGCGAGTACTTTGGATGAGTACTCACGGTTGCTTTCTTCCCCTTTTTCCCCTTTTGTCCCTTCTTCTCGGATGACGCAACCAGATGGTGGAGCCCAGAAGCCAGAGGATCCCGATGATGTTTCTACATGGAGTTCGGCTTCGAGGAGTAGTTAGGAGGTCCCAGGCAGGAGGCCTTGCCTTTTCGATCGTTGTTACTTTTGTGCTAGCCTTCTTAAGGCAAACTTGTTTAACTGTATCCGACAATATCCTTCATATTCAATCACCTTGTGAGTTCTTCCCCTGATACATAATGCCTTTGGTAAATTGTATCATCTGCTTGGCCAACCATGCTCTGCTTTTGAGCTTGTGTATTTACTTTTGAAAACTTGTGGTATATGTTACTAAGATGCCCGATGGGTTAAACATATGCCTTCCCTTAATCCGTGAGAACCCGAAAGTTTTCACAAGTCATACCTTCCGGTGTTCTACCGGATAAAATTCCAACACTACAGTTTTATCAAAGCAAGAGGTAAATGAAACGTACGCAGTGGAGAACTGGGAGTCGACCTTGAGCTTTTGTTCATGCCCATGGAAACGATGTAGAACGTCTCTGGAGCTTCTTGCAAAATGATTTTACATCTAAATAATTCTTTCGGTATCGATAAATTTGATCCCTTGCAGTTATGGTTCCGACCATGCTGTCCTGATCTGATATATATGATGGGAATTCATTCTAGTTCCTCGTCTATTTTGGCTAGGTTGAAGTATCTATTGTCATAGGTCAATGACCTAGTTCAACTTCTATCGTGTTCTACCTTTGAGTTTAACCCTCTGATATCTCGAGGATATCATGCCTTTGTACTACACCTTTTGAGCTTTTGATGAAGTAATACATTTGCTTGTCGTAATCACTCTACGGGTTCTAGGTTGCCGTCAACCGAGGACACCGTTTAGTAAATCAAATCCGCTCTAAAAATTCAACACCCCTAGTAGATGTTACTGGGAAATTTTTAAACTCAATCTGGTTTTATTCCTAGACTATCGGGTACATCCCTTGTCTAGCTATCTTTGACTGTGCTACCTCGTCCTTCTTTGGTGCACAAATTCTTCAGAGATTGAGCACAACTTGCGTCGAGCTTTCAGCATCTGGTTGCTTGTTCAGTAAGGCAACTTTGGTTCCGAGCTTGCATCTTATATATTGACCCTATAACTTGCCACTTCGTCATTCTCTTGCTTGTTGTCGTTGTTGTTTGATTGCATCCTCTTGAAACCTCCCAGCAAATATGTCGGATCACCTTCAACACTTTGACTTCTTCCAAGATGTCAAATGTGTTCCTGATGAGAAATACCATCCCTGCCCTCGATGATTTTTATTATCATCCGCAACCCCCTTGATTTCCTTTCATCGCGGACTTGTCCACATTATGAATACAACTTGCTCTCCAGTTAGTGATGTGTTCTGCATTGAAGTATTACTGTCTTTTATGTCGAGATTGTTGTGAGGATTGCCCCACCTCTCAGAAATTCTCGGTATGAAGATACTTCTCACCATCACCATTCTTCCTTGGTCCCCGTGTTGTTTTCAACCGGTATACCAATATGCTAAAGATGCTGCTTGAATTCTGTACTTCTAAAAATCCCTATTGCTTTGAAGTTAACGATCGACAGTTCGTTCTTAGACTGTTGGTTATTGAATCGTCATTCTAACATTGATCTTGCTGCCTAAGGTCATATTTCGGGGACACCTTTCAACTAATGTTTAGTGGTGTATGTTTTCCTCGAGCATACAACATTATATCATTTGAAGTGACAAGTGTCATCTTCTTGTTCACATTATTGTGGAAATCCATCCGTTTGGAATTCTCGATAAATTGACGCTGAACCCATCAGCCACCTACTCATCCTCTCCTTGGTTTAATGATGAACCATTGTTTCGGGAACCCGCTCCCATAGTTCATTTCCCGAGAATCTTGCCATGTCATTCCGTCGAATTGTGTTGCACTTTTCCTTCTCGAACATCCCGAGTCTGAGGTATCTTGACACCAATCGGATCTGAATCTCGGCAGATATGATGGTTGGGACAACTTTCCAGTAGTTATAATGTTGGTCCGTTGATGACCCGGTAATATGATGTCATGCCTGGCACCCCTGGCTGGAGGACCTATCATTATAATTTCTTTTGCAAGTATAACCATTCTTCCAGGAGGAAATTATAAAACTTATTCTATAAGTTATACCTGATGAATCCTTTATGTATCCAAGCCCGACCTTTGTTTCAAGACCATGCCAATGCTATCTCGAAGCATGTCTGTGGCACTCCGATTTCCAACAAGAACATTGGAGGCGCGATGCTAAATGTTTCTTGGTCAGTTATCCAAACACTGTTGTATGGGTAACATCTTGATTAATCCTTGCCTCTTTATCTGAGTGGTTGGATACTTGCTCTCCAACCCTATATGTCATGTTCTGCTTATCCATGGGAAGGATATACTCCTAATAATTGTGTGTAATCACAATTTTCCTTTCCATTTGTTTGTTTAACCTTTCCTTGATCTACATATAATCTAAGCAGTAATATTACTCTGCTAATGTAAACACCTTGTTGTACAACTCTGTCGGTAAGACCCTGTTACTATGGTTGGTAACATTCGGGTAACCACCGTTGTGAGGAAACTTTGCCTACCGGTCTGCCTCGTTTCAACGAGCAAGACAATGGTTCTCTTTGTTCCCCGTCCTTGGTACCGACATTGTTGCCAACTTAGCTGAAAAGCAATCCACTCACATGCCTCCCTGTCGAGGCTGTGCAAGATGTCACCACCCTTCCTACTTTCAACCCACATGGTGGGCCCATAACCCACAGGTCCACTGGATCAAAACCTGACTCTTCTTTACAACCCGAATTCTAATGTATCCTTTGCACCTAACTTCGTATGTGATTCGTGAGCTAAATTATATACCATTATTCGTCCTGGAATCAAACACCATGTTATTCTCGTTTTTCGAGCCCCCATCCAGCTTCTGGTTAGGCATCGAATGACCGCCTACCCGATTGAAACTTTGGTACCATCGCTTATTGCTCTCTCTATGCATTCACTGAAATACTACTCGTAGGGTACTTCGTGTACCACTTTCTGAATTCGCCGTCGGTTGCACATACTTCGTGGAGATACGTTCCTCCAAAGTTTTCCCCCCTGATCGCGTTCGTAGGACGATGGAGATCCCGAAGAAAGGATGACGACTTGATCATGATGACTTGAAGCAGAGAAATGAAGACTTCACCGAAAGGGATCAACCTCTTCGAAAAGGGCAGCTAAGACCGAGGAGACTCGTTAGGTTTTCGCTACCAACACTCCCCCCTTACTCCAACGCTTAAATCTCGGGACGAGATTTCTTGTAGTGGAGGAGAATTGTGACGCCCGGATATTTAATCTACAGTAACCCCTGCTAATGATGCCACATCACCACGATTACTGTTGTAAGTGCCACGTTGATTCAAACCCGATTCAAATTCAAATGTAAAATAAAGTCAAATTATTATTTCTTAAAACGGCAAAACAAAAATGTTCAGTGGGTTACAAATATTCACTAACAATTTGTCATGAAAGAATAAGCATTTTTCAAAATATAAAATTTCCCCTGGATATTAAAACAGTGGACCAACATCACCTTTTTATCCCATTTAAATATAAACTCAAACTTAATAAATTATTTCGAACCCAAGTACTTTTGTGGCAGTGCAAAATAATACGTAGTAATTATATGGCAAGGTTTTGCATTTTAAAAAAAAGGTATTTTGATGCAAGAATAAAGTACAAAACAATAGCTAAATAATTAAACAGAAAAATAAAAGGATACTAGTACAAAGAAAATTGGACCTAAACTACTAGACCCATGGCCTATTTAGCAAAAATAGGCCCAGCCCACCTCCACCTGTCCTCTTCCTCTCGCTACAGGAGACGGGGGGGCCGTGGCAGTCATCCGCCGGCTGTGCTCGTGCGTGGCGGGGATCCCGCACCCCCCCCCCCCGGCGCCTACAAGTTTTCCCTCGCCCCTCCGGAACCCTAGCCCCATGTCGATTTTTTCCCTCCCTCGATCCCCTTCGTTCCCCTTCCTCTCTGGACCGAATCGAGATCGTGAGATCCCACAATGACCGCTGCCCCATCATCGTTGTCATGGCCGCTGGCGTCTTCGGCGTGCGGGAGGGCGTCCAGGAGCTCCACCGCGCTCGACTTAATCGGTCCCGGGCGTCGCCCCAAGCCGAGGCACTGGGTTACCGACGCCATCGCCGTCTTCTCCATGCTCGGCCGCCACGACTCACCGTCGATCCGTCACTCCGGTCCACTCCGGCCTCGTCGAGCTCGTCTACGACCTCTGCTGTGAGCGCCTCTCCTCGTCCCCCGCTTTTCCATTCGATTCCGCTATCAGTTGGGCAGTCCCGTGCATGTCCGCCATGGCCGATGCTTCATGTAAGCTAAGTTCAGTACGTCCCCATGCCCCTGCTTCTGCTATTCCCGTTGCCTTGATGCGCGCCCTGCCGCTAGTGTTGTCGTTGTGCCCTCGCTCGTGCACGTACGCCGTGCGTGCCCGCGCTCCGCCGCGGCCCGTCGCTGCTGCCTCTACTTCTATTGCCGTTGTCGTTTCTGCTCCCGCTGCTGTCGCTTTTTCGTGTTGTTGCCTCTGCTTTCCCTGTTCCTCGCCGCATACCGCAGCCGTCTGAGTGCCCCGCCGCACGCCTGCTCTGTCCGCTCGTGCATCCATCGGCTAGCTCGGCCACCAGCGTTGCGGCTGGCGCTGGCCGCCAGCGCCCCATGTGTGCGCTCGTGCGTGAGGCACAGCCACACAGTGGCCAGCTAGTGCCACCGTCCCGTGGGCTTGCTAGGATTAGATTAGATGCTAATCTAATTACAGCCCACTAACACAGCACCTAACACACTACTAATGGGCCCCCACCACTAACTAAATTGTTAAAATACTTTCTATTTAAAATGTGACACTTACATGTGGGACCCCTTGTAGTTGACCAGTCAACAGTTCATAGTTGACTACAGTCAGCTGCCCCCCCTTGGCCCCACTGGTCATCCATTAGAGCTAGTTCCTAGTGTGTACAGTTTGTATTTCTGTTATTTAATATTAATGTAAATAGATAAGAGAAAATCCATAAATTGTCATAAACTTTAGAAAATCATATCTTTTAAACCGTAACTCGGATGAAAATACTTTGTACATGAAAGTTGCTCAGAACGACGAGACGCATCCGACTACGCAACCCGTTCGTCCACTACACCTCTCTATCATACCGAACGTGCAACATTCCCCCTCCATTTCATCTGCCCGAAAATGCGAAACATCGGGAATACTTTTCCCGGATGTTTTTCATCCTTGCCAGTATCACCTCCTACCGCGTTAGGTCACACGTAGCACCGCCTTTTGCCATGTTATGCTTTGTGATGCTATTGTTTGCTCTGTTATTTATTTGTTTCCCCTTCGTTGCTTATTTTCGGTAGACTCCGATACTGTGAAAGACCCCGAGACCATTGATACTTCGGTGTTCGACTACGGCTACGCTTCCGAAGATTCCTTTCGTCTGCAGAGCTTCCAGGCAAGCCCCCCCTTTGATCACCAGATATCGCCTACTCTTCTCTCTACTGCTTGCATTAGAGTAGTGTAGCATGTTACTGCTTTCGCTAATCCTATTCTGCTGCATAGCCTGTCATTGTTGCTACCACTGTTGATACTTTACCTGCAATCCTAAATGCTTAGTATAGGATGCTAGTATTCCATCAGTGGCCCTACACCCTTGTCCGTCTGCCCTGCTATTCTATCGGGCCGTGATCACTTGGGTGTGATCACGGGTATATACTACATACTTTACATACACATGATGATAATTCGGAGATGGGGGCTGAAGGGGCAGGTGGTTCCACACAGGTAGTGGTGGGCCTGGGTTCCCGACAGTCCCCTGATGGTTACTTTATGGCGGAGCGACAGGGCAGGTTGCGACCACCTAGGAGACAGGTGGGCCTGGCCCTGGTCGTTGTCCGCGGTTATTTCATAATAACACGTTTAACGGGATCTTGGTATTTGATCTGAGTCTGGCCATTTGGTCTATATGCACTAACCAGCTACGTGGGAATAGTTATGGGTAATCGACGTCGTGGTATCAGCCGAAGCCTTCTTGACGTCAGCGGTTTAGCGGCGCGCGCCGGATTGGACTGGAAGCCTACTCTGGTATTAGGAGAGGCTAGGTCTGCTTACCGGCCGCCCTCGCAACGTGCAGGTGTGCATTGGGCGACGGGCCCAGACCCCTGTGTGCTTAGGACTTAGACCGATGTGCTGACCTCTCTGCTGTGCTTAGGTAGGGCTGCGACGTGTTGATCTTCCGAGGCCGGGCATGACCCTGGAAAGTGTGTCCGGCCAAATGGGATCGAGCGTGCTGGGTTATGTGGTGCACCCCTGCAGGGAAGTTAATCTATTCGAATAGCCGTGTCCCTCGGTAAAAGGACGACCCGGAGTTGTACTCTGACCTCATGACAACTAGAATTGGATACTTAATAAAACACACCCAGACAAGTTCTAGATACAACCCGGTGATCGCTTTCCCACAGGGCGACGAGGGGAGGATCGCCGGGTAGGATTATGCTATACGATGTTACTTGGTGAACTCTTCAACTGCTGCAAGACGGAGGCCGCGAGATACGAGGATACTTGATACTTCCATCTACTCTCTTCTACTGCTGCAAGATGGAGGTGGCCAGAAGCGTAGTCTTCGATTGGATTAGCTATCCCCCTCTTATTCTGTCATTCTGCAGTTTAACCCACATATATTATCCCTTTACACAGATATCATTGCATATGTAGTGTAGATCCTTGCTTGCGAGTACTTTGGATGAGTACTCACGGTTGCTTTTCTCTCCCTTTTCCCCTTTTGTTCCTTCTTCTTGGATGACGCAACCAGATGGTGGAGCCCAGGAGCCAGAGGACCCCGATGATGTTTCTACATGGAGTTCGGCTTCGAGGAGTAGTTAGGAGGTCCCAGGCAGGAGGCCTTGCCTTTTCAATCATTGCTACTTTTGTGCAAGCCTTCTTAAGGCAAACTTGTTTAACTTATGTCTGTACTCAGATATTGTTGCTTCCGCTGACTCTTATGTATTTAAGCTTTTGTATTCGAGCCCTCGAGGCCCCTGGCTTGTAATATAAAGCTTGTATTATTTTAATTTGTGTCTAGAGTTGTGTTGTGATATCTTCCAGTGAGTCCTTGATCTTGGTCGTACACATTTGCGTGCATGATTAGTGTACGGTCAAATCGGGGGCGTCACAGCCAGCCACTTGGCCCTCTCCTCGAGCCAGGCCAACGAGACTCCCGAGGAAACGATCGTCCAGCCGACCGGCGCCAGTTCCCTCGAGGAGCCTCGACCTCCCCCTCGATCCAGGTCAACGCCGGGCTCCCCAGCGAGCCTCGACCACTTCGCCCGAAGAGCTGGGCCCTCCGATCCGCCCAGCCGCAGGTCGCCCTCGAGACGCCTGGGCCCTCCCCGCCGCAGGACCACTTCACCGCCAGCCTCCCTCGCGACCCACTTCGCCGCTTCACTCCGCCGGGCCGAGCCCAGCCTCGTCCCTCCGCCTCCGAGCCGCCGCTTCGCCTCTCGCCTCCCGCCTCCCGCCTCGGTGGGCCAGCCGCCTCCGCGAGGCCCACACTGCCGCAGCCACCGATCGACCGGGCCGCCTCCTTCCTGGGCCGCCAGGTCGCCTCCCTCCGGGCCGCTCCCCTCCGCACCGCTCCAGCGCCCGAAGGCCTCCCTCCAGCGCCAGGCTCCCGCGGGCCGCGTCCGCCGTGCAGCGGGCCGAAGCCACCGAACCGGGCCAGGCCGCATCTCCGTCCAGCCCGTGTGTTTTTCTCAGATCTGAGGTTATTTCAAAAACCCTAGATCTAGATGTTATTTGTTCTGTGATGCAATGTTCAAACTGCTCTAACTTCTTGTGTGGATGTCCGTTTCGCGCAAATAGCATGTCCAGACGTTCGTGGTGATTAGCACTACGTTTTATCTTTTGGTGTCATGCATGTTAGAAGTCATCTAGATGCTTATTTTTCTGTTGCAAGAGTGCATCGTGATATAATTGCTGCTATGTGATGTTTTTATGCTATCTTTGCATAGTAATATCTTTTAGCTCGTTTATCCGAATGATGCAAATGACATGTCCACGTGTTCGTCTTGCCTTGCTCTACATGTTGTTGGTGATAGGTTGCATGATAGATTTATTCTTGCCATGAATATCTTCGTTGCAAAGTGCCATGTGGTTGTGATGTTGTTTCACTTGTTATGAAATGCCATCTTGTTGAGCTCGTTGCAATCGTTGTGTTTATCTCCATGATGCATGCTTGTATGTTTCGGAATCACCTTCATGTGTAATTTGATGTGGTGCTTACCACTTGCCATGTTTAGTTTCGAAGTGACTTAAACTTGCTCGTTTAGATGCCATGATGAATCTGCTGTTTTAGGACTTAGTGGTTTTTCACTAAGTCTGAAATCTGTAACGTTCCGATGCCATGTTTGCTTGCTTCTCTAGGACAAACCATGATAGTTTTGGGGTGGATCTTGATTGTTCCTTGTAGTATATATTGTTGGATTTCCATTCATGTACTCACATGATTATTTAAGTGGCTGTAGCATGTTTATCTTTTGCTCCAAAGTTTCAATAAAATTCTGCTGCCAGAATTTTATTGTCAAGTTCAATATGTCCAAGCTTATTGCTATTGATCCGTGGCTCCTTTGGGGGTGCACCTTTGGACTTATTTGCTGTAGGATATGTCTAGTTTATGTTCATGTCCTTTACCATGATGTTTGAGTGCTGTAGCTTAATTATTTTGTGCTCCGAAGTTGCTATGTTGCAGTAATTTCCAGCTTTCGCTCATTTCTTGTTTCGGGCATAACTTTTAGCCCGTAGCTCCGATTTCAGCGAGTCTTATATGAAACTTGATTGATTTTCTGTGTAGATTCATAATCTCTTATTGTTATCATGTTTTGAGGTGAATTTCTTGAGTGCTATTTTCCGTGCTCCGTGTGCATCCTTAGTGCATCCATCATTTTCGAGTGCGCATTGCATCTTGTTGATTTGTGCCTTGCGTGATTGTATTGTTTAGAGCCGGAAGCTGAGACCGAGTATGAGTACGAGCACGAGGTTACCAACGAGGTTGAGCACGAGGACCCTTCTTACGATCCGAACGACTTCTCTTCAGGCAAGATGACCGAACCCCGATAACATTACTATCTTTGCCTATTGCTAGTAGTTCCGCTCTATAGTTTGCCTCGATGCCCATGTTCTTCTTTTCAGCCTCCTACTTGTAATCATTGCCATGTTTAACCATCCTACCTACGCAAACCGTTGTTTGGCTAAGTACGCTTCGCTCAGCCCTTCTTATAGCATTGCTAGTTGCAGGTGAAGACCGAAGATGCTCACTTCATGTTGAAGTTTTGTTGGGTTATATCACACTATATAATTGCTAAATGAAATCATCTATATATTGGCAAGGGTGGAAGGCTAAGCCTTTTGCTTGGTGATTTGTTCCACTCACGCCGTTAGGAACCGTATAAACCGGTGTTATGTTCCTTGATTATGCGTTCCTAACACGGTTGGGGTGTATGGGACCCCCTTGATAAACCGCTAAGTGCTAAGTCTTTTCCAGCAAATCCCAACATTGGTACTATTTGCCTAATAACAAACTAAACTTGCATAGGGAGTAATTAACCCTCTTTCTTAATCAACAACCCCGGGCCAGTGCTCCACATGAGTGTTGGTCCGAAACGGGGAGCCTGCGGGGCCACCTTGGGGCAACTCGAGGTATCTGGCATACACCCATAGCTTCGCCCATCCGGTCGTGTCCTGAGACTTAGATACGCGCGGCTACCATGAGGGTGTCGACACGCCGGGAGGATTTGCTGGATTAGCCTTACCTTAGTTCGGAGTATCTTGAGCACGGGATTCCGAGAATACTCGGGTCTTCCCACTTTGGAGTTGCGACTCCGCGGATCGTGGGCTTGTAATGGGTCAAGATGGAACACCCCTGCAGGGTTATGAACTTTCGAAAGCCGTGCCCGCGGTTATGTGGCAGATGGGAGCTTGTTAATATCCGGTTGTAGATAACTTGACACAATGTTTCTAATACACTACCAGCGTGTGTTCCGTGACTGTCAATTTCCGAATAGGGATTCGGGAGTTGAACACGGAGGGGTTATGTTTGTTGAGCTTAGCTAGGATCACTTCGTGATCACTTCTCGACCGAGGCTTCTCTTCTCGCTCTCTCTCACGTAAGCTAGTTGCTAGTTGCTGCTGTAGACACTTATTCTTTTCTTCAGCCTTATCCTCTCCCAAGGCTTAAATAGTCTTGTTACCCGGGAACGGGATTGCTGAGTCCTCTGTGGCTCACAGTTACTTCACCACACCAGATGCAGGTCCAGCTGTGAGCTATCCAGGTGATGGCACCGAGCTGGATTGGGAGTTCGACGAGGAGCGTAGTCGGTACTATGTACGTTATCCAGATGATCAGTAGTGGAGACTTCTACTAGTATTCGATCCGACCTGTGGATGTTATTTAAGTTTGGTATCTTGACATTTGGTTTTGCCCTTAGAGGGTTGTGATATTCTTAATGTATGATGTTTGAGACATGTATTGTATTTGTGTGACGTGGCGAGTGTAAGCCAACTATTTATGTTTACTTTTCCCCTCTTTTACATGAGATGTGCAAAGATTACCAAACTTGAGATCATTCTAGGATGGACTTATGCCTTTAAGTCGTGCCTCGACACGTAGGAGGTATAGTTCCATCCTGGGCATTACACGTCCTTTCTATACAAACAAGAATCACATGGGGGCTTCCGCGGGCAAGGAAGTTTCCCATGGCCTCTTGAACCGGCGGCGATATGAAGACCATCATAAGAGCACTGCTCTGGTTGCTTCGGCAATTTCCACATGATGATGAGGGACAGAAGAGGGTTTGATGCCTAGCACAACTCAAACATATGCCCTGACGAGAAATGCTCACACATTACTTGGGGGCTCCTGATGCAAGTTCATCAGCGAGTTGAAAACTCTTGTAGTGAACACGGCTTGGAAGCCCAGTGTATACACCTAAAACCCCGGATTAACCTGCCTGCATCAAGTAAATCACGCCGTCCAGGTAAACCTGGTATGACCCGTCGACCGTATCACAAGTCAATCCTTCGGGACCTGAACTTAGTCATGTTAAATTGACGATCATCAAGTGATTACACAAGCCAAAATCTTTATGAGATTTTGAACATTGGGTAGCTGTTGACATTGATGATTTGGTTAAAGATGCGAATCATCTTAACAGGCTTTGCTAAAATGGTTAATGACAGTAGCCCGGAAGCTCATAAAAAGCCTCAAATTTGGAGCCTGGCAGCTCGTAAAAAGCCTCGACTACATGGTCTTATTTGCCCAAAAAACTTTATTTTCCATTTTTTCTGTTTTCACAAATCTTTATCTTCAAGGTCATTGGTTTTTCAACCAAGTACATTGATACAAGACTGGATAACTACAAAGTTGTCACTACATATGTATCTACAGAGTTATAGTCTGGGTCATGAACACCAGCACTAGTTTACCGTTAAACCGGCGTTCATTGTAACCCGGATCAGCTTCATAAGCCAACAGAGAGCCAAGGGAGTCATCAACACTCACATCTTGGATTACTCGTGCCGGATTAAGGTGGGCAGATGCACTTAATCAAAGGTATGATATATGATTGTATCTCATACACAGTTCAAGTTATTAACTTAGATCATGTGTTTGGGCAGTATAACCCGTCCAGTGGTAAACCGCCAGGACATTCTTAGCATTGTTTATGCAGATACAGGTAAATATAAACTGTTGACACATTGCAAGCAGGAGATAATTTAGGAGTTGCCAGATAAAGTTATGCCATGCAAGATAGAGTGGAACAAAGACAGTATCTCAACTATTCTATTACAAGGCACTAGCAGGCCCAAAAGAATATCAGTTTTCTCGCAAAGTGTTCAAATACATATAACTAAACCGGCACCGGCTTAAGGCTCTGCTTCGGCTCACTGTGAAGACTGAGGGTCGGCTTGTTCCGGGTCTTCATCGACTTTTGGCAGCTGCTGGAAATCAGGAGTGCTCCAGCCAATCTTGGCAAGGGCGCGGAAATATACTTCATCGTTTATGAGTTCTGACGGTTCAATGTCAGGAGCGAAGGTATGCTTACGAACGGGTGGAATCGGATTTTCGATGTCATAAGACGGCCGCTCCACCCGTACATTCTCTAGATCGTAACCCAGATGATACCTTGTTAAGTCCGCCTCATTAGCAAGCTTACTGGCAAGAGGGCGCGTGTCTTTGGTCAAAGCGCGAAGATCTTCAACGGAGAAGGATGATCCGTCTTCTTTCATGCTGGGATAACCATTCATAGCCTCCGCCGGATCAAAATCGGGAACACATGCCTTCGCCTGGGTTAATGCCATGAGGGAACCAGCTCTTGCAGAAGATTTCTTCACTTCAACAATTTGGGTAGGCAAGATGGATAATTTCTCCAGAGTACCTTGGATGGTGGTCGGCGCCGGTTTATTGTGCGAAATCGCACTGATGGCCCTCTGAGCACCGGCATAGAGTTGCTCCACCAAGGTATACGTAGCTTTCAGCTTCCTCCATACATCATCCCCAAGATGAGTCACGCGCCTCCCTGTGTACAAGTGACGAGTTAAGCCGGAGCAGTATAAGATAGCAAGGATAAAGCGTATGAAAACAAGTACTTACCAAAGATGGCAGATGTCATATCATCTATATGCTGCCTTAACCCGGATAACTCTTTCATCACCGGGTTAAGAGCAGCCTCAGCGTCCTTGGCTCTTTTCTCTAAAGCAGCCTTCTGTACCTCCCAAGTGGACCGCTCCGCTTCAAAGTCTTTTTTGAGCTTCTCCATACTATCTAAAGCAAGGGAAAGCTCCTCCTTGGCTTTAGTCGAAGCAGTCTCTTGGAAGGCCAGATTATTCCGTAGCTCAGTTATCTCCGAAGCCCTCCGGTTCAAATCAGTCTGCAGAAGACAGAAAATATCAGATATTCATGAAGAACAGTTCAATCAAAAGTCTCAAGCACATAACGAGTTATGCACTCGACACTTGGGGGCTAATGTACAATTGAAGTGAAAGAAAGCAAGTTTTTCAAACAAGTCCCAAGCACATAAAAAGTTATGTCCTTGACACTTGGGGGCTAATGTAAGGTCATTCTCAAACATAGAAGAAGTCCCGATTCACCCGCAGTAGAGTAAGCCGGCCTTTGGGGGCTACACGTGCAAATCAAGCTATTCCAGTTAACCTACCAAAGTCCCGGTTCACCCTAAAGGCTAAACCGGCACTTGGGGGCTACAATGGCCTAATAGTGCAGTTACGAGATACTAGCAGAACTGAAAGGAAAAGGGAAAGAAGTTACCTCATATTTTTCCTTCATCAAGTTCACCAAACCGGCCTCATGGTCACGGCTGGTAAAGAGCCGGTTTAGATACCCAGAATGGAGCTCCTGGGCACTAAGCTGGGCATAACAAGACAAGTCAGTGCTCCACTTGCCTTTGTCTTTCTGAAGAACTTCCTCCTTGGCAGTATGTCGGGCCAAGATAACAGGTTCTGCAGGAGCAGTAAAACCTATCCCAGTAATCTCGACATCTTTTGTCGAGGCAGCAGTTGGCCTGGGGGGATCATCAGCGACAGCGGGATCGATGCGTACCGGACTAACAGGAGCCGGACTAGCCCGAGGAGGACTAACCCAGATAGGCTGGCCGGTTCAGCAGCATTCTCCATAGCATCACCCCCCGGAGCATCAAGATCTTCTTGATCCATAGGGGAAGGATCATTGAGCGGAACTTCTGCGTTCTCTTCCAGAGGATTGGCAGCTTCAAGATCCTCTGCCAGTTCAGAAGCGTTTCCAGCTACCGGTTTATTCAACTTTGCCTTCTTGCTAGGCTTGGGCATACTGAAAAGATTAAAGGAATAAGGAAAATCACAAGTCAAAAAGGAAAGATAAACCGCACATATTAAAATATGGTTTACCCAGGAACGGTCTTGAGCACCGGGACTTGGGTGGCAGTTGACTCGCCGGAAGAAGATAGAGGAGTTTCCTGATAGTTTGGATCAGACGGTTTAAGAGGTTTGCGAATAAGACCTGCTTTTGGATGAAGAATGGTTGGAGTAAGCAAAACGTCTGAGCGACGTCTCCGAGCCGGTGTGTGGGGTAATCCGGATGATTCAACCACGTGACCACTATGGCGTGTGGTCCGGCGAGCTTCATGCTGCTGCGTCTTCAAAAGAAAATTGGGATCCAATTGAGCATAAGGGTGAGAAAATGGATACTTCCGGGCTACCCGGCGAATTTTGGGTGGCAACAGTTCCGAATCAGAGGAGGAGAGATTACCTCGACTTCATCTGCTTTACTCCCTTCCGCCGGATCCTGGGAAAGGACATTGTTACTATAAATACAAACAAAGGAAAATTAAGAGATCTAAGAGCCAAGCAGTACCTCAGAAGCCGGATCATCTTCTTCGGCATTTGAACCGGAAGCAGCGGTAGGTCTTTTCTTGTGTTTCTTTACGGCCAAGCTCTTCTTGCGAGTTGGCTTTGCCGGTTTGTCCTGGGCCTTCTTCTTCCAGAAGGGGTCATTGGCCTGTGTGAAGGAGTAAAAACATGTTGAAGACAAGCAATACAGACAGATTAAGGCAAAGAGAAAGGGACAGAAGAGTCTTACCAACGGCGGTTTGTTGTTCACACAGAAGGGTGCTAAACCGGTCCGGCTGCACTCCTCCAGAGGGATATTCAACATCTTTTTAGCAGACTCAGTAACTTCATTGTCGGGAAGCACTATGTCTGTGTGACGCTGAGGGTCCTTCGGATTACCAGTATACTCGCACATTAAGCTCGAGCGCCGGCTTAACGGGAGAACGCTCCAAGAGAGCCAACAGTGGACAAAGTCAACCCCGGTTAAACCGTTGGCAACAAAGGCCCTGAGTTTCGAGAGTTGGGGGGCATACCGAGCCCGGTCTTGGGCACTCAGACGCTGCGGGAAGGGGTGATCCGTGGTCACACGATAAGGGCGATAACCCGGCAGTGGATTCTCCCCCTATGGGGAAGTATCGAGGCAGTAGAACCAAGTCTGATTCCATTCTTTAGGATGGCTATGAAGAGTGGCGTGAGGAAAGCTGACATGTTTTCTCTTCTGGATGCTCATGCCGCCAAGTTCAGTATTGGGCCCGTCATGGAATTCAGTCCGGCGATTCAGATGGAAGAAGTCCTGGAATAACTCCATAGATGGCTCCTCTTGCAGATAGGCTTCTGAGAAGACTTGGAAATTGCAGATGTTTGATATGGAATTGAGACCTATGTCTTGTGGATGGAGTTGAAAATCGGCTAAAACATCGCGGAAAAACTTTGAACCGGGAGGGCTAAAGCCCCGGGCCAGGTGATCAAAAAAGACAATGTTCTCTCCCTCCTTAGGCTGAGGAGGACACTCTTTCCCAGGGGCCCGCCAGTGCAGAACCTCTTTTGAACCTAGAACGCCAATTGAGGCTGCCTTTTCTAAATCGTCCTCGGTAATCCGGGACGGGACCCAGTTGCAGGCAACAAACTGCTTCGCCGTGGAAGTCATCTTTTTGAAAGGGGGAATGCTGAAAAATACAATACAAGACCCGGTTTATGACCTGTGCAAACAATAAACCGGCACGTTCTATGAAGGCACTGATCTAATTGACGGTTTAAAGCAGGGGACTAATGGTACCTACTAGTCCGGAATACTATTTGAATGTAACAACTACCGGATTATGGAGTTGAAAGGAGCAAGTTAAACCGCCAATTACAGGCAGGTAAGGTGCAGATTAAAATCTAAACCGTCAGCACAGGCGTATAAGGCGCAGTTTAAAATTGAACTGGTGACATAAGCAGATAAGTTACAGATCTAAAGTGTGAGAAACAACTTTCACATGAGCAGTGGTAAAATATGGATCTACAGCGCAGGGAAAAATCAAGATAATTCAAGTCATATTCGTTGAAGGCAGCAAAGATTTTTACAGATCCAGTTTAACTAGCAGTATTGGGGGAACTAAGATTGTAAAGATGGAGCGGAGTCACGCATACAAGAGTTGACCTAAAAAGATTTTACATCTATGGCTAAGAACCACCTATGGTGATGAACAGCGAGGAGCGGAGGTTCATCTGCGAGCTCCCGAGAAACCCTAGAACTAAGATCTATGGGGAAGAAGAAGTAATGTACCTGAGGAAGCGGAAGGACGGCGACGAGTCTCTGGACACACTCAGGTTGATGCAGCGGCCGGTCTTGGTGAAGACGACGAGCTCGAAGGACGGCGGCGGAGCCTGAGCGCTGGAGGACAGAGGAAGACGAAGCAGAGGGGATAAAGAGATGGCCCTCGGCCCTATTTAGAGGCCGAGGAGATAAAACGGCAGGCGCGGGAATCGAGGAGACCAAAAATCCGATATGGGTTGAGCTATCGCCTCGATCTTAGGAGCTTTAATAAGTAAAGGTAAAAAACAGGTACATGCATTGAATGCGTGGATGATGTCACGACGGTTTAAAGCGACACAGAGGGATGACGTCATGCCGGTTTACCAAGCATACTGGAGCTGCGGAAACGAAAGGCTGTACAAGACTTTGGAGATTGACATGACCAGGTTCAAATCAATCTGGGGCCTAATGTCAGGGATATTACTACCAGGTATAAACCGGCCAGGAGGGTCCGGTTTAAGTTATCAAAGATTATATTATCAAAGAGGCCAGCAAAGTATGAAGTAAAAGATTGTAGCCCAGGAGGCTTAGATCCCATATGTTAGGGCCCATGATTTGTAAACCGTCATACTGTGTAACTTGGGATGTAAGATAGAAAGAGCAGAGGCCGAGGCGGACACGATTATGACCAAGCCTCGGGACTCTGTAAACCGGACCGGGCGTCACCTCTTATATAAGGGACGACCCGGCGACGGTTCAGGACAAGAAACAACAGCTGGAGACACAGGCAAAGCGGATTCGCTCCCTGGTCATCGAACCCCAAGCAATACCACATCAAACTAGACGTAGGCTTTTACCTTCATCGAAGGGGCTGAACTAGTATAAAAACCCATGTGTCCTTTGTCTGCTTTAACCCCTTTAAGCTAACCCGAGCGATGGCCTCACGACTAAGTCCTTTTTCTAGGACATCTGCCGTGCTAAAACCACGACAGCTACCCCTAGCGGTAGTACCGTGAGGTCAAGCGGTACTACCGCTCCGACGGTTCTTCTGGCCTTTTTGCCTCCTCGCTGTTGTTTTTCAAAGGGGTACTACCGCCCTAGCGGTAGTACCGCTCCTTGGAGTGGTAGTACCGCTCTGTGCGGGCTGTGAGCATAATGGTTAGATTTTTCCCCACCTATAAAAGGGGGTCTTCTTCCCCAATGAACCTCATCCTTTGAGCTCGTGTTCTTCCCCCATTGTTGACCTTCTTCGAGCTTGCTATCTTTCAATCCATCCATGGATTCTTGCTAGTTTTGGAAGGGAAAGAGAGAGGAGATCTAGATCCACACTTCCACCAATCACTTTCTCCTCTTTGTGAGGGGAACCCTTTGGATCTAGTTCTTGGAGTTCTTGGTATTCTCCTTCTTGTTATTCCTCTCTTTTCCCTCCCTAGCATTAGTTGCTTTGGTGGGATTTGAGAGAGAAGGACTTGGGCACTCTGTGTGCCCTTGCCATTGCATTTGGTGCATCGGTTTGAGTTCTCCACGGTGATACGTGGAAGTGAAGTTTGAGAAGCTTATTACTCTTGGGTGTTTGGGCACCCTAGAGCTTGTTCCTCTTGGGTGCCTTGGCGCCCTAGACGGTTGGTGTTGTTCGGAGCTCGATCATTGTGGTGTAAAGCTCCGGGCAAGCGTCGGGGTCTCCAATTAGGTTGTGGAGATTGCCCCGAGCAATTTGACGGCTACCGGTGACCGCCCCCAAAGGTTGCCAAAGTGTACGGGTTCGGTGACCGCCCCCAAGGGTTGCCATTTGTACGGGTTCGATGACCGCCCTCAAGGGTCCCTTAGTGGAATCACGGCATCTTGCATTGTGCGAGGGCGTGAGGAGATTACGGTGGCCCTAGTGGCTTCTTGGGGAGCATTGTGCCTCCACACCGCTCCAAATGGATATTAGCATCCGCAAGGGTGTGAACTTCGGGATACATCTTCGTCTCCGCGTGCCTCGGTTATCTCTTACCCGAGCCCTTTACTTATGCACTATACTTTGTGATAGCCGTATTGTTTCTTGTCATATATCTTGCTATCACCTACTTGTTTATCTTGCTTAGCATAAGTTGTTGGTGCACATAGGTGAGCCTAGTTATTGTAGGTTTTGTGCTTGACAAATTAACCGCTAGGTTTATTCCCCATTTGTTCAAGCCTAAACCGTAATTATTTTAAAAGCGTGTATTCACCCCTCCCCCTCTAGGCGACATCCACGATCCTTCAATTGGTATCAGACCCTCGTCTCTCTTTATAGGGCTTAACCGCCTAGAGAGTAAGGATGTCGACTAGGGGTTTAGGTTTCTCTTACACTCTTAGTTTCGATGGCACAAATTTTGATGTTTGGGTAATTCACATGCTTAATCACTTTAGGGTCATGGACCCAAATTTAGAGCGAATTGTAGATATGGGTTTTCTCCTCCAAAGGATCCACAAAGATTATCTTTAGAGGATGAGAAAAACTCTTATCTCAATGCTCAAGATTGTAATGTGCTTTTCGATGCTTTGAGCAATGTAGTTATATTTCAACTCATGCCGTTCCGGGATGCTCATGAGTTGTGGTCAAAGCTTCAAGATAAATATGGTGTGTCCAAGAATTGTGGGAATGATTGTTCTCCCTCCGCCTCCGACCGTGTTGTCTTCTCAACTTCTTATACATCACCAACATGTGGTTTGCCACAAAGGTAATGATATGGTGAGTAGTGTTGGTCATTGCAATGATGATAGTATGCATATTATGGATGATCCTTCATCACAATCTTATTGCAATGCATATTCTTTCGACTTTAACACTTCGAGCACCCTACATGTTTCACATGCTTGTGTTGATAGTCCTTGCATATCATGTAGAAATTGCTTGACTAAAACTCATGATGATATGCTTGCTATATCTTGTTGCCATGATAAAAATGCATCTATTTCCTTGAATTGTTATGCTAACAATGTAGAGGAAACCCAACACCCCACGGAACAAGATGTAGTCTTGAATGGTGCTTCAAGGGATCCTACATCATCATCTATTGCGTTTTGCCTTATGGCTAAGGCTTCAAAGGTATCTCCCACTTTGAATCCCTATATATCTTGTGATGATAGTGATGATGACAATGATGATGATGTTGATAATGATGAAGAGAATGATAATGTTGCCTCCTTAAAAATTAAGGGGGAAATGATTTTTAAAGCTCTTCATAAGAATAAAATGGCTTATTCCAACTTCATGGAAATCATGTCTATTGCCATTGAGGGCAAGAAATATATAGAGGAGTTGGAATCTCATCTAGAGGAGCATGAGGTCACCATTGAGAAAATGGAAAGTCATGAGCGTGATTACGCTAATGAGATGGCCGACCTCTCGCAAGCTCTTGAACCTGAACAAACCACCAAGGAATCTCTTGAGGAGACTTTTGCTCTAGAACTATCTAGAATAAAGGAATCCCGTGATAGAGCTCTCGAGGTGGCTAATGATTTTGAAACTAAAAATGAGAAGCTTGAAGTTGCTCATGCTAAACTCCTTGAGGATTTTGAGCACCTCGAAAATGGCTAAAGGGTCATTAAGAGTGAACTCATCAAACTCACCGAGTCTCATGCTCATCTTAAAGCTTCATATTCTAAAGAGCTTGCCAAGTTGCCTTCTCCTCTTGCTATTATTGATGATGCTTGTGCTACTAACTCTATTTCTAGTGAAGCATCCATTTTGAAGGAGAATGTTGAGCTAAGGGCTCAACTTGAGTTGCTATCTGGCAATTATGGAAAATTGGAAGAAAGTCATGTAAAGCTCACAAGCTCTCATGATGATCTTCTAGTATTCCATAATGTGCTAAAGATAGCTCATGAGGCTATGAGTATCAAGGTAACATCTAGTGAGCCTCATGTGGATACTAGCACTACTTCAAGTCAAAATGCTATCTCGCCATTTGCTAGTCCTCGTAATTCATCTACTCACAATGTTAGTACATCTTGTGATGAATTGATCTCCTTGCCTTGTTGCTCTAACAATGAAGCTTATACTTCCTCTAGTACTTTTGTTGATACTAACCATGTAGAGGAAATCAAAGAGCTCAAGGCCCAAGTCACTTCTTTGAAGAAAGACTTGGAAAAGTGTCATGAAGGGAAGTCCACACTCAACATTATCTTGAGTGTGCAAAAATCCCCCAATGACAAAGGTGGAATTGAATTCAACTCCAACAAGAAGAAAAGGTCCAAGATCATTAACAAGAATGAGGGCCAAGAACAACTCAAGAATTCGGCCAAGATTATTTGCTTCAAGTGCAAAATTGAAGGGCATCATGTTAGATCTTGCCCATTGAAGAAGAAGGCCATTAGTGACAAGCAACAAGGGAAGAGGCCACCAGTTCAATCTCGTGCTCAGCCACAAGTTGGAGAAAGGCCGCTTCCCAAGAAGACTCATGGTAATGATTCTCATTGTGAGGAATCAAATGAGAAGAAAGTGAAGAGTAGATGTTGCTACTTATGCCGTGAGAAGGGTCACCTTGCTTCTTCATGCACTAGTGGTAACTTATCCAACCCAATTATTATTGATGATGTCTATTCTCTTGGGAAGGATAAGGTTGGCAATGTGTTTGCCAAGTTTCTTGGGACTCAAAGTGGTGTCAAGAAAAGAACCATTTGGGTAGCCAAGCCTATTGTGACTAACCTCTTAGGACCCAACTTGGTTGGGGACCAACTAGCTCAAACTTGATCAATAGGTGTTTTGGAGGGCATTGGAGACTTGGCTACATTATGAAGAATTAAGGGGTCTTCATCATTCATATTGTCTCAAGCCAAGTCATTCGGATTATCAAGTTTCTATCTTATATCCAATGTTCCTCCTTGCGGTAACTCGTGCTTAAATTGTTTACATTGAAAGTTACTTGCCCCTTTGCATGTTTTTGTTTTGTTCCTTGCATGTGTTTGCATATGCTATGCGTCCAATTTGCGTATCTTGAGAAATCAAGTATGTGTATATTGGTTTGCACATCATGTATGTGTGTGTCGTGCATTGAGCCTTTGTGCTTCTTGCTTTTATCTTAGTTGGCTCTTGTGAGAGATTAATGGAACATCCCATTTGGGGGGAGTGATGTGCTTTGTGCACCTCACAATCCTATAAATGTGTGTACATGAGGAATACCGTCTAGTATTGATATTACAAGATTATCTAGTCTCTATGTGGTATGTCTTCTCATGAGAAAGTCAAATTCTAAATGTTCCATTAATTATCTCTTGTTGGTTAGCTTTTGCATCTTGGTAAGTTTTTCATTGGTATCACATTATGGGGGAGTAATATTCTATGTGCATATTACAAGCCTAGAAAATGTGTAAATTTGAGATATTGTCACCTAGAGTTGATAGTATAAATTATGTTGTTCCTAGGTGGCATGTTAGCTCTACAAGTTGCATTTTGCTTGTGTTTGGTGTGAAGATGATGTTGGATGTCGGTGTACAAAAAGAGGGGTACACTTTTTGTACCCCTATGACTGTGCACGGGCAGTGTGAGCCACGGGCACCACCACACCAAGCATGGCACAGGAGGTGAGCCAGGGTAAGACCGAAACTCGATGGAACTGGAGCAACACCAAGAACAAGACCACAAAGAGCAGAGGGACGAAGCGGCTTCCCCCGGTGAGGTCCTTGCCGGGAGCCAGTTTCAGCAACCCCGGCAAGATCCTTGCCCGGGACGGCTCTAGCAGCCCCGGCAAGACCCTTGTCGTGGCAGATCTCCCCGCGCCTACGGAGCGGATCACCCTTGAGTCCACTGCCCCCATAGGGCAAGGATTCGGGAGATATCCCCGTAGTGACATGCAGATCTTTGTGAAGACATTCAAGATCAGATACACACTAAGAAGACGACGACCTTTGGCGGGATCCCAGCCAAGGAGGACCACAAGACCCCCGGCAAGCACCTTGGCCGGGATGACAGCAGGCGCCGTGGCAAGACCCTTGCCGGGGCCCCGGCAAGGCCCTTTCCGAGGACATCCGTAGGGCCACCATCAGGCCAACGCCAACTAAGCTTCCACCGCCCCATGTGGCTGCCGACCGAACCAGCTGGGCAGGCACCTGCGTGGCAACATGCGGATCTTCGTGGAAGACCCACCATTGCGCCACCTCAGCTGCCTGCCTGCCTACATGGCGTCTCAGTCATCGCTGGCCAGGGTGCGTGTCAACACAAGAAGGAGCGGCGACGGACAAGATGGATGTCTCCCTCGTCCCTGATAAAGCGAGGACACCTAAGCTAGGCGCATTAAATGCGCCTTGTCATGTAATGCGAGGAATAACCTCGCATCACTGTACCCTTTCCACCTCCTGTGTGCCACTATGGCAACCCCTTTTCCCTATAAAAGGAGGCCTGAGGCGACCAGGAGAAGGATTCGGCTTTTTAGAACTCCTCACGACTCGGCTTTTGGAGCTCCTCGCGCCCCATAGCTAGCTGAAGAACACAAACACATAATCCACCAAAGCAGGAGTAGGGTTTTACGCATCTTTGCGGCCCAAACCTGGGTAAAGGAACCGTGTGCTAACTATTGGATCCGCTCTTCTCTCAACCCCGCGCCCCGCAACCGTAGTAGGGATTCTTGTGATCCCATAGGTGTCGATCCAATACACCGACATCTTTGGCGCGCCAGGTAGGGGGCAGTTGTGAGAACCGGCGCTAGCAGTTGGCCCAACGCTTTTTCGTCTTCGTGGCCCTTTGAGAAGGAAGGAGGCCGGAAGATCTGCACTCGAGCGACTACAAATAGAAGCTAAGTTATATTGAACCCTGGATATTTCCATCCTATTATTTAAGGCTATTATCCTCGGAGTTGTCATTCTTTGTACAAGAAACCTGCACGCAAATGGGGCCCTTCCCGATCGGCAAGGCCTTTGCTCCGTTTCGAGTCCGTTTAACCGTTCAAACGGCTGCGTTGGAAACGGTAGGGTAGCCTTCCGCAATTGGCAAGGCTCTCGACTCTGACTCGAGTCAAACTCGACAGTTCAAGCGGCTGTGTTAAGGGCGGCAAGGTGGCTCACCCGGCAGCACGCTCGCCCGGCAGGCCAATGGGGACCCGTCCCCAAGACGCCGCCCTGGGTTTTTCGCGCCGACAAGCCTACCCAGCTAGCGTAGGGTGGACGTACAAAGAAACAACAAACATGAAAATAGCATGCATAATCCCAGAAATATTTCAAAGTTATATTACATCATGGCATCGCTGCGGTCCTAACTAAAGATAAAATTTGTCTTGGTCATGAACCCGCAGCGGCAAAGAAGAACGGGATGCCTAATCCCGACGTTGGCCCTCCACCCTCTTGATTTCGTCGATGCAGCTGATGATGGGCTTGATGCACTCCTTGAGCACCGTGAGGTCAGTACCCTCCGGCAAGCTGTCCATCGCGGCTTCGAAGTCGAGGGCGGGGTTCCAGAACGCCATCTTGGTGAGGACCTTGGTCATGACCCCCCGACAAAGCCGCCGGGCCTCCCCGGCGAGCGTGGCCGTTCTGTTGGAGTGAAGATCAGCCAAGGCACCGAGGACGCCCTCGAAGAACGGGGTCAGCTTGGCGTTGACGGACCTGCTCCACTCAGGGTCATACCTCACGTTCGGCATCCCCATGAGGGCCAACTAAGAAGTGACCCTGGCGGCGACGTCCTCCAGCCGGCTGATCCACCTGTTCTCGCTCGCCACGTATTCCTGGTGGGAGGCGGCCTCGTCTGCCCGCAGCTGCTTCTCCTCCTCCAGGCTCCTGGTCAAGGTCTCTTCCCGAGCCGAGCTCTCCGACAACATCTTCTCGAGATTCTCCAGCTTCAGCTTGAGATCTCTGATGGAGTTTTGTGCCTCGGAGAGCTCCCCAGCCCTGCTGATGACCGCTCCCTGCACCTCTGTCAAGGCACAGTTGAGCCTGTCCTTTTCATTGGACAGCTTGAGGGCCTGCTCCTTCAGCTCGTCTCGCTCCACCTCCAGCTCTTGCACCTTGCCGGCGTGGACCAGAGTCTGGGCATCGAGTGCCTCTTTGTGCCTCTACCCCAGCTTGCGAGTCCGCCGCTCGACAAGGACCTCGAGCTCCTCATCCTTGTCGCGGAGCGTTGCGGCAAGCTTCGCCTCGCGCGCGGAGAGGTCTTCTTCCTGGGAATCGAGGGCGGCTTGATGCTGGTTCTGGGCGGCCTCGGCCGTGACAGCCAAGTTCGATGCCTCTTCCTGGGCCTTCTCGACGTCAGACATCTTCATGATGAGCTCTGCGTCGCGCTTGGCCAATTCTTCCTGGAAGGCCCTCTGCTCCTCGCGGGACTGGTGAAACCAAGTTTGCGCCTCAGCAACGCGCGCCTGGAAGTCCACCTCCGCCTCGTCCACCGTTGCCATCCTGGAATTAACCTTGTCCAGACGGGCACGGTAGAGTGCTTGGAGCTTCCGGAAATTGGCCCCCATGGCGCGGAAGAGCTGCCCTTCTGGAGAGCCATCGCCACCGACGCCCGGTTGATCAACAACATCGAGCCCGGTGGCGGCGAGCACCTCGCCATCGAAGACTTCCCCTCCGGCGGGCGCTCGGGAGCTTGACGCCCCTGCGAGATGGACGAAGAGGTCGTCGCCCACCTTCAGATACCTGCCGGGGCCCGAGGTTGTGGAGGAAGAAGGTTGATCATCAATCGCCTCTTCCTCGGTTGTGGCCTTGCCGGCCTCCCCGGCAGGCCCACCGCCGGCACCCTCGGCGGCGCCCTTGGCGGCATCCTCGGCGGCCTTATCCGCGGCGGCCCCGGCAGCGTCCTTGGCAGCCTCCTCGGTGGCAATCCTGTCGGCCTCCATCGCGGCCTCCTCAGCACCTTCCCCGATGACGGCATCCACGTCCTCCATATCTGTTGAGGGAGGACCTGGGCAGTGATGGGGATGATGAATCCAAGAAAAGGAATAAGGGAAAAGCTGAGACAGATGACAGACGACTCACCAGTGCCGGGCTGTGAAGCAGAAGTCCCCTTCCCGCCGGCGTCTGGCGTCGTGGCAGTGCCACGAGCGCCCAAGTTCCCCTCTTCCTCCATGCGTGTGGGCTCCATGCTTGGTGCCCTTGCCGGGGACGCCCCTCGCGGTGGCGTAGTCGATGGGGGTGGTGTGTTGGGGGTGGCCCCCTGCGGCTCCTCCTGCTGCTACTCCCGTCCTACAAAACCGACAAGGTCAGCACCATAGCATCAAGCACCTACTACATGTCGAGCAAGAAGAGGATGATGAACTTGCACTGGGGACTGTGCCGGGGGCTGCCATCCAGGCTGCTCAACACCACGAGTGGTGTCTCTGAAGCCCCAGCCGGGGGCTGGCTGCTCGCCGAGGCCTTCGCCCTCTTTATCCTCTGGGAACGTCTCTGCATCCCTGAAGAAGCAAAACAGATCAAGATGAGTGGCATGGTTCAGGAGAATGGAAATGGCGCGAAGGAATGAAGTACTTACTCGTCGTCCATCTCCTCCTCCTCCACCGCTTTCCTTTTCCTCTTCGGGCTGAGAGGCCCAAGATCAAAAGGGAACTCCGCGTCGGCATCCGAGTCAACGTCTGTCGGGGGAGGCGAAGAAGGCGGAGTTTGTGCGCGCCTAGACGGAGAAAGGGCTGCCGCCTTCTTCTTCTCGGTGGCCTTCGTCAGCCTCCTCGCCGCCGTGGCCCTCGTGTGGCGCCCGGACCCCTCCAGGGCCAATTCAGGCTGCGCAGCCTTGCCGGGCCGGACCGGTTCGCCGGAACAGCCCGCCGTAGGACTCGCCCTCTTCCCCTGGCTGGCGCCGAGCCGGCCGCCACGTCCTCCTCCAACGACGACTCATCGGCCGCGTCTTCGACCAGCGGAGCTCGGGTGCCGACGCTGCTAACCTCTTCGGCGGTGGCCGCCCACTGGGCGAGCTCCTCCTCCTCCGTAGCCGTGGCATCCTTGTCCTCCACACCCCCGGCGCTACCGGCCTCCATGACGAGCTGCGCCTCCCTCGCCCTAGCGGCGATGTAGTCCAGCTCTTCCTGGGTGGTGTCCCTGACAAGCCACCGCTCGGCGTCAGGCTTGACGCACACTTCAACCAGAGAGTCGAAGAATTGATGCACGTCCTCGTCCGCCGGCTCCTTCCAGCTCGGGACAGGGTTGTGCGCGTTGCAGTCCGGCATCATGGCGATGATCTCAAACTAGCGTGAGTTGTTGCATAGCGGGACCACCCCCGCTGGCAGCTTGAAGAGCTGCCCCTTGATGGCCTTGTCGGCCTTTGCGGCAGCCCTCGCGGCCTTGCCGGTCCGTTCGACCTCGCCGTCGCGACCCACATCAAGCTGGAAGAGCCGCTGGTAGAAATGGGCGTGTCCCATCACTGTGAGGTTGTGGTCGAGGCCAGGGCGGAGCCGCATGATGTCAGCCGGGTTCCTAAAAAGCCAGGCTGGGCTCCCCTTGTTGTGCAACGGGGCGATCCGACGGCGAATGAAGTCTGCCCCGATCATCTCAAGGGTGAGCCCGGCCTGGGTGAGCGGGTGGATCCTGGTGGTGGCGACGGTGAGCCTCCCGTCGGCGTCGTCGACGTGGCTCCAGTCACTGCCGCGGACCGGCGGCACCCGGCGGACCTTGCAGAATCTTGGCGGTTCTTCTTCTTCAATCCAGCACCACCGGCCACACCATTCATCCCACCTTTTCTTCATGGCGCCGTCCGGGTACGCTTCCTTGGATCTTGGAATCCAGGTGATGCACCCAGAGACGGCACCTCCCGGCTGGATCCGAGGGGTGAAATAGTGGTGGAAGAGCGTCGTGTTGGGCTGCACCCCGACGAAGCCCTCGCAAAGGTGCGCGAAGAAAGCCATGCACGGCACCGCATTCGGAGTGAAATCCAAGAGGCGGAAGCCGAAGGTGTGCATGACATCACAGAAGAAATCGGAGAAGGGGGACACAACCCGCAAGAAAAGTAGTTGACGAAGAAGGGGTACCAATTTGGGCCAGGTTCGGCGCAAGCAGCCGGAATGACGCGCGTCGCCGGATGACCCAAATTCTCCCCCCCCCCCCCCCCCCCCCCCCCCCCGTCTCCACCCCTCAAAGGGGCTTGAAGGCGGCCCGGAGCTCGTGGACGTCGACCGTCGATGGGATGAAGAAAGCAGCCTTCGTACGGTCCCCTGATAGCACGCCGTCCGGCGGCTCCACAGACCCGGCGCCCTTGGCCACCCCCTTGCCCTTGGCGGGTTTGGACGCCATGGCGGCTGAGTTGGAGGGCTGAGGAAAAGGTATGGCGGAGCAACGGCGGCAGGCGACGGCGGAGGCTTCGGAAGGAAGGAAGAGAGGGAACATCGGCTCTGAGATTGGAAGAGGCGCGAGGAAAATGGAGGAAGTGAGCAGCGCGCCCGTGGTTATTCCTTCTTATAGGGAGGAAATGCGGGCTGCCTCCTTTTGCATTTACTGCGACGTGACGCATGCCTGCGGAAACCGCCCCGCGCATGCCGCCCACGTCACGCACGCCCCTCCACCCCACGCCATGCGCGCGGGTCGTGGGAGGCACAGCGCGCGGAAAATCTAACCACGGTGAAAACCGTCCCGCCTGCCCGCGCACCGTTCTGGGCCTAGCCCAACAACGCGTCGCGCTTATGTGTGGCCCAGGCCCAGGGGCTCCTGTCGGTGTACAAAAAGAGGGGTACACTTTTTGTACCCCTATGACTGTGCACGGGTAGTCTGAGCCACGGGCACCACCACACCAAGCATGGCAGGGGAGGTGAGCCAGTGTAAGACCGAAGCTCGATGGAACTGGAGCAACACCAAGAACAAGACCACAAAGAGCAGAGGAACGAAGCGGCTTCTCCCGGCGAGATCCTTGCCGGGAGCCAGTTTCAGCAACCCCGACAAGATCCTTGCTGGGGCCGGCTCTAGCAGCCCTGGCAAGACCCTTGCCGCGGCAGCTCGCCCCGCGCCTACGGAGCGGATCACCCTTGAGTCCACTGCCCCCATAGGGAGATATCCCCGTAGTGACATGCAGATCTTTGTGAAGACATTCAAGATCAGATACACACTAAGAAGACGATGACCCTTGGCGGGATCCCATCCAAGGAGGACCATAAGACCCCCGGCAAGCACCTTGCCGGGGATGACAGCAGGCGCCGCGGTAAGACCCTTGCCGGGGCCCCGACAAGGCCCTTGCCGAGGACATCCGCAGGGCCACCATCAGGCCAACGCCAACTAAGCTTTCACCGCCCCATGCGGCTGCCGACCCAACCAGCTGGGCAGGCACCTGCGTGGCAACATGCGGATCTTCGTGGAAGACCCACCATTGCGCCACCTCAGCTGCCTGCCTGCCTACATGGCGTCTCAGGCATCGCTAGCCAGGGCGCGTGTCAACACAAGAAGGAGCGGCGACGGACAAGATGGATGTCTCCCTCGTCCCCGATAAAGCGAGGACACCTAAGCTAGGCGCATTAAATGCGCCTTGTCATGTAATGCGAGGGATAACCTCGCATCACTGTACCCTTTCCACCTCCTGTGTGCCACTGTGGCAACCCCTTTTCCCTATAAAAGGAGGCCCGAGGCAACCAGGAGAAGGATTCGGCATTTTAGAACTCCTCACGACTCGGCTTTTGGAGCTCCTCACGCCCCATAGCTAGCTGAAGAACACAAACACATAATCCACCAAAGCAGGAGTAGGGTTTTACGCATCTTTGCGGCCCGAACTGGGTAAAGGAACCGTGTGCTAACTGTTGGATCCGCTCTTCTCTCAACTCCGTGCCCCGCAACTGTAGTAGGGATTCTTGTGATCCCATAGGTGTCGATCCAATACACCGACATTGGATATCATTGCTATCTATCATCGGGAATTATTTCAAAATACCTCTTGTCTTTGACAATTGGTAATCATTTATGTGGTGGAAATTATTGATCATCGTTACATTGTCTTTTGGTTTTATTTGTCTTATCTCTTGCCAAGTTTGTGTCAACTCCCATTTCCTTCCATGCCACTTGTGGATCTCATGTTTTATTGTTTTTGTCGAGTGTTTTCTAGATATAGTGAAAGTGGTGATCCCACCTTGTGCATTTTGTACTCGATTGCAAATTCTCTTTAAATGCACAATTCGTGGGGGAGCTATCCTATTTTTGATAGAACACTCATCTTGTGATCCATATCAAGTGTGTGTTGATGGAAGGCAAGCCGTTTCTTTTTGGTCCTTGTGCCATCATGAAACTCTGTAGATGGGTTGGTTCGTTTGGAACCATCCTCTCTTTTGGGAGTTCGATATCTTTCCTTTTGCGTGTGTCAATGGATATCTCATTCCTTGATGTATCTTCTAATAAATATCTTCCAAGTGATGATTTCTCCATTTGGTATCCTATTTTCACTTGGTATTTCTTTTTCATTTTGTTTCGTTTCTTGAAAGTCTTGAGCATGCATATTTACTTCATGTATTTTCTTTGGCATGCTTTCTTTCTTTAACCCAATATATAAGGGAAACTCCACCTAGTCTCAATTTGTATGAGATGTGCATGAAATTCATTTTCATATATAAATGCACATATGTTTGTGGAGTTTTTCCTATGTATTGGTGTTTCTAACTCTTTGGTCCCAATGAGTTTGGGTACCATTTTGTTTGTGTTGGTGTTCTAGGAACAATTGGAGATGCATTGGATGCTCGGCTCATTCAAAAGGAAGGTGGTGTCACCATGTGCTTATTGGAGTCAAGCTAGGATGATCAATGAACTACTATCTACCTTCAATTGGTATCTACTACATCCTTCCAATGGTATCTCGGTAACAAGTATCACCATCTACTTCATGCACACATTTCTTGCACCAACCTTGTGTAGGTTGTATCATGGCATGTTAGTCATTCCTTCTTATGATACTTGTTTCCTTTCTCAAAGCATCCCAACAATGATCTCTTGTTGCTAGTTGTGATGTCTTTGATGCTCGTGTGGTTGGAACTCATTTATATTCAATAAGAACATATCTAGCCATGTGCTATGCCTTCAAGCAAATATCTTATTGGTATATTTATGACTTCCTTGGGGATATCTTATTCATTTCTTTTTGCAACAATTTCGTGTGTACATCCTTCTTTTTGGATTGATATCATCATGATCTTCATCTACCTAGAATCTTATACACTTGAGAGAAGTTGCATATCTATTTGATATCCCCTTCTTTCACGTCCACCTTTTCGTTCCTGCTTTATTTCTTTGGTGGCTCCGTGAAGGTGTGTGTCTCGAGTGCGGATCTTATATCGTTGCATCTTGATGCACTCTTTTGTGGTGAAGATCATTTTTTTTCTCTTGCTTGTCTTGACGAGGCTTTTGCCATTTCTATTGGTATCCCTCCTCATGACAAAGCTATCCTTTTTATATCTTCACCACAGGTTGTCACAAGCATAGGTTATTTATATGATTAGTAGTGATCTTGTGAACCCATTTTCTGTTGTGTGTGGGAATGATAGGCCTTGCACTGTGTATCTCATTCTTTCAAGAGTATATTGATGCTTAATGTTCATCCATACATCAATCTTCTCAAGTGCTTTGCCATGACTCACACACATCATTTTGGTTGAGCCTACTCTTAAGTTGACTCTTTTATATATTGCTCAACCAGTTGTTTGTTGCAAGTGCTAGGCTTTGTTTCCTTCATGCTCACTTGCACTTGGTGTGAGTGTCTATTGATCTTGGGGGAGTGATGATCCTATTTTGTGCACTTGGTATCCTAATGAAAATATTCTAAGGAGTGCATAAATTATGGGGAGCTTCATTAGTGTCTTTAGAACACTCCATTGCTATGTCGTGAGGTTCTATTGATCTTGGGGGAGCGACGATCCTATTTTGTGCTTGTTGTATCCAAATACAAAACTAAATTGTGCACAAATTATGGGGAGCTTCTCTAGTTTCTCTAGAACACTCCTTTGCTCTTATCATAATATCTTTTATTCATTTGGCATGTAGGATCATTGGTCTAGTTGGGTCAATTAGTATCTTTTGATAGCTTGATTCAGTTGGTATCCTTTGATTGCTTGATTGCATGTTTTTCTCGCTTTGTTATGCCTTTGTGGCATATCATTCTTTTGCAATCTTTGGGCCTCAATATAGTTTGTCTTCCTCCAAGTATTTACAGTTGGATATATGTATTGCATTCCACTCTCTATTTTGAGGAATACACAATTTATGGAGGAACACAATTTATATTGGCCTTCTAAGCTATTCGCCCATTTTGGCAATCGATGCCAATGGGGGAGAAGTTTCAGAGAGTTTAGTTTTGTGAGGAAGTTTAGAGAGTTGTCTATTCTCTCTTCTTGCTTTGGTTTTGTTCCTAAGCTTTTGCATCTCATGCGCATACATTATTGTTGCATGGTATGATGATGCATAATTCCTTATATAAACTCTCTTGAAAGTGATTGTCATCAATTACCAAAATGGGGGAGATTGAAAGAACATGCGGTGCCCCCATGTTTGGTTTTGGTAATTGATGATAATCTCTATGGACTAATGGTTTCCTTGAGTTATATTTGAAGGGTTTGTCCATAGGCTTTTCTTGGAGTTCATTTGTTGGTTTCAAGGAGAGTTTGTGATGACCAAGGTGCTATTAAGGAATTATCCTAAGATTGGTATTGTGGGTGTTGAGCTTATTGCAAGCATGTCTTGAAGAAGAAGAGTTTGTGATCATTCATGTTTACCTTCAAGACATCATCCAAATGAAGAGAGTTGGAAAGATTCAAGGTTGATCAAAACTAAGTCAAAGAATGAATCAAGTTGATCAACACACAAAGTGTAGAAGATGTACCGAGAGGGATCAAGCAATCCCATGGTATGGTAAGCATTGTCAATCACGCTTTGTGTACTAACCCATGGTCTTCGTGAGAGTTCTTTGTGGGGTTAGGTTGCGGTGTGCAAGTTCAAGTGATGCATCAGGAGGAGATCAAGTGCTTGAAGCTTGCCGTCCATTGTGGTGACAATGGACTTGTGAAGATATGCCGAAGAGTGGCTCACCCATAGTGGAGTATGGGGGAGCAATCTAATAATCTTCACCGAGCGAACGCAATCAAGAAAGGTGGTCCAACTTGAGGAAGTCAAGATCGTATACATCTAGCTCAAGTGGACTTTGTGCAAGGCAAAGGTTTGCCCTTGATAGATTCTGTGTTTTACCGGTCTCATGGTGGTAGTTTGGAGACTGGGTCATAGGATCGATCGCCGTACTATCAAGGGGGGCTCTCAAGTGAGTAGCTTGATCATATCATTCGTAGAGAGCTCAAACCATTGCATCCTTGCATCATGTTTCTTGGTTATTGTTTGGTTCTATTTGTGAGTCTTAGAGCTTATGGTCATTTTGATGACAAGCTTGAGTTCATCGAAAACGGAGTTCACATTAGTCTTCTATGATGTTTTCGGTGTTGGAGGTTTTACCGGTCTTATCCGAGGAAGGGTTCTCACCATTTTCTTATGGGCCTTTTCTAATTTGCTTCTTATTGATATTTATTTCAATATTTTGTTAGCCCTTGTCACTAGCTTTCCAACAAACTTGGTTTCATCGAATTCGGAGTCTGTTTGCAAAAGTTGTGGCAGTTTTGGTGTGCTGAAAAGGCTGCAGCGGTACTACCGCGAATTGGAGCGGATGTAATTTTTTACTACCGCTCCAGAGCGGTACTACCGTGGCTCCTACAGCGGTAGTACCGCCCCGGACCAAAAACTCGTCCCAAGTCCCGCAGTGGTAGGCTCGAATGTAATTTTTTAGTACCGCTCGCAAGCAGTAGTACCGCTACCCTTAGCAGTAGTACCGCTACCCCTAGCGGTAGTACCGTGAGGTCAAGCGGTACTACTGCTCCGACGGTTCTTCTGGCCTTTTTGCCTCCTCACTGTTGTTTTTCAAAGGGGTACTACCGCCTGGAGCGGCAGTACCGCTCTGTGCGGGTTGTGAGCATAACGGTTGGATTTTTCCCCACCTATAAAAGGGGGTCTTCTTCCCCAATGAACCTCATCCTTTGAGCTCGTGTTCTTCCCCCATTGTTGACCTTCTTCGAGCTTGCTATCTCTCAATCACTACATGGATTCTTGCTGGTTTTGGGGGGAAAAGAGAGAGGATATCTAGATCCACACTTCCACCAATCACTTTCTCCTCTTTGTGAGGGGACCCTTTGGATCTAGTTCTTGGAGTTCTTGGTGTTCTCCTTCTTGTTCTTCCTCTCTTTTCCCTCCCTAGCATTAGTTGCTTTGGTGGGATTTGAGAGAGAAGGACTTGGGCACTCCGTGTGCCTTTGCCATTGCATTTGGTGCATCGATTTGAGTTCTCGACGGTGATACGTGGAAGTGAAGTTTGAGAAGCTTATTACTCTTGGGTGTTTGGGCACACTAGAGCTTGTTCCTCTTGGGTGCCTTGGCGCCCTAGACGGTTGGTGTTGTTCGGAGCTCAATCATTGTGGTGTAAAGCTCCGGGCAAGCGTCGGGGTCTCCAATTAGGTTGTGGAGATTGCCCCGAGCAATTTGACGGGTACCGGTGACCGCCCCCAAAGGTTGCCAAAGTGTACGGGTTCGGTGACCGCCCCCAAGGATTGCCATTTGTACGGGTTCGGTGACTGCCCTCAAGGGTCCCTTAGTGGAATCACGGCATCTTGCATTGTGCGAGGGAGTGAGGAGATTACGGTGGCCCTAGTGGCTTCTTGGGGAGCATTGTGCCTCCACACCGCTCCAAACGGAGATTAGCATCCGCAAGGGTGTGAACTTCGGGATACATCGTCGTCTCCGCGTGCCTCGGCTATCTCTTACTCAAACCCTTTACTTATGCACTATACTTTGTGATAGCCGTATTGTTTCTTGTCATATATCTTGCTATCACCTACTTGTTTATCTTGCTTAGCATAAGTTGTTGGTGCACATAGGTGAGCCTAGTTGTTGTAGCTTTTGTGCTTGACAAATTAACCGCTAGATTTATTCCGCATTTGTTCAAGCCTAAACCGTAATTATTTTAAAAGCGCCTATTCACCGCCCCCCCTCTAGGAGACATCCACGATCTTTCAACTGCAACGGCATTCAAGAAACCCCACCCCTTGCATCATCGTTTGTCACCATTTATATTGGCCGTCAACGGAGGCACACCCCAACCCCCACCTGCCACTGATAGGATGGGGCGAAGGGGAGAAATCTTGGATGATAGGAACACCAGCCCCCAAGCTGGAATACAACAACCACATTCACCCACCAGGATCGGCGATCTCCACCCTGACCGGATTTGGACAGGCATGGGTACCACGGAAAACCAGCACCCAACTGGGCGGGGTGGCTACCGGCCACTAGCCGCAACCACCTCACGAGGATGCCGGTAGTGGAAGACCGCCTTGCTGCTACAACCGAAACATGCTAGAGATGCTCACGGGAACCAAGATCTATGACATGACTGGACTCGTGGGCCGCGACCCCCTAATGACCTCCTAGTGCAAATGATTTTGTTGTAGCATTTTTGAAATAAAAGTATCGATCCCCAGGGAACCTATAAAATAGACTTTCTATCTTGTCGAGATTTAAAATATCATGCATGCAAGTTAGTTGCGATCCGAAGCAAAGTGGGAACAAAAATCTGAAATATTGCAAGAGATTGTGAACACGATAATAAAATGCACGACGGAAGTAAAAAAACACGCAAGCGTAAAATGACGTTAGCATGAATCATTTGGGTTAAGGCGTCCTCAGGAGTCCAAATTCCCCTCGAGTATGTATCTAACGGGAGCAACGGCGGAGCTACGTTACGTCCTGAAGGGGCATGCCCCCCCCCCC